>BLKR01002087.1:0-224186 GCA_011170035.1 Teleogryllus occipitalis | reverse complement strand
TCCGCTCACCAGGGCGTCTAGGCCACGCACTGCGTAGTGCCTCCCTCTCACCCGGGGGTCTAAGCCACGCACTGCGTAGTGCGCCCCTCTCAGCCGGGCATCTAGGTTATGCACTGCGTAGTGACTTCCGCTCACCAGGGCGTCTAGGCCACGCACTGCGTAGTGCATCCCTCTCACCCGGGGGTCTAAGCCACGCACTGCGTAGTGCGCCCCTCTCAGCCGGGCGTCTAGGCCATGTACTGCGTAGTGCCTTCCGCTCACCCGGGCGTCTAGGCCATGCACTGCGTAGTGCGTCCCGCTCACCCGGGGGTCTAAGCCACGCAGGTTATGCACTGCGTAGTGCGCCCCTCTCAGCCGGGCGTCTAGGCCATGCACTGCGTAGTGCCTTCCGCTCACCCGGGCGTCTAGGCCATGCACTGCGTAGTGCGTCCAGCTCACCCGGGGGTCTAAGCCACGCACTGCGTAGTGCGCCCCTCTCAGCCGGGCGTCTAGGTTATGCACTGCGTAGTGCCTTCCGCTCACCCGGGCGTCTAGGCCATGCACTGCGTAGTGCCTTCCGCTCACCAGGGCGTCTAGGCCATGCACTGTGTAGTGCGTCCTGTTTACCCAGACATCCAGGCCACGCACTGCGTAGTGCGCCCCTCTCACCCGGGCGTCTAGCCGAAGCTGCGTAGTGCGTCCCACGTCCTGGCGTGTGGCGGAAAGGGAAGGCACTTGGGGAATAAAACAGCATGCGGGCAGGTGCATTACCATATTACTTTGTAATAGCTGAATATGGCGTCGCCGAGTCTTTAATCTTTCTTTGGTTGTTTGACTTTTCTTTTTGTTTTACCTGCTTCGGTTCAGTCTCATTTGGTCATTTTAGATGTTTTGTCAGTGTTGGAAACCCACCTCTTAAATTTTGCAATGAGTTTGTGATATTGCGCACGATTACTACCTTTGGATTTCCTGAACTTAGTCAATTTAATGAATCATTTACATTACCTTCGTCAAAAGTTATTTATAAATATTTTTCGTTCAATTTGAGGTAGTATTGGTATTTTTGAAATCATTTTGAAAACCACACGACGTAGTCGACAAACATGCATTTATCTGTTGCACCCCCGTGTAACTTGGCTGATCCTGATATCTCGAATAAAAATTATCGTCTTCTCGATATTCTTAAAATACATAATGCTGATTCCCGCAGCTCAGATGCAGCGACCGTCTGGATGACACCGCTGTGCTATTCTCAGGTGTGTGCACCCACGGCCATCTGATCCGGGCAACTGAATAGACCCTCCACTATTTTAATTCATTTTCCCTGGAATGAAATTCTTTGTTTTTGTATTCCCGTAAACTTTGTTATCTAAGACGTAGAGAAAGACATCGTCTTCCTCTACGTCGTCTTTTTTACGTCGTCTTTCCCTACGTCTACCTATTTCTCTACATAGGTTCGGGAGTGTAATCAACGCCATATACATTAATCTATTTAGGTGGCGTTTGTTTATTTTTCCGGCACACTCCAGATCGCAGCGCCAAAAAAAATTAAAAAAAAACGTTTTGAAAATTTCTTAGAACCGTATTGCCAGATTTCAAAACAAATTATCTATAATTAATCCGGCTTTGATGTTCCTTATTCTTACAAATAACTAACATTCTTTTCCTTATTCGTACAAATTACTAGTAGAGAAAACAAAGTGAGAAAGACAATAAGTAATATAAATATAAAATAGTTTTACTACTTTTATATCAAAGACACGTAATAGTTTCTTGATAGTAATTAAAAGAAAATATATTCTATGAATCACCAAAATTCTTGGAAACTTGCGTTTTACTAAATTAGAATTTTCTTCTTTCTCAATCTAAACTATTTAAATTAAAAGAGAATGAATACAGAAAGAAACACACGTTTTCGAAGCTTAATTTCCATTGGCGCAGATAGTAAACGAACATATTCAATGATGAGTGAAATTATGAATTTGTCATACAACATCCACAGACAAACAAATATTAACATTCCATTTGTATTCACCGAATTGCACCAACGGAGAGCAATTAATAAAAATAACAAAAAAAACCTGACCGCCGCACTTCCAGAAGCCACGTTCCCACTCATCCAACGCCCGCCCTGGCGCGTCATCCCACCCGCGCCGTTCGCCTGCATATTAATGACGCAGCTGCAACAAACCTCTCGAGGATTCGCGCTCGGCGCCCACGCGGGCGGCAAAGGTCAGGTCGCAGGTGGGAGTGGTCGCGCGGTCGGTTGGGCGCGTCAGCGTCGGGGCGAAATCTGTCGCCCCGTGAGGATGGCCCGCCCCCCCCCATCCCGTCTCGTCTCCGCCGTTGCAACTCCGCCGCCCCCTCTGCCCCGCTCCGCCCCGCTCCACCCCGCTCCGCCCCGCTCCCGCCCCGCTCCGCCCCGCTCCACCCCGCTCCGCCCCGCTCCGCCCGCTCCGCCCGCTCCGCCCCGCCCCGCTCAGCCCCGCTCCGACTCGCCCTACAATCCCCCTCCTCCAATCCATGCCTCTCCAATTCCCGCCTCCAATCCCCGCCCCTCAATCCCCGCCCTCCAATCCCCGCCCCTCAATCCCCGCCCTCAATCCCGCCCATCCAATCCCCGCCCATCCAATCCCCGCCCATCAATCATCAATCCCCGCCCATCCCGCCCATCCAATCCCGCCCCTCAAATCCCCGCCCCTCAATCCCCTCCCCGCCCAATCCCCGCCCCTTCAATCCCCGCACCTTCAATCCCGCACTCAATCCCCGCACCTCCAGCACCTCCAATCCTCGCACCTCCAATCCCCGCACCTCCAATCCCCGCACCTCCAATCCCTCCAATCCCCGCACCTCCAATCTCCGCACCTCAATCTCCGCACCTCCAATCCCCGCACCTCCAATCCCCGCACCTCCAATCCCCGCACCTCCAATCCCCGCACCTCCAATCCCCGCCCTGCCAATCCCTCCATCTCCTACCCTTCCCATCTCGGCCCCTCCCGCCTCGTCCCGCCCCACCCCGCCCTTCCACGTCCCCTCCCCGCCCCGCCCTCTGCGCGCCGCGTCGCCGCGCCCGCCACCGCCGCCCGGAGCTGCGCCGCGCAGCCTCACGCAGAGCCGCCTCGCCTCGCCGCATCCACGCGCCGCACCGCGCCGCGCCGTGAGGAAAGAGCTGCCGCGTTAATTACCGCCCTTTGAAGATAACCCGATCGCCCCTTTGCCGCGCAGCAGCAGCAGCAGCCGCGCGCGCCGCGCTGGGAGGTAGCGCCGGAGGTAGCTCTGGAGGCGGGCCATGAGATAGGGGAAGCTGCCGAAGGACAGGGTTGAATGAGATGCATGGTGTGGACGGACGGAAAGGGATTGTAGCGCGTGACGAGAGCGGGACGGGTAAGGAAGGGGCAGTAATGGTTGTAGGGTAGATTGAGATAGGTTGATAGGAGGGCGTGAAACCTTGATTGGGCGGACGGGTTGATTGGTTAAGCATCATGGATGGGTGGGTATGTTTGGGTGGGTATGTTTCGGTGGGTATGATTGGTTAGGCATCGTTGGGAGGGTATGGTCGGGTGGGTATGGTGGGTGGGTATGGTGGGTGGGTATGGTGGGTGGGTATGGTTGGGTGGGTGTGGTTGGTTGGGCATCGTTGGGAGGGAATGGTTGGGTGGGTATGGTGTGTGGGTATGGTTGGGTGGGTATAGTGTGTGAGTATGGTTGGGTAGGTATGGTTGGGCGAATATGGTTGGGTGGGTGGGGATCGTTGGGCAGATGTGGTTGGGTAGAAATGATTGGACGATAATGTTAAGGCGGAGAGTATTAGGGACGGACGTTTGGGCGGGGATGGTTAGGCGGGGCTGATTGAACAAAGATAGTTGGGCGGGGATGCTTGGAGAGGAGAGATGGCGGGCTGTAATGGGGAGGGTTAATGTAGGACGGGTAATGAAGCGAAGATTTTCTGTGGCTTGATAAGGTAGGCAGGACCGTGAAGCGAAAACGTAGGCTTGGGAAGCACTGAGGACGAAGCAAAGTAAAATATGCTTGGTGAAGTATGCATGAGGGTCAGCCTGGGCGAGGATAATAGGACTGAGAAGGAATGCGAGAGTGGGTGATTGAAAGGAGAGAGGTGAGACATCAGAAAGAGTAGAGTAGCGGTTTTGTGAAAGTGGGGATGCAAGGAATGAGAAAAGTTGTCGCTACGGCCCTCGGGGAGCGCTAAAGCAGACAAATTTCCACGTCTTTCTCTTCTTTCTGCTCTTTCTCTTCTCCCACGTTGCCTTCTCAGAGTTAATTTGGAGCAATAACGCGCAACGCGACATTTAGATAGTTATCTGTACCTTCTCCCCTCTTTTCTTTTTTCTCCTAAATAGATTCAGAATTCCTTAGGTTATTTAAACCGAAGGGAAAAGGGTGTTCATGGATCCAATTCACTGGCTACTTAAGAAACGTGAAACACAGAACTGTGGTGGTTGAGATGCTAAGTCCTACTAATTAATTGCCTGTAGCTTACCTCCGAGAGATGGTGAATTGTACAGTCCTTCATGACTTGTCTCTTGCGCCTTAAACGCGATGTAATATTGAAATATGTTAATGTATTCAATAAACTACTTTCGAGCAAACTTGTAATTTTCACTTTGAGACAGATAAAACTGAAAGGTAAGACACGATCCTGTTAAAGTCTATGCTTCCCTGATTTTATATTTGAATGAAATTTATTTCTGCGGAGTAACGAAGAGCCAATTCTTGGAAAGTGACTTATATGAGTTCTATGAAACGAGCCAATATGAGGTTCTTGTTGGAATGTCTATATGAAGGTTCCAACTATTGTGACTTGTCAGTGGGGATGGGATAAACGAATTTCATTATAGAAACTCTTTTACATAAACTTAACTTAAATTTACTTCATTTCATGAAATTCATGTCTAAGAATTTCTACTGACGGATCAGCTGTTTCCACCTGACACGACTACAGCACCTACTGATTAAACCACTAAAGCATACCTACAAAAACTGGTAATATCATTATAGCCATCTCCTATACGTTCAAATAAATCACCATGGTTGTTATCTCTGCTTTTGTATTTCCTGATGCTATCACTGTACAGCCCATTAAAGCTGGGACCACTTCGATAATCTCCGCTACGTGAAGTACGACACCCAGACAAATCGTGCCACTTGTGCTGTCCACAACATTGTCGTACTATTTCACAGTTGATACATATCGTCCTATCACCAGTGCTGTCGTCACTTCCATTAATACTTATCAGGGAGACGATTACAGTCTTCTCCCTCGCTGCCTTTACCTACAACTGCCACCGCCATCCTTGTCAACGTCTCCACATTAACATCGCAGTGTTGAGGGAGGGGGGCAGAACCCATTGGCGGTTTTCAAAGAGGAAAGTGATGGCGAAGGAAGTGGCGATTGCAGAGGGAGAAGGAAGGCCGGAGGAGAATTGCGAGTAGTGTACGTAAAATTCGCAGAGAATGCCTTATCACGCATTCCTACGTGGACAGAGTGCGTTTAGTGACGGGGAAGAAGATACGCACTGAAAGGAGGTGAGTTGATGATGGGGACAAGCAGAAACAGGGCGAGAGTTGTTGAGACCAAGGAGACTAAAAGCGGCTTAGGAAACGGCGGCTAGAAATAGGAAGGAAACCCGGTGAGTGCAGTTCAAAATCGGTGTGGCAGGACGTTAGGGAGGATAGTTTGGGAGCTGAGAATAGACCAACCGCTAGTCTGTGAACGTTAGTAATTAAAGAATGTAGGAGCGATGCAGAAGCGAACATAAATACAGTGACAGAAGTAAGTGTCGAGGCACAGGAGAGAAAAGTACTGGAAGAAGCCATACAAGTGAGAAATCGAAGGTAGGTAGGAGGAGGAATGGAGAAGATAGGCGTGAACTGCAGAGTAAACGACAGCTGCAGAGAGGGCGGGAGCACGGGAGGTACAAAACCCCGAACGGGGCGGTGGCGAAATTCGCCGCGGGGGTGGCGTGGCGCTAGCGTCGCCGTGTCGACGCGACGCAGGCGAGCCGCCCCCGTCCCCTCCAACCCGTCGCCTGCGCCGCCGCCAACTTCCTCTCCAAAGCGCCGCGCAACTTCGCTAATCTGCCCGCGCGCCGCCTATCTTCAAAATGCACTCCGCCCCTGCCCTGGGATATCGCGCGCTGACGGCGGTAGCGGTGGCGGTGGCGGTGGCGGTGGCGGTGGCAGTAGCGGTGTTGGCAACAGAGGCAACGGCGGTAGCGGTGAAGGTGGGGACGGTGACGGTAGCAGTGACGTTAGCAGTGAGGGTAACGGTGGCAGTGACGGTGGCAGTGACGGTGGCATGACGGTGGCAGTGACGGTGGCAGTGACGGTGGCAGTGACGGTGGCAGTGACGGTGGCAGTGACGGTGGCAGTGACGGTGGCAGTGACGGTGGCAGTGACGGTGGCAGTGACGGTGGCAGTGACGGTGGCAGTGACGGTGGCAGTGACGGTGGCAGTGACGGTGGCAGTGACGGTGGCTGTGACGGTGGCACGGTGACGGTGGCAGTGACGGTGGCAGTGACGGTGGCGGTGACGGTGACGGTGACGGTGACGGTGACGGTGACGGTGACGGTGACGGTGACGGTGACGGTGACGGTATTAAATGTGGATGTGAAAATTGTTAAATGCTCGCGTAAAGAAATAGAATGGGGCATGCTTATAGATTTTAAAAGATTGGCAGGACAAGATTTTAAAAGCAAGACAGAAAGTGAGAACATCAGAAAGAAAGTATGTATTGTAAAAGTAAGTCACATTTTTTGCAGTTAAGAGAGAATGATTCTAGATATAAGAAAGTATGCATTGTTACAACAGATCACATGACTTTGATACATTTTTGTAGACAAGAATTTAAGCACTGAATAGTGGAAAATTTATTGAAATAACAGATCAAGCACAAATAAAATAAACTGGAAATGTAGTTACAGGGTTTTGGAGAATAACTCTAATGAATACAAAGGTTTTATTTTGAGCAACAATTTAGATCGTTCCATGGACACGAATACAATAGTACGCATTGTGTGTTTACAAAAATGACTCGGCTCGTTATAACACTTTTAGATCCTCTCGACACAATTATATATAGTTATTACCTCATCCTACACAATTGTGCATATTAGGATTTCTGATTTTGTTTGTAAAAGGATTTGTACTTCGCATTCAGCTTTATCTGCACCAATTGTGTACTTCGTTGATATTCCGCAGTATATTTTTTTCTAATATGAACTTGCATTTCATGACAATGAGATTTTAACTTTCAGAGAGACCGAATAGCCGGTAAATTTCTGAACACTGTATAAAAAATTTCAAAAATCTTGGTCTGCGTAGAAGTAAGCGACAGGTATCAATAAACTTAAAAATGGAGTAGGAGTGAGCATATTCCCATGATATATTTTATTTCGATTTTCTAAATGAGAAAATATAAAAATGATATTTCTCTATCTTAAAAATGATTCATGAAATGTAACATTGTTGAGTACTAGAATAATTTTGGAAGAATTTAATTTATCATATAAAAACTGACACAACTGGCACTGCAATCTTGGAGGAAGCTACAGTAAATTTTTACGAGACCATATTAAACACCCCGAAAATACATGGTGAAAATCTAAACGGAATTCACAATGCTCCTGAGGAACCGTTGAAAACAGGTCAGTGGAGCAGGACACTATCTTCATTGGCTCTCAGCAATTTTCTGCATTCAAACAAGTACATGAGCACGAGTCATTGTTAGATGCGCTCGGAAAGACATTCCGATGTAGACGAAACGTGTTGCGCAGATGGCGAACATCGTGCAGCAGCAGTTCCCCCGTTTCCCACAACCGTTGATACTTCAAAAACTAGGTCTCGCCAGAGACGACACGGCAGCTATTTGAAATAGGATCGGGATGCTTCTTGGAAACTTTTTACCCTCTTCTGTGATTTCATTCTACAACTGCATGTCTTGAGGTTTACGTCACAACGAATAACAATCTAAGAAACTTGTCACGCGTCCTCTCCTCAATTTTTGTAGAACATATTGAAAGTAGATATGGGCTTAACAGCTTTTCTTCAATAACTGTTATAACAAAAACAGTTGACTTGTAATAGCTGTTATTAATAACAGTTGAAAAATAACAGGTCCATGACCAGCAACCTAACGTGACCGACTGCTAAGAGTTAAAACAGTTGTGGTGACTGCTAAGAGTTAAACCACGCAAAACGAATAACGTTGTGAATAACTTGTGCAGGTACCTTATGGCGTTTGCTTGCACTCCGTTCCCAAACATGTTTGGACAGAGAAGCAGCGGAAATGAACGAGACTGGATGAACTGCCAAGGATGAATAGTAATTCATATAATATGTAGAAAATGTGTATAGAATATTATTAACATAAAAGTGATTCGGGTTCAGTTTGCAAATATTCTTCAAAATGTGCAACTTGTGCGTAGTGAAGTGGCGAGGGCCAAAAATAATGAGGAGAAACAGTGCTTTTGCTTACTGTTAGTTACTAAAGAGTTGTTAACGGTGGAATATCAAGTATTATAATGCGAGTTATTTGACCGTAACTCATTTTATTTTATTGGACCTAGGAAAATATTAATCTCACATAAGCAGCAACGGGTCAGAAATAAGTTAACAAACATATCGGACGGACTTAATTTAAAGGACAAACTTCTTATTATAAAGCATTGAAGGACAAACTTCTTATTGTAGTGTATACAACAAAATATAAAAATATTGTGGCACATGAGGTGTAATAATGACGAATTATGTATTAATGAATCTATAACTTGAACGCTGACAAATTATGATTGATTAGCTACAGTGAAACTGTTATCGTACAAAATGGTTGCCACAAAAGCTTGTAGTAGTTCGGATTAGGCCCAGTAGGTTGCAGTTCTATGCATTTCAACCGATAACAGCCAATAAGAGGATAAATAAAATAACAGTTACGAAACGTTAACGGTTAAGAAATAACAGTTTAGCTGTTAAGGGCACATCCCTAATTGAAAGGTCATTCGTTTCATTTCTCTTTTATTCCAATTATTAAAAAGTTTATCTATCCGTATCAAGTTAAGTAATAATAATCTTATAAAATCTTCTAATGTCGACTCACACCGTACACACTGCTCCATCATACAGTGCATACATATGTTTTTAACTTTACTGTTTGGGGATGTTGATCACCAGCCCTCTTAAGGGAATGCGTTGACAGGTGGCGGTTTAGATTAGAAGAGAACGCAAAGTTTGCTGTCCCATTTTGTCAGGCCAGATGACGTCACTATTGTCCTCTGCCATGAAGCGAATAGTGTTGGTTGCGTTCCACACAAGTAGCATGTAAAAAAAGCTTCGAAATGACCCGAATATGTACTCAAAGTTTTTGTCAATGGTTTGTAACTGAAAAATCTATCTTTCTAAATATAATATTGGAAATGCAAAATTGTGTTAAATCTCAGAGAAATGAAGAAGAAACAGAGATAAATTTGAAATATTTATAGACAGTTAAAGATGAAAATTGAAAATAATTAAAAAAATTACGTTGTTTAGCAATCATAAATTCTTGTAGCTGAAGAAAGCAAGTACTAAAGTCATGTGAACGTTGAGGTCAAAATAACAGGGTTCGCGTCCTCATCGTTCACCAAGTGCTCCTGGCAGCTTTGCTGTTCTTATTTTTTTTTTTTAATTTTAAAATTTTTAACTAATTTATGTTACTTAAATATATCTTTGTTATTTCTTAATTTTCCTGACATTGTCAGTAGTAAAAAGGGTTCGCATTGCTATATTAGATTTATAGGAAAAATTGTTCTTTTCCTCAACCCATCAGCAACAAAAAGGCGACAACTTTTGAGAATTTTTTTCGAGACATTTCGAGAACATGGCTGCCCCACGTTTTTGGGCTCGTGTGCCGCCGCTGACGGCCACCGCCGCCGCGCCGTTCTCTGGTTCGTGCGCGCAATTATCGCCCGGAGAACAATCGGCGGCGCCGCCGCCCGACCTGGTTCCGCCGCTCATAATCGCAGATGGCGCGTGAAATGCACTGCCTGGGGGCGGCGACGGCGGTGACAGCGGGTGCGACGGGGGGTGGATGGATGATGACGGGGAGCGCGGGGGCGGCGGGGAAGCGGGAGCAGCGGGGCTGGGGGGGCGGCGGGGGGCAGCGGGGGCGGCGGGGGCGGCGGGGGCGGGGCGGTGGGGGTGGCGAGGGTGGCGGGGCGGCGGGGACAGCGGGGGCGGCGGGGGTGGCGGAGGCGGCGGGGGCGGTGGTGGTGGCGAGGGTGGCGGGGGCGGCGAGGGTGGCGGGAGCGCCGGGAGCGGCGGGGGCGGCGGGGGCGGCGGGGGCGGCGGGGGCGGCGGGGGCGGTGGGCGGTGGGCGGCGGGGCGGTGGGAGTGGCGAGGGCGGCGGGGCGGTGGGAGTGGCGAGGGCGGTGGGGCGGCGGGGGCGGCGGGGGCGGCGGGGGCGGCGGGGGCGGCGGGGCGGATGCGGATTGCTGCGAGGCGGGCAGTGCGTTGGAGTGAGGAACAGCGATGGACTTGCGGTAGCGTTCGGTCGACGGGAGATATCTGCTCGGGGTCAGAGGTTGCAGAAGTGGTCGGCGATGGGAGTGCGGAGGATGTTCTGTGGGGGTATGGACCGAGACGCCAAGAGGTGAATGCGTGGTAAACAAAGTAGAGGTGACGAGGAATGGTGGAGGTGGAAACGCTGACCAAATTTGAAGATTTGGATTTTAGAATATGATGATAATCTTGTGAATAAGATTAACTAGAATATTGCATTGAAACTGCTCTCTGTGTACGAATGTTGTTCTCTGTTTTACAGTTATACAGCAATGTTGTTCTGTTACACATTTGTTCAACAATTGTACCACCAATTGACCTGGTTCGCATCAGCACAGGCAATTTCATTCGCACTGATATGCCGTTGACAGGGATCTGCGCGCTTCTCGAGCAACTTCGTGTGAGTCAGATGAGCGGCAACGCGGAACCCTGGCTGTAAGAAAGTAAACAAATCTTCACAAGCTGACAGCTTCAGATCAGGCCACATAGCGTATCACAGTATGTGGAGAAAGAACTGTCAGAGTCGCTTATTTGCTACTGGTAGTGTAGCACCGGCACTGAATGTTCGACAGGAAGATGTGGTTGGGTGGTTGGTTCGTTAGTGATTCCGTGTCGGCAGCTTAAGTCATTAGTCCCGTAAGTGTATTGCTTTTTTTCCTGGGGAGATGGTAGTGATCTCCGCTGGATGGCGAGATCCGACGCCGACCTTCCGTCGGCTAGTGGGGTCTCCCCCTAACCAGGACTCTCCCACCAGCGGTGCACTGCCCCAGCCGGGATACACTTTAAGTTCCCGACCGGTCTCCCGGAGTGTTTGGTAGTGTAGAGCATGTTGTGTAAGGGGTGAGGATAGAACAAGGAAGCGGAAGAAAAGATCGGGCGCGGTCCGTGGCCCCTTTTATTAGGATACTGTTCCGGCATTCGCGTGGTGTTGATAGGAGAAACCACGGAAAACTACCGATCAGAGCAGCCGGCCGCTAGAATTCTCCTCCAGACAGCGACTGAATCCGACCTAGCTGAAAAGCTAGTGTCTAAAATATTGTCGCTATCGGGACTCGAACCTAGGACCTCCCGGTCAATGGCGCTGCAGTGACATCAGTTGATGCACTGAGCCACGGCTGCCGGTAGGAAGATGCCGGGGAGAGCGGAGGACATAGTGTGGAGGCGGGGAGGGCGACGAGGAGCGGCGCCGATGGCACGCGAGGCGGGACGAGGCGGGAGGCGAGGGGGAGACGGGATGAGGCGGGGTGACGAGGCGGGGCGAGGCGGGGCGAGGCGGGGCGAGGCGGGGCGAGGCGAGGCGAGGCGAGGCGAGGCGGGGCGAGGCGGGGCGACGAGAGCGGGGCGAGGCGAGACGAGGCGGGACGAGGTGGGACAGTCCGGACGAGGCGGGACGAAGCGGGGCGAGGCAAGGCGAGGCGAGGAGGGGCGAGACGAGGCGGGACGAGGCGGGGCGAGGCGAGTCAGGGCGCTCTCGCTTGTCCGCCCGCGCGGGGGTGGATTCGTATTGTGTGCGAGCGCCTCGCGAAATCCTCTGCAAAGGAACTCGACGTTCCCGTGAAATGTGTCGTCGTATTTCATAGTTCTCTTTGAAAACGCCAACACTCATAGATTTACTCTATAGAATTTCTCTGATGTGCGCAATATTTTCCTCCGTATGTTTTCGCAAACTGCAATGCTCTAGGAGATCACTTTGCTTAATGCATAAAATATCTTCATACCATAACAAAACTCACATCACATATGAATGTTTTTTGTAAAAAAATACAGTTGACGAAAATTACTATTGTTCAATATTCATACACTCACTGTAAAATGTTGCATGTGAGCAGTAAATAAACATTTTAGATAATAATATTTTTTGTTTAAAATATATAAGTTAGAAATAAAATTCAATTACAGGCAGAAGGACATAACAACTTTATTAGGTGTAAAATATATCAGAGAAAATTTGCAATGAACCTCATGTGTATTCCAAAATGCCACATCTCCTCACATTTAAAAACTGGTGGGATTTGATTTATAGTTCTAAAAGTATACGTACAATTAACTATCACTGAAGAAAAATGACTGACAGAAAAAAATAATCAACGAATAACGGATGCCACATGCATTTGAATATGCAAAACTCCTATTTTTTTTAGAAGTTGATAATTTTTCATTGGTTTCCCCACAAATATCCCCGAAGGGAGGAAGTTCTGTCAGGACGCAATCACTCACTCATTTCATTACTACTTTCGGAATAACGATCTACCAGGGCGATTCCGATGCTAAACACGAACAGAATTAAATGAGGTTCGCGTCATAAAATTTTATATTTCGCTGGAAAATGAAAAACGACGAGAGGTGGATGGGACCCAATGCATAGCAATGCCGAAGATGGCAGATGGCATTGAGGGGTGTTGCGTGAACCACGGAGCGTGGCTTCAGAGACAAATCGCACCCTGGGGAACTTTCCACGCTCCGCGATTTCGCCAAACGTCTTCCGCGCATAATAAAAACGATTGAAGTGATCGATCCAGCAGAATGCGCCCCGAAGAATCTACCGAGAGTGAAAGCAAACTAAAAAAGTAAAATATTAAAGACAGAGCTACTTTATGGCTAAATATTCGCTCGTAAATGCGAACTTTGAATGGAAATTTGCAGGAACATTAATAGGGATTACAATAAAAAAATGCAGAATTCGGGTAACTGAAACAACGTAACTGAATGGAAACTATCTAGAATGAAACATGTTTCCAAAGACGGTGCAGTGTGAACGTGCCAACGGGAATTCTGAGAGGAATATTTTAACGTCACATGCCCATCCATTTCTGAAATCAAAGGGTGGTAACAGTAAAGCCCACAAAAAATCCAATGTAATTGAAGAAAATTTGTATATATTTAAGAATTAATTATATTTGTACTTAGTAATATACTAAAAAATATTTTGCAGGTTTGTGTTAAAATATTTTCAGTGTTTGAGATATATCAAGAGCTTAAATATTTTCAATATTTTCTGTACTTACAGTCTCTCGAGGGAACACACATGGCCATGACATTGTTTCGAAGAACTAGTTAGGGATTTGCTACATTGCTTCGGTTGTTCTCTGCGTCGACAGAACCTAAAATAATATTTGAACGTGATTGTGAGCAGACCTGGCTATATGAGAACGGTGAGTTTCCGCGAAGCAATTACGAATGAATATTTTGAAATTTTTGTCAACTTCCGATAAGCATTGAAAGATGAAACTATTTCTAAAGGTTCAGAAATGTTCTAATAAAGTCTTAAACGATGAGAAAGAAACTCTTACTTAAACTAAGAAGAAGAAGAAGAAGAAGAAGAAAGAAAAAAAAAAGAAAGTCGGAGTCAGTCATTGATTCCCTCTCTACGATCATTATGCGACTGTTGAGTAGTTCTGAATTGAAAAGAGTGCGCTGTAGTAATGGAGAGAAGTTTGGCGAACGTAATATCGTTATTTTTCTACGTTAAGTTACATCCTCTAGTACGCTGTCCTAAGGGATATTCAAATTGTTATTACATAATGTGAATGGACAGAAAAGCGTTCAAGAAAGGAAAGTATGGAATTTACTGAAAACCCTAGGAATAATTCAGCAATGCCCTATTTCCTTTCCGATGAATCTTAACGATATTTACATTAATAACATTTCTCAACAAGAAGAAAGCATGAAGTGTATCGTCAGATACAATTTTAACGTGCTAAAAATAAATAATATTTTTTTTCCTAATTTTACAGTTTGAAACTGAAGGTAAATCATAGGTTTATAGCCTTCACCATCAGTATCTTATTATAATCTAAAACTTCCTGAATATTCTGAGGAAATAGGACAACAGATATTACACACACACTATCGATAATTCACGCGGTTTATGCCCGTTGTACAGGCGCGTTGCTTGATCGATTGATTTTTTCGTGTTTCCGGGCGCGTCAACTGCTTCGGTCATTAGTCCCGTTAGTGTAGTGCATGTTTATTCTCTGCAGATGGCGGTGATCTTCCCCCGCTGAATGGCGAGATCCGGCGCCGACCTACCGTCGGCTAGTGGGGTTTCCCCCTAACCAGGCCTCTCCCACCAGCGAGGCACCGCCCCAGCCGGGACAAGCTCTAAGCTCCCGACCGGTCTCCCAGAATATGTGCTAGTGTAGTGCATGTTATTGTGAATGTGTGTGTAAGGGAAGAGGATAGTACAAGGAAGAGGAAGGACAGATCGCGCGCGGTCCGTGGCCTGTTTGTTAGGGTACTGCTCTGGCATTCGCCTGGTGTTGATCGGAGAAACCACGCAACACTACTGATCAGAGCAGGCGGCCGCTAGAATTCTCCTCCAGTCAGCGAATGAATTCGACCTAGCTGAAAAGCTAGTGTCGAAACTCCTGCCGCCGTCAGGACTCTAACCGGTCAACGGCGCTGAAGTGACATCAGTTGATGCACTCAGCTACCGCTCCCGGTATAAGCGCGTTGAACACCACACATTAGTCCAGGAGAAGCCTGTGAAGAACAGAGCGTTTAACGAGCGCAAACCCGGGAAGCGATCGATTGCGCCTCCTTCCCTTCGCTTCGCTTGGCGCGCGGGATGTATGGGCGTGCGACGGGCGACGGCGAAAACCGCGACGCGACGCGGCGCGACGCGGCGCGGCGCCGCGCAGCCCCGCGCGGGCGCTGTAAATCAGCTGGCGCGCGTGGCGGCTACGGCACAGCGGCTAGTGGCGACGGCGGCGGTGTGAGTGCAGGTGCCGCACAGTAGGGCCAAGAGTGTAAAGAAAAAGAAACAACAAAAACCCAGATGTGCTACAGAATGGCATAGATTTTCTCGTACCATTTTTTTTTTTAATTTCCATGGTGTGGTCTGGCTTTAAGGCCGTGCTCCATTCTCGTACGAACTGCCATCTATCGTCGTCCAAAGTACATTTTATTTGACAATTTTTCAACCTTTTGCTTTCCTAGAAGTACAATTGTATCATTACTTCAGGAATATTAAAGAAGAAAAAAACTAGAGGTGCTACAGAATGGCACAGACTTTCTCGTACCAACATTATTCTAATTTTTCTTGGTGTGGTCTAACTTGAAAGTCGTTCTCCATTCTCTGGCCAGCTGCCATCTATCGTCGTCCAAAGTACATTTTTTGACAATTTTTCAACTTTTTGCTTTCCTAGTGGTACAATTGAACCATTACTTCAAGAATATCAAAGAAGAAAAAAAAACAACCAAAAACTAGAGGTGCTATAGAATGGCACAGACTTCCTCATACTAATTTTTTAAAATTTTTCTTGGTGTGATCTGGCTTTAAGGTCGTGCTCCATTCTCTGGCCAGCTGCCTTTTGCTTTCCTAGTAGTAGAATTGAATCATTACTTCAGGAATATTAAGGAAGAGTAACATTTCGTCCTAAAATGAAGTTCTCATTTCTCGTGTGAACTTCTATGGCCATTAGTCCCGTAAGTGTAGTACGTGTTTTTGCTCGGATAGCGGTGGTCTTCCTCTGCTGGATGGCAAGATCCGGATCTATCGTCGGCTAACGGGGTTTCCCCCTAACCAGTACTCTCCCACCAGCGGGGCACTGCCCCAGCCGGGACAAGCTCTAAGTTCCCGACCGGTCTCCCGGCACTTGTGGTAGTGTAGTGCATGTTAGTGTAAGTGTGTGTGTGTGTGTAAGGTGAGAGGATAGGACACGGAAGAGGAAGGAAATTTCGCGCGCGGTTCTTGGCCCGATTGTTGGGGTACTGCTCCGGCATTCGCCTGGTGTTGATCGGAGAAACCACTGAAAACTACCGACCAGAGCAGCCGGCCGCTAGAACTTTCCTCCAGACAGCGAATGAATTCGACCTAGCTGAAAACCCTGCCGTCATCGAGACCTCGAACCTAGGACCTCCCGGTCAGAGGCGTTGCAGTGACATTAGATTGATCCCGGTGAGCCATTTTTGAGATTGTTTTGAAAATGTCCTAGGGCTTCAAATGAACCGCCCACGACAATTCTTTCCAAAATAGTGGAGCTTCAAGTCTGGTCAGATGGATCGTAGGATATTAATTTTAGAAAAAATACTAAGAATTGGTAGGTGGTTGTTCACAGACAGAGAGACAGATAGACGGTCAGACAGACGGACGGATGCTTTGTAGAACAGCTTTTGAGAGATGTTTAGAAGGAAGCAAAAATGCTTTCTGAGAACTACCTAACAATTTCTTGGAAATAAAATCAGATGTTGAGGAACTTGGTTCCTTTTTATTGTCTTCTTTCCAGAAAAAGATAAACAACGAGAATGAAATTTTAAATTCTCATATACACTTAGTTTCTTACAATTGTGCAAATGTGTGTTATGAACATGGTGAACATTTTATGAATACATTTTTGACTACTATTGGTCGGTCGCCAGAGTTGCTTCTAAACTAGAGTACACGAGGAAAGCAAAATGGAAGCTCGTTGGGTAAAGACAAATCATCGTAATTTATTGCAACAAGTAGATATCAAACACAGTGGTTATAGCAACTCTTGCAGGTATTTTTGAAATCAGTATCGAATTGATATTTAACATATTAGTGTTTAGCATTATCCATTGACTACGTGAATAAAATACTCATTCGTGTAAAATCTAAAATTTACAATTTATCTTCAAGTGTAACATCTATTTTTCTAATTTTTATAACAAAATAGATTATAAAGGAATATCACAATTACAATTGTCTTTTTGTACAATAAAAAATAATGGATATTTATAGAAAATAAAGAGTTATTCACTATTTTAGATCATATGGTGAAATAATAAAGCTTTTTTTTGGTTTGATAGAGCGTCCAAAATAATTTGAACTCCGAGTTGTTTCTTGCAGTATCGCTGCCCTGAATAAGCCAACATTTGGGAAGCAGCCACTACGGCAACTGCAGCTGCAGAGGGTAACGCGATTTTCTCTTCCTCGGAATGTTGGGTTACCATGACTACCCGTATTGTCGCTTCCTCGGAATGTTGAACAGCTGAACGAGATTAACACATCTGTAGACGTACTACTCGCGCAACTGTTCTTGAACAATGGATTGAGGAAACGTGGTCGGAGTGGGGGTATTGGTTACAAAGTTGGCCACAGCAGTATTTACAGTAACGCCAACCTCTGAAAAATCGAAGTCAACCTGCTACGTGTGCGGCCAGGTCATCGCTCCGGGGAGGCAACAGCAGGGACACTAGATAGGAGTTTTAGGTGCCTCCCTTGAAGGACCTGGACCTGCCTCAGCCATTTCTTTAGATATTGATAATAAACCTCAACAGAAATTATTTACTATGAAAGCATCTAGCTTTGACTAGCTTCTGTTTCGCGCCAACGAAGTTTTAATGCTTGGAATGTTGGCATCAGTGATCGCTGCGAGCTTTTCCCATCAACTGTTTATTACTTAAGGGTGGGGAAGCAAGGCTATCGTTCAAGAAAAGTTGCGCGAGTAGTATAAATATCCATTACCTTTTGTTCAGTTAAATACTATCTGTTCTTTAGATACATTTCATTTAATGATTTTCTTCGTCGTAATTGATAATAGAGCGAAGATTCCTCTCAACTATATTGCTTTTCATTGTGGAGACCCAGAACACGTCATTAAGTGATAATCAGAGCGTAAAAATGGAAACAAATTAACAAATTTAATCATATGAATATTTCATAAAATAATACAGAATTATTTGAAGGTAACCCATTGTGAATGTCAGCACGAATGAAGAAAAATATCTTCTGCAGGTACAAGATTTAATGTGTATCAGTAGGTTTTAAAAGAGTTGAAAGGCTAAGAATATAAATTAAACAGCATTTATTTTAAAGAGGAAACATATCACTCAGCCTATACAATGATTCTGAAAAAGAAGTATGAAACGATCTTTCACACAACCTGTAAGTAAAGAAAATATTTACGATGTAAATTTAATTAAATGCACACGATATATCTATCTTTTCTACTCCAAACGTTTAGTTACAGTGTATTAGAACGGCATACAAACTATAAACAATTTTTAAATCTAGGCAAATTCTATTCCCTTTATGCTACTGAAATTTAATTTTTATTTAACACTCCCAAGGCTTTCATTGAGACATCGATTTGTTTTTGTTAGCCCAATGGAAAATCATGAGTTGGGCGGTAACGGATTCGGGAATTGTGTTTCAGAGCGACTGCAGAAGGGACAATTTAAGGTGGTGATGTGAGCGATTTAAGGGAAAAGTAGACGTTTGTGCTGGAGTGTCGTGATCAACAGCGAAAGATTTGTATTAATTTAAAATGAGTTTTATAAATGCATAATGCAGCGTTAGTAGAGGCTCCCGGTACAGAATACCGATAAGCTGATAGATCTAGGGAGATGTTTGTTTATTTGGAGATGTGATTAGGTGTGACATAGGGTTAGCTTGAGTGGGGTGGTGATGCGAAAGTGTAGTGGGGATAATTTCATCAGGGGTGCGGCGTTGAAGATGGGATGGAAATTGGAAGAGAGACACACAGAGAGGCAGAGAGAGAGAGAGAGAGAGAGAGAGAGAGAGAGAGAGAGAAAGAGAGAGGAAGAAAGATAGAGAAAGAAAGAGAGAAAGAAAGAGAAAGAAAGAGAGAGAGAGAAAGAAAGAGAGAGACAGAGAGGCAGAGACACACAGAGACAGAGAGACACACCCAGAGAGACAGAGTGAGACAGAGATATTACCACGGAATAACATTGGTGACAGGGATGCTGAGGGTGGAGAGGAAGAGAGAACTAGACAGAGAGTCCAAAAAGGGAAGAAAACAGAGGACAGAGATAGCAGAGGGAGCAGAGAGCTCAAAGAAAACGGCACGGGGAAGGGGAAGGGCAGAAGCTCAGAGAGAATGGAAAGAGCGGATGAGTCAGAGCGTACAGGAAGGGCCAAAAAGACGGCGCGAATGACAATCGCATAGAGAGCTACGGCAGTCGTGAGGTGGAGGAACGCAGTGGCGGGGAGGAGGCGAGAGGGTAGAAAAGAGCCGTGATTCGCCGGTGGACGTCTGTGCCTTGGCGCTCGGTGGGAATGAATGCTTCAATGGAGATGGTGGGGCAGGCAGGAGAGCGGTGGCAGCTGGTGTGTGTTGGGGGGAAGGCGGAGCTAGGGGAACAGGGGGCGGGGGATGCGGGGCCGGGAAGCAGGGCCGGGGGGCGGGGAAGGAGGGTGGGGCCGGGGCGGGGGCGGAGACGTGGCCGGGGGTGGGGCTGGGGGCGGAGACGGGGGCGGGGTCGGGGCCGGGGGTTGGGGCAGGGTCAGGGAGACGGGGCCGGGGGCGGGGCCGGGGGGCGGGGGGGGGGGGGGGGGGGGGGGGGTAGGGCGCACGCAAACGGGCTCCCCGGTTCCACACCGCGCCGCACCGCGCCACCACCAATAAAACACGCTAATTGCGCGGTATTTATACGCACCGGAGCGGCGCGGCGGATAGGCTCGTTGCAGTGGGAGCGGCGCTGGCAGCGCGGAATGCACCACCAGGCGTCGGTAGCGGTGGCAGTGGCAGTGACAGTGACAGTGGCAGTGACAGTAACAGTGGCAGTGGCTCATTGGTAGTAGGCTCATTGGTAATAGGAGTGGCAGTGGCAGTGGCACATTGGTAGTAGGAGTGGCAGTGGCAGTGGCAGTGGCAGTGGCAGTGGCAGTGGCAGTGATGGTGGCATGGGTGGAAGGTCGAATGCCGCTAGTGGGAATAATGAGGGTGGTTTTTTGGAGGTAATGGCAAGAGGTTGTTTGACATAATAGATGCAATGGAAACAGTGACGTAGATAAACGCACTGCATGTAATATTGTCCGGGAAAACGGCCATAAGCAAATTACAGGATTGTGTATTTGCAGACTGTGTACACTGACCAGAATGAAGGTAACAACTTTCATGTGAAAACAGTATGATATGTAGTTTTTTTTCGTGAACCACGAGAACAAAAAATAATGAAAAGTACCATTATATCGTTACCTCAAGAATGATCCTTTTTAATATAACTATTTTTTTCATTTAAGAACACTCGATATTGGAATACAAATTTGATATATTTGCCTCACTATTATCAATAAGACTCACGCATGCTTGGAGGCGCTCTGCCAAGACCTTGAAAGTTTTGATGCAACCAATCTACAAAATTATGACAGCGTGCTAATATGTATTTTATGATTTTATTAAAGCATAGTGTCTATGTTATAAAACCGCTTATTATTCTCAAGTGATAACATACCTGGGGCCCACTGTTATTCACTTAAAATAAAAAATAAAAATTTTGTTTCGTTTTTGGTTTAATACAAATTTGGTTTAACACAATTCTCAAATTTCTTACTAAAATTCCTTAGCACTTCAATGATAAAGTAACTTACAGTGTCTAAAAAAGAATAAAAATATGTATATCTGTGTGAACAGCAAGTTCTGAACTGTTAAATTAACCCATTTTAACAAACATTCGTGGAAAGCTTTCCGACATTATCCAAAGATAATGTCGGAGCGAGGTGGCACTGTAAGGAGGCCTACAGCCTTAGGTTCTTAGGGCACCAATTGATAGCACTGCAGAGTCTCTGGTCATACGGTTCGACTCCCGACAACGGTGGCAGATTTTCGACACTATATTCGACCAGATAGCTAGGTCGAATTCAGCTTCTGTCTGGGGGAGAATTATAGCGAGTTGCTGATCTGTTCTGTACTTTTCCTGGTTTCTCTGATCAACACCACGGGAATGCCGAACCAGTATCTTACCTAACGGGCTACGGACCATGTGCCATCTTTCCTTCCCCTTCCTTATCCTATCCTCTTCCCTTACTTATACAATAACACTTACATTCAGTACACTACCACACATGCAGAGAGACCAGTTGGATGCTTGCAGCTCGTCCCGGCTGGAGCCCCGTTAGTGGGACATACCTCGTTACAGAAAAGCCCCATAGTCGGGTAGGACGACGCTGAATCTCATCATCCAGAGGCCGGAAATCAGCGCCACCTCCCGCGGGAACATGAACAACACTTACGGGACTAACGACATTACCCGTTGACGCGCCTGGAATCATTAATGAATGAAGCAAGGAAGGAGGCCGGGCCTAGAAGCTATACTCTGATTTAAACATTGCTGCAATTCAACGTCACGAGCAGGACGGACAAGGGGGCAAAGTTAACCAATCGGGAGCTCGGTTAGGACTTAAATTTTTGGTCGTGAAGATTCCAATCTGATAACGATGTTTCAAACTTTTCATTCCAGCTCATGATCTTGAAGTGCAACTATGTTTAAATCGGAGTAGTGGGGCTGCTCCCGCATTATCTCGGCCGCGGAAGCTCCAGATGGCAATCGCGGGCGTGGGCGTCGGCATCGGCGTCGGCGTAGGCGTCGGCGTAGGGGGTTGGCGTCGGCGTATGTGTAGGCGTCGGCGTAGGCGTCGGTTTTGGCGGAGGCATAGGTGTATGCGTCGTCGTAGGTGTATGCGTTGGCGTAGGGGTTGGCGTAGGGGTTGGCGTCGGCGTGGGTGGCGGCGTCGTCAATGTAGGCGTTGGCGTCCTCGGCGTATGCGTAGGCGTAGGTGTAGGAGTCGTCGTCGTCGTCGGCGGCGGCGGCGGCGTCAACGTAGGCGTCGGCGTCAGCATCGCCATCGGCGTCGGTGTCGGTGTCGGCGTCAACGTAGGATTCGGCGTAGGCGTCGGTTTGGCGGAGGCGTAGGTTTATGCGGCGTCGTAGGTGTATGCGTCGGCGTCAGCGTATGCGTCGGCGTAGGCGTCGGACTAGGGGTACGGGTAGGGGTAGGGGTCGGCGTTCACGTAGGCGTCGGCATCGGCGTCGAGGTCGGCGTCGGCGTCTACGTAGGCGTCACCGTAGGCGTCGTCGGCGTAGACGTATGCGTAGGCGTCGCCGTCGGCGTAGGGGTCGGCGTCAGAGTCAATGTAGGCGTCGGCGTCAGCATCGGCGTCTGCAGCGTCAACGTAGACGTCGGCGTCGTCGGCGTAGGGGTCGGCGATGCCGTAGGCGTATTCGTAGCCGTCGGCGTAGGCGTCGGAATCGGCGGCGTCAGAGGTGTCGTAGTCGGCGGCATGGGCGGCGGCGGCGTGGGCGGCAGCAGCGTGGGCGTCGGCGTAGGCGTCGGGCTAGGGGTAGGGGTCGGCGTCCACGTAGGCGTCGACGTCAGCATCGGCGTCGGCGTCAAGGTAGGCGTCGACGTAGGCGAAGGCGTATGCGTAGGCGTAGGGATCGGCGTCGGCGTCAACGTAGGGGTCGCCGTCGTGGTCGGCGTCGTGGTAGGCGTCGGCAGCGTCGGCGTCAACGTAGTCGTCGGCGTCGGCGTTGGCGTTGGCGTAGTCGTCGGCGTAGGCATCGGCGTCGTTGGCGGTGGCGGCGGCGGCAGCGGCGTAGGTGGCGGCGCGTTGTGGCGCGCCGGCGACACGCGTGAGCGCCGGAGGCAAACGCAACGGACGCGCGCCTCGTTATCCGACGCCTTCTGGACTTGCGCTCTTCCGCTTTTTATTGTTCTCGCAAGCGCCGCGACTTAGTTCAAATTCTCGGTCTTGTGGGTCGGATTAATATTTCAACGCGCCCTAAGCATTAACAAATTACGGGACCCCTGAACTTAATTTAGAACTAGACTAGAAGGATATCTGCGCGATCTGCTGAACTCAATTTTCTGATTTTTGTTTTCAATAAAATATAGTGGACTCCAGATGTGTTATTAAGAGGTCTTATATTACAAATACTAAATTTTATTAAAATCGTAAAATTAATCAAAAGAATTTCTGTATAGTTTCATTTGTTCATTACATCTTCCGGTTGTGTGATGACCTTTTCAAGGTCTTCACAAAGTTCAGGGTAAGCATGCGTGTGAGAGTGTGGTTTTTAAGGTCTGAGTTGAGCGTTTTTAAGTGGTTGACGAGTGTATATAAACGCAAATTCCAAGAATGGTTTTATGCATGTGCTCTTCTTACACACAAGTCTATTATTATAATTTTATGTGAAATGTTGTTGAGCGTTGAGTGTATATAAATGCAAATTCCAAGAATGGTTTTAAGCATGTGTTCTTTGTACACTCAAGTCTGTTATTATAATTTTATGTGATGCATTGCGTTTTTAAAATAAGCTGTTAATCGGTTTTTCCTGCTTAACACTCTACAACATACTACATGTTAAGATCTTGGTAAATGTAAAACGTTTCAATTGCATATTTAAAGACATGTTTATATCACAATGAACAGTAAATTGTTCTAAAAGTTCAGCTTATGAAATGAATGTTCTGTACAAATGTGTTGAAAATAAAATGTAAAATTTGCAATTTAATAGTTATTATTAAGAAGTTAAATATTTATAAACGAATTTAAATTTTTCTTAAAAAATATTGAGGTCCCCTACCTGGTAGGCGTTCTAAGTGTGAGCTTAGTAAACTCATGTGCTATTACCAACAAGGTATGTAATGCGGTTCCTTTGTCGAATGAAGTAGCTTTTAACGTCAATTTACTCGCCTACGGCGTCAAACTAAGATTTGTATAATATTATGGGCAATATTTTAGAAAATACATATATTTGACACTCACTGAAATAATATACATTACTTAGGGGGGACAGCCAGCGTACTGTCTATTATCTTAATTACACAAGAATAGCTAAAGCGAGAGGGTACAGTAAGTGATAATAATTTGTTTTTAATCAAGGATTTCGACCTAATGATTCGTGGTTTCTGAATATTGCAATTAGAATTTTCAGTACTACTTCACAATACCGTTTTTAATTTTTTGTATACAATATCAAAAGACTATTTTTTTTATACCAAACTATTCTTCATTGTAATAAAGATGAATTTCAGGAAATGAACTCGTTGCAAATACACCGAAGCATTAGAAGACTACTGTTTTTGTGATACATGAATTTTAAAAATGCTAATATAGATGAAATATGTCTAAGATATTTTCCCCCCAATTCCCAGCTTAATGTATTCTGAATTATAATGAAAACGTTTGAACTTCAAAGACTTTATATTCTCTCTTATTCCGAAGGCTTGTTAAAACGCACGATATTTGAGTGATTTTAATAATTCATATAATTATAAAAATAGTTCGAATTAAATGTATTGACTTTGCATACGTTCTCCACCAGCCAAATGTGAGACGCACGCAACACTGAAATGTATAAGCTACATAGGGCATCAAATATCCTCACACGTTCCACGCACATTATTATTTGCTGTTCAATATTGTATACGCTTGATGTTGCATTCTGTTTGATTTCGGCCGCTTTGATTCAAAACCCTCCTGCTTAATCAATTTAATGTCTGTGATTATTCGATTATTCGGACATAAATATGTATCCCATGAACCGCGGCGACTTTGTATTTGGGTACGATTCACTACGATTGAAACGACACGCAAAACCTAGTAAAGCGCTTTTCGATTTCATGTGAATTTGCAGAACGGGCAATAGAATCAGTTCAAATAAAAGAACTTTAATAGTGGGATATATGAAGGACAAGCGGATGTAATATTGAAAATGAAGAGTTTTGAATCATCTTCGTAAAAAACACTGTACATGGCCCATCAACCCTGACCGGGAGCGGTAGCTCAGTGCATCAACTGATGTCTCTGTAGCGCCTCTAACCGGGAGGTCCTAGGTTCCCACTCCCCACGGCGGCAGGATTTTCGACACTAGCTTCTCAGCTAGGTCGAATTCAGTCGCTGTCTGGAGGAGAATTCTAGCGGCCGGCTGCTCTGATCGGTAGTTTTCCGTGGTTTCCCCGATCAACACCAGGCGAATGCCGGAGCAGTACCCTACCAAACGGGCCACGGACCGCGCGCGATCTGTCCTTCCTCTTCCTTGTCCTATCCTCTCCCTTACACACACACTTACACTAACATGCACTACACTACCACATATTCCGGGAGACCGGTCGGGAGCTTAGAGCTTGTCCCGGCTGGGGCGGTGCCCCGCTGGTGGGAGAGTCCTGGTTAGGGGAAACCCCACTAGCCGACGGTAGGTCGGCGCCGAATCTCGCCATCCGGCGGAGGAAAACCACCGCCATCTCCCGAGAAAAAACATGCACTACACTAACGGGACTAATGACCAAAGCAGTTGACGCGCCCGGAAACACGAAAAAACCAAACCAAACCAACCCATCAGCCCTGCTCCTCTTCTCCAATTTTTTTTGCGCCTACGTCATCCACAGACCCATAGAGTCCTGGGCAAGAAACACAATTTATCATAAACCGCATGATGTCTCGTTACATTTTTTCATGAAATGCATATTAAGGCGGACGCACGCTCGCCTGGCGTAATTCTATTGTCCGCGCGCGGAAATAACTTCCATGTGCGACCTCTATTTCGTTAAAAGAAATAACCCGAGTGTAAGAGCCATTAAGTTTAACGAAGTCCACTAATGAAACAGGGATTTAACTAAAATAAACTCGCAAAAATTGCGAAATTCCGAGAGAGTGTGCCCTGAGCACCAGTGGGGAAAGGAACTTCTAGCGCCGACTCCGACGGACTGGTTGTCCTCGGGGGCGTGGGGTTTCTACTTCACGACAGCTCAAGTGGTTTTCAGTGTTGCCCAGGCTACACTCAAGTACTACACAACGAACACACTAGTAGAATCACAATACTATAATTTATATAGTACTTTGATCTAATTTTCAAATATTTTATTTATATTTATATTATAATTCAATTTACTGTTCTGTATACCGTACTCCACAATATCAATGTACTGTATAAAATATTAAAAATATTATTTACAAAGGTCTCTTAGAAACAAACATTCATTTCACCATTTTTGGCTTAGTTTAATAGTCCTTATTATATATTATATTTTTTATCACATTTTAAAATACAACATTATTTGATATATTATTTTTTTCAATTTTTCATTTCTTATCTCAAACACTAATCTGTTGTTGACTTTCAAAAACATAACTAATACTTTGTTTTCCTCAGCAATTACATCAAAGATACACATACGATGTTTAATGCTAATATACAAGAAGTAGGGAGCTTATCTTGTTGCAATCACAAAGTGAAATTAATTATGAACCCTCACTTGGGAATGAAACGAAACCGACTTTTATTTGACAACTGTGTATGCGTAAGGTACTACTAGAACAGAATCCTGTGAAATATTTTGTACATCTCTGAACTTCATACATAAATTTTCAGAGCGAGTAATTTGCTCGTTAGAATACGTTTCTCGCTGCAATAAAATTTCAATAAAGTCAGATCATTTTATGACCCTTATGAATAAGGAAATAATATTTTTCATTCCTATTGGTATTTTTAATGCACTAAAGATGTAGTCACGAAGCACTGAAATATTATCGGTTAATCTAATACTGGGCGACTCATTGCCTGGCAGCAAAGTTTCATTTTGATGAGGCAGGAAGTTTTGCTCTCCGTCGAGCAAGTTCATTTACTTCTGGAGATGGTCAACAGTATGAATCATACAGTAAGTTGATTTAAAAACTGATACACACTCGAATATGTTTTCCCAGTGTGTTCCAATTTACTTGATAGACTGTTTTTTTTTCATGTCAGTTACCATTTGTCGAATGTAGTTTATCCTTTAACTCCACACTAAAGATCGTGAATGTTATGAAAGTATTATTATTATTATTATTATTATTATTATTATTATTATTATTATTATTATTATTATTATTGTGTGCGCGCGAAGAACTAATGCGTCAGTAGAAAAAAAAGTTTAAAGTATTTGAAATATGTCAAATTTTGTAGCTCGTTTCATTATTTCCAATTTTATTGGAAGATGCCATGAAATGTGTCTCAACAATGGTTGACGACAATTTAGTTTAACCTCATATTTTGATTTGGCTCGTACATTGTGGTTTTGTTTCACATATGCCCTCTTTGACCCCTGCCTACCTCATAAATTCTCTTTAAATTCATATATTCTTATGACATTAAATGTAAAATTATTGAACTTTACACGTAAAATATTGCAAAATGTAAATATTTTTATTGTAAAATATAAAAAATACATTTTAATAGTAATTTTTGATAAAATTAAATTTATTACTGTGCAATATTTCTCGTTTGTAAGCTTCAATCATTCCATATTTTTAAGTTAGTATCTAATTAAAACGGAAATAGCGAAATAGCAAGTATTAAATGATCCTAGTTTATCACCGGATACCTCCTGTTTCGCAGCTTCAGCCGTGGTTCAGCTACCCTCACAACCACCTACGGTTTTAATTTGTTAATTAAAGCCTTGCGGCGAGTCCAGGCTTGTAGCTCGTTGCGGGAGACTTTGTTCCGAGTCACCGCAGATGCAACGTGAGCGCGTGCCATTGGCGCTTATGTACACTGCGACTGAGGGAAGCAGCGTCCAAAGCAAATATGGGGGAGAACGGCTCACACATCAGGGTGCTCGGGAAATCTCTTTCTAGGTGAACGAGGCGACCAGGACTGGACGCAGTTACTGCACGAATTTCTTGAGAAGTACAAGACTGATTCGGAGTAGAAAATTATATATTCGTCAATTGATGATGAATAATGATGTTTAAATATAGTTTTAGAACAATTTATGAAAATGAAACCCATGTTATTTTACTCGTATGATTTTGTCGGTATCACATTTGTACATCATTATTGCGTAAAAGTATTTTGCAAATTCAAATGTTTGTATGTGCATTTAAATTAATAATTGCTCAAATTTTTGCAACGTTTTTTTGTTTCGCATACCATAAGTAGTGGTAACATGTAGGAGATACTAGTGCTTTATTCTGTTCAAAGTACAGTCGTGCAGAATCGTTTTAAAATACCGTGACTGGAAAAATATTCATAAATTTAGTGACGTTTTTCAAAAGCAGTTCTTCAGGGAAGACAAGATAATTAATTTTTATCTGATTGTAAAACTTTGAATAAATTTAGGGAAAAGTGAAAATCAACAATAAATTAGTTGTGGAAATACCATTCTGTCAGTAAATTATTGTTCGTTTGGTATTTTTTGTAGTGGCAAATAATATTCATATTTTTGCTCTACCTAGTTGAAATTGTTTTCTCATGATTCTCGTTTAGCGTTTCAACATCCACTGCGCTTATAAATTAAATAACCTGAACGCAATTGGTCGTCATTTACTGTAATACGGTCAACGAACATCGCAACGTATTTCAGGAAATGTTTCAACAGCTACCACTTCGCATTCGCTTTGCAAACCAACTACTGCTCTCAAACGGACTCATCCTACTAGTCGATTTTCTTCCTCAGATATCTCTGGAAGCCTAAAATTCTAAATCTCAGAAAGTAAGAGCGGAGGAGCTCCGTGCGTTACGAGCTCTCTGCGGTTTGGGAGCGGATGTTCGGGGGCGGTGGCGGCGGCGAAGGTCGATAGCGCGGCCCTTGGCGGGCGGGCGGGCGGGCGGGCGCCCAGGACGCGGGGCGCGGGGGCGGGGCGGAGGACAGAGAAACACGGGCGAACGAGCCGGCGACCCTTCCCTGCTGACGCGGCCGGGCGGGCCACCGCGCCCCGCCCCCCGCCCCGCCCCGCCCTGCGCCTCCGCTGCGGAGGAGGGGGCGGGGCAGGCACTGCAGGGCCCGCGGAGCGGTCATGTGAGCAGAGGGGCTCGCGATGACGGAGCGGCCGCCGGGGTGAGGAGTGCGGGGGACAGCGGAGAAGGAGAGAGAATGCGGTAAATTTTAAAGACGTTGGGGGGTGCGTGTAGTGGCAGGTGGATCTGAATGTCGGGGAAGTCAGTTCAGGGGTAGGGCTGGTTTGGAGGTTGATGGGGACAGCGGAAAGAGGGAAATGCACTAAATTGGGACAGCCTTTTAGTGGGTAGCAAAGACGATAGATTGTGGAGACGGTGAGTTGCGACAAAAGCGACATGCGGGTAGAGAGGAAACAATACAAGAGGGAAAGTGGGTACCGGGGATGGAGAATAGCGAAAGTTGCCTGAAACGAAGCAGGACTAAATCGAGGCAGAACGGGGAAATCCGCACACAGAGAAACTGAGAGGATAAGGATGGTAATGTGAGAGCGAAAATAAAAGCCGAGCGAAAGACGACACCAAGTGGGGACGGGGAACGTCGGCCAGTTGGCACCAGGGCGCAGTGGGGGCTGCGAAAGCGGAGGAGCCAGCGCGGCGGCCAGCAGGGGAGGGCTGCGACAGACAGCGAGCGGCGACACCGGAAAAAGGGGCGCGCGGCCGGCGCGAGGGGCGCACGCGGGTCAGCGAACAGCGAACAGTGGGGGGCGGGGCGGGGAAAGGCATGGCAAGCACGGGGCGGAGAAGGGGGCGGGGCAGTTCAGGACGCGCGCGAATCAGTGAACAGCACGACGCAAGGTAGGTTGGTTGGTTGGTTGATTAGTGATTCCGTGCGCGTCAACAGCTCTGGTCCCGTCCCAATCCCGTAAGTGTAGAGAATGTGTTTGACTCGGGAGATGGCGGTGATCTTCCCCCGCTGGATGGCGAGATCCGACGCCGACCTACCGTCAGATAGTGCGGTTTCCCCCTAACCAGGACTCGCCCACCAGCGGGGCACCGCCCCAGCCGGGACAAGCTGTAAGCTCCCGACCGGTCTCCCAACATGTGTGGTAGTGTAAGTGTGTGGATGTCAGTGTAAACATGTGTGCATGTTAGTGTGTGTGTGTGTTAAGTGTGTGTAAGGGGTGTGGATAGGACAAGGAAGAGGAAAGAAAGATTGCGCGCGATTTGTGGCTCGTTTGGTAGGGTACTGCTCCGGCATTCGCCTGGTGTTGACTGGAGAAACCACAGGAAACTACTGATCAGAGCAGCCGGCCGCTAGAATTCTTCTCCAGACTACGACTGAATTGGACCTAGCTGAGAAGCTAGTGTCGAAAATCCCGCCGCCGTCAGGACTCGAACCTAGGACCTCCCGGTCAGAGGCGCTGCAGTGACATCAGTTGATACATGGAGCTACCGCTTCCGGTCGCGCGCTAGGCGGGGCGGGTGGGGCGGGGCCTGGTGGGGCGGCGCGGGGTTGGGTAGGGCGGGGTGAGGCGGGGCGGGGCCAGGTGGATAAGGGCAGGGCTGGGAGCGGGGCGGGGCGGGGCGGGGCGAGGGCGGGCTGAGAACGATGTAGAGCGGAGCAGGGCAGGGTGGAGCAGAGCAAGGGGAGGAGTGGGAAGCACCGGTTCGTACGGGGGCGAGGACGGAGTGACGGTGATGCCAAGAAGGACGGAACAAGACGTGGCGGGGGCGTGTGGGGAAGGGACGAAAAGGGAGAGGAGAAGCAGGGTAGGACGGGATGAGGCTAGACAAAGTCGAGGTGACAGTGGTATGGAACTGTACAGAGTGGGCGGCACAAGGGTGGGGTAAGGACAATGCGAAACGGAGCAGAGCAGGGTGGGATGAGAAGGGGCGGGGCGACACAAGGGCGAGGTGAAACTGACGTGGAGCGGCGAGAAGCAGGTGGGGCGGGGGTGAGGGAGAAGGATGACGTAGGCGGGGAAGGTTGGTGGAGGTGGAACATGAGACAAGGGAGGGGCCCGGGAGGGGATTACGGGGAAACTCACTCGCTGGGGAGCCCGGCCCTCCATTCGGCGGTGGAGCGAGTAACGAATATTGAAAAGATCGCATTCGGCGTACAGGCACAGGAGGCCCCTTTAAAATAAATTAAAGCAATGGGAGTGCGGGGTTTCAAACACTTTTGGCTCGCGACACACGCTTTCGCCACGGGAAATATCGCGGAGTGACCGCAGAGGAGAAGCAAACCCGTCTGCTTGAAACACGTGGCAATGGTATCGTTGGATTGCGTAATTTTTGAAAATCAAATTTCAAAAATAAAGTTCCAAAAATGTTATTCTGGTGTATTTAATTTTCAACGCTTTTTCTAACACCTCGGAATACTGCTGTCTAAATCTTTAAACTACGGGATAAATGCTTTTATTTATACGTTATAAATGGAATTGCGTTTGATAAGATAGTTAAGCAAACTGCAAATCATAATATTATAAAGGGCAATATATAATTAAGCAAATACTAAAAAAATTAAAATATGGTGAAAATTTTAAATGATTAACAATTCTGAGCATAACAATTCAGGAGATTCTTAACTGGTGATTCAGATTCATTCACCATTTGATGTTAAAATTATTTTGAATACCTCAGATGCAATTGTATTTATTGTGTACATACAAACTGACGTGAGCACAAATAATTATTGTCTTTTTCATTAAGAAATATTTATTAACGAAACTTTTGATACTAATGAAACTGTTCTTTATATAGTGAGTAAATAATAGGAACCTGAATAATGATACATCAAAGTTTATTTTCCTGTCTTTGACGATGGATAAGATTTCACTAGAAAACACAATAAGATATTCACTAGAATTTTAAAAAATAATTCAAAATATCCACAGTTCGTCCTTAACCTTTTGCCGTCTTTTATTTTACAACAAAACAATTAATATGAGACATAAAATCTTGTACCAATACCAAAGTATAAAAAATTAAATAAATATGTTATGAAACTATCATTCTTACTGCATGGTTTGCACTATAACGTGTGGTATGTCTTCTCATGGTTTATTTCATTTTGTTAAAAGGTATTTCAGAAAATGTTACAAACGTCTCTGGCATGGAAAATGGTAAAAAATTTTGTTCTTCTGCCAATGAAAATGAGAATGACAGTATCTTACAAACAAGATACGCATGCGATGTTTGCCTGTGGTATCTTGTCTGGTATCTCGTCTGGTATCTCGTCTGGTACCTTGTCTGATGTCTTCTCTGATAGCTTGCCTGACAATTTGTCTGATACCTAGTCTCGTATCGTGCATGGTTTCAGTCTCACGTACCATTGAACCTGGTATCGTACCTTGGCGTTTGACTCGTCACGTTGGAACTGAAGAAGGCGTCAAACAACAGTGCATGGCGAGTTGCATACCGATCAGGAACAATTGACGCTTTCGTCACTTCATTTTAGAGATCTTCGCCCTCCCCGAAGGTTCATTGGCAGCAATGAACATCATCGAACCCCACAATCTACCCTACAATTCTGAGGCCCAGGAGAAGGGATCAATGAGAATAATCACAGGCGCTGTTCGCAAAGATCAAAAGGAAACGATTGAGATTCATGTGGAGCTTAAAAGACGCTATCACATACAGTAGCTAATATTCATTATGCAAATGTATGCATACAGCACATTGACAATTATATGGTTTCACGCATCGTGAAATAAAAAAGAATTGCGGGTGAAGTGCTGCAAGAATATCAGGGGAAAACGAGTGGAGAATGGCGTAATATTCAAACACGCGTTTTAATAGTAATAGTTTTCTAAAAAAAATATGTTCATAAATATTATTATAATGGACCATAAAATGTTATATATCTTTATAATTTTTAATGGAGAAATAAACCTTCTTTACAATAATTCTGTGTGAATATAGGATCACACTATTTTGTTACTATTCTGGTTAAATACCATGAATTTGTCAAAGTGTTAAATCATTCAATGTCACTTGATACACACTTGACCGTTATTATCTACAGACACTGCTGTGGCTACCACTAATATGCTTTATCACGGAAATATAAATTAATCTAAAGAAACTGAACAATTATTTACAATATTTGTGTAAAAAACACTATCAACACCTAATTAAACGAATATTGCTCACAATTTCAATTAACATTCTTGATATACTGACAGCTCAATTTATTTATATTACCATCCTCACTTTCATAAACAAAAATGCTTACCTTTCCTTTCCCTGATTTCAATCATTTTCTAAATCAGCCCTCTCGCAAACGCAATGATTTCGTCAGGAGATCGAAGTAAACAGTTACATTCGGAAAATGCCTTAGTAATTAAAGGCCTTGGACGTTATTTGGCGCAATTCAGCTGGCTCATACATTTCTTTGTGCGGATATATGTTTGCTAAATTCAACTAATGGAATACTCCAAAATCGTGAGAAGTTAAAGCGTTCATGGTAATGAAATAAACGAAAATATTTAGCTTTGCATTCATTCACATGTGGTCACGCTGTGGATATGCTACGCCTGCTCATTCTTTAAAAGGAAATGGGCTCTTCTTAACTTATATTAATGAAAAGGAATGTCTTGCTCGTCAAACAGTTTCTTTTTGTCTCCTAGTGTCTCTCACAAAGTTGTAACTCGCCCTTTTAATACCTATAGTCCCTTGCGTTATTCATATTATTACCAGGTAAATTTCAGTTTAATCCTGAACGTAGATATTTTTTATGTAGTTTTACATTTACTTCATAAATAATGCTTCCATAAATTCATGAAATATTCTAATAAAGATGAAAGAAGATGCTTTGCCAATACATTGTGTTCACTCATAACGTGCTCGCGTCACAAAAAGGTCGTTTCATTTCCTTTAAGAATTAACTTAACTAAAATTACACTGAAAAAGAAGCTATAGATATCTATAGATCTCTATATATCTATAGATGTCTATAGGTTTTTAAGATATCAACAAAAATTAATTTTCTGGGAGCACCATTAACTTTTTATCCCCATGTTTTTTGTATTTTTTCGTGAAATACCACACAATATTTTTGTCGTTTGGGAAAATATTCATATTTAAAGTAATACTTGCATTTTTGATATCGAATTACTAATACTTCAGTTGTTTCCTTTTTATTTTCTGTTCTTTGTCACTCACGCGTCCAGTCGTATCACGGGTACTCGGGTGAACTACTTCCAACGCACCAATTATTTAATTTCTTTCGTCTTTTATAGATTTTTGTGCAATAACAAAAAGAAACATAAACACTGGTTAACAAAGGGTTTTAAATTTTAAAATGCTTTCACAGTTTAGAAAAAACATTATTTTGAATGAGTATCCAAGAACATTGTCCCATTACCAGTGCTTGAATGTTGGATTCTGTCGCACAGGCATAGACTTTAGTGTGTTGGCACAGGCATAGGCACTTTAGGGTATTGGTGTACGTGCATAACTAAGCAGCAGAGATAATTTTATCGACGTCCTTCTCAGAAACCATGAAAGAAATGGGAGCATAGTTTTTATTCGTGGAAGCACAACATTTTATTCTTAACCAGAAAAGAAACTTCTGTTTGACTATTCAACGACGTAAGTGACGGAGGGTTAAGGCGATATTATAGCATTCAGAGGTTGCATAACTTTGCCAGATGTTTTGCTATCCATTTAACTGACAATTCTTCTCTTTATGACCACGTACGAGACCAAGCATTAAGAAAGGTCAAGATTAACTGTTCGGTTCACTCTTTAAAGAATTTAATTTGCATGTACCGAGTGCAAAATCTTCACATTTTCTCCACAGACACAAAGAACTTTTGAAATTCTTTGCAATGCGTGACAGTATTTGCTACTGTGCGGGCGTGCAAGGACTCCTGTCAAGTTTCGGGGTGGAATACAGTATTGGAGTATATAGATTGATTATCGTCTCATCTAAAACAAGTCTGAAAGCAGTATTATTACAGAATGAAAACAAATATTCATCAGTATCCGTTGGATATTCTACCTATTCGAAAGAGAAATACAAAACTAGTTGTTACTTATTGAAAAAAAGCTATCACGAGTATTAATGGTATATCTGTGGTGATTTAAAAATGATCACCATTCTGATAGGAATGCAGACAGGGTACACCGAGTACATCTGTTTTATCTTCGAGTCGACAGTAGAGATAGAAAACACTACTACATACAAAAAAATTGGCATATTAGAACTAGAATGCAGCCAGGAAATAAAAACGTCTTTTATGTGCCGTTGATTGATCGTGACAACGTAATAATGCCTCTGATTATGCACATTAGGCTGAATCTCATGAAAAAAAATTATGAAGTCACTGAGCAAAGACTGAGATGCTTTTCGGTACCAGTGCAACAAGTTTTCAGAGTTGAGTTATGTGAAAGTGAAAGTAAGTGTGTTCATAGGTCCACAAATAAGGAAAGTAATGGCTGATAGCCATTTCCAAGGCTTACTTAAAACTGTGAATGAATGGCATTCAAAATAGTTGCAGCCAATTTCCTTGGACATTATAAATCTGCTATGTAAATGCTCTGAAGAAGTGCATTGATGTCTACAAATAACTGGGTGTCCGTATGTCCCTCAAAACATATCTCCTCGATTCACAACTTGATTTATTTCCCGAAAAACTAGATTCAGTCAGTGACGTACATGGTGAACTGCCACCAACACATCTCTGTGATGGATGTCATGATAAGAGAGTCGATGGAGTTCTGGAATGTGGGCTGACTACTGCTGGAAACTTCAGCGTGACTTACCAAATGCTCAACACAAATGAAAATCTACAGCACAGACATTCGAACCAAATTCACCTTATTAAGTATTTTCAGTGTGCATGGATTTTATGTGTGTACTATATCTTGAAATATATTACTGTATAGTATGCATGTAATATGACTCAATCTCAATATTTTCTTAGCTAATACCATGTTCATTAGTACTTTATATAACATTAATTGTTCCAGTGAAATATAAATAGTTGAGGAATTATATCTAAGAAAACGGTGAGTGATAGAGAAAAATGGTTTGCACATTTTAAATAAGCACCTTTAACTTATTTCAAAACAAGTGTTTTATATAAAGATATCCACCAATTTTTAAAATTTATTTTTCATTGATATACTTCACGTTATATTTTACCACAATAACCCCCTTTCTGAGAGAAATAATATGATCCTTGCCGGATGTAAATTGATTCGTTCTGATCTCTGAGCTATGCACGTCCTCCCTGCGGATATGAATGGATTCTTCCATCACGAACATTTTATTAGCGCGAGGCTATCTCTTACTCAAATCTGATTGGTTTCCACCATACATTACCTTGGTCGAAAGGGCATCAACTTTTTAACTATGCCCTGCGAGTTCGAGGGTCATTTGAAAAACAGAATTGATATTTCTTTCTTCTCGCACACAGTAACATGTGATCTGTTACAATTGGATACGTCGCAGTACATAAAAAATCATATTAATGTTAAATCTACTTAGCTTAAACGCTTTTATTGTAAGAAATCAATATAAGAAGATAATTCTTATTTTCATTCGTAATTTTTTGAATGATTAATGATCGTGCTAATAAATGAATTAATGAATCGTTGATGTAATCTATTAGTGTATGTGTCACAGTTTTCACTCCGCCGTAAAGTATACACGTGTTCCTTGTCATCACATTCTATAACAAAAGTATAACTACAAACTTTACTTGGAATTTGGAAAAAAAATGTATTTTGAGAATATAAGAGGGTGATAAACAGCTATAAAGAAAAGCTTTTAAATATGAAATTATTACTTACGCATGGGGCGGGATATTGAGGATCCTATACAGCAGGTTCATCGAGCGTGATGAAGACTATACCTTCGGAAGCGAAATGAACTGTGGTCAACAAGAGATACTTCAATATTGCAAAAGTTAATTAAAACAGCTATCATACAACTCAATGAACTTTATTTATTTACTATAGACACTGAAACTTGTCACCAAAGCCCCTTTACTGGAGGAAATATCATCTACCATGCCAGTCGTTAGGTGCACATAGTTTTAGCCACCCCCACAAGAACCGATCGCTTCCGCTCCCAATTTCCTATTCTCCAATTGCTTGTAAGTTCTTATCTATCATTCCATCAGATCTCGGCAATAGCTTTTTCCACAACTTGTGTACAAATCCGCCCCGCCCCCCAGAATAAACATAACAGATCCGCGTGTGAAGTGTGCGGCACAGACTGGGCGGGAATGTACTTTCGCGCGTCCGATCGTTAACGAAGGAGCAACTGTTAGTGTGTGGGCTCTTCCCACATCTATCACTCTCATCTGGCGCAGCGGGCGGCAGTTAAGTTCGCGTGACTGAGTGCTTCATCCCGAAATAGCCCCCATGGGGCCAGCGCGGGCGTTTGGCAGCGGTGCAATATGGAAGTTGTCATGCACTGCCCTCTAAGCTACGTTCTTATGCAAATGACAGTGCGCTCGTGCGTGGGCATTGAAATAATGGGCTTTCATTGCTTCGCTATTCACTTTCACCGCTGAGATGAAACGGAAACTGATACTGATACTGATAAGGGTGCGAGTGGTAAAAAGGTCTTTGATTGCATTTCGTGATGGAATCTGGAATAGGATAGTTTTTATCGCTTACATCGCACATAGCTTAGTGTTTGGAATAGGATAGTTTTTATCGCTAACATCGCACATAGCTTAGTGTTTGTACTAAGTGCGGTTGAGTAATTAAAGACATATTTTTAGCCTCATTATCATTTGGACTCTTCAGAAAAGGTCGATTGTGAAACGATGATGTGGCTTTTTCCTCTTTGGTTTGAAATTCTTTTGTAGATATCAGCGTTATATTTTATTCGCCTAAAAATAAGTTAACTTTAACTGTGTTTCTCCAAACTACGTTCAGAGCAGCATTCATTAGCCGTTCAGATTAATATAACCGGAGGAGTTTTGGCTGCTGGTTAATTCACTGTATACGAATGGTCGAAAGTTCAGAACTATGAAAACGTCTGAATCAGCAGAACTAAAGGAATTGACCCTTCGGTCAACATAACCATTCCGTAAGGTTTTTGAAAGCACGTAAGGAATTCGTTCTCATTTCTTGATAGCTTAGCATGGTAGATGAGATTTTCGTACATAATATTGACTGTAATAAAATACCAAAAATAAATCAAAATTATGCCTGTAAAAAATATTGTTTTTTTCTATTAAAACATTTACATATTCTTTTGTGGGTAATTAAATTTCGTGCCTAGAATTCATCATGTTCAATTTACAATTGATTAATACGTACCATCATACAGGTAATGCTGGTGTGAAGATCAGATGTTTGACATATTTCTAAAGAATGTCGTGAACTTTAAAATATACAAAAATTGAAGAGAAGGATTGTCACATGATCACAGTAACAGCTGTTATACAATAATATAAAATAACAATGATAAAAACTGAAAACACTGTTAAAATAGATATTTTAGAAAATAATTACTCTGTGTGTGAGTAGTATTCCCGTTTTTGAGGGAAGGTACGGGAGAAGCCTTTTTAATCATTTTATGTCGCTTTCTAAACAAGTAAGTTCATTCGAGACCACTATTAATTTACATATCAATATCAGTAATTATACCTTATAACAATCAGAATTACTAAATACAGAATTATACAGCAGGGATAAATTTTTAAGAAGACTAATCCCATTACATACTTCACTTTCTCGCGCAGATCATCCGAATTGCCTTTCGCATCTTTTTGTAAGAAGGATGGTACAATGATGAATGAATATTTATGCCGCGCGCTTCACCTATTTACATTGATTGCCCCGTAAGTGAAGAGCACATTATATCTCTCGTGGGGATGTTTCTCCATCGTTCGTGAGATTTTTTGTTCATTTATTGGTCGGTTTACGAAGATATTTCCTCCGAGGTGTACTTCTGACGGCCAAACCGGGTACTCTAATCTCCCGATAGTGTCGAAATGTACAGCTTGTAAGTGTAAATTTGTTAAGGGGTAAGGATGGAACAAAGTTGGAGAGAAATCTCGCGAAATTCGTGACCTTTTTGTCAAAGTGCTGTTCCAGCACCGCGACGTATTGGTCGCCATAAACGCGAAAACTACTTCCTGATCAGAGCCACCAGAAACTAGAATTCTCGCCCATAAAGTGGTTAAATTCGTCCCGTCAACAATGTAACACGTGTCGAAAATCCTCTACAGTCGCGACACGAACCCTTGGTCCTCTGGGTCAGCGATGTCTGCGCTGAAAACGTGAGACAACGATGTTTCCGCTGCAATATGCTGAGTGATGTTTTGATTATCAATGTAGACGATGAAAAATTATGGATTAAATGAAATTCAGATATGATACGAGGTAAATAAGAAGCCAGCCATACCATAATCAAAATGTGAAAATTCACATGCTTCACACAGTATTTGAATCTGAAGCAACAGACTAGGTGTCCTTAGACGCTGTTTCTAAGCCCTGAAACAACGCGCCCAGAAACTTTTAAAGTATTTTTACATCACTTTTTACAAGATTCGCCTTTGTATTCAGTTCCATTGGTGAAAGTGTACACATCAGGAAAAGAAAACATTTCCCAAGGCATTCCGACAGTTAGGTGGAATACAGTCGCTACCTGGAAGAGAATTCTACCGACCAGCTGCTCTGATCGGTAGTTTTCCGTGGTTTCTCCGATCAACACAAGGTGAATGCCGGAGCAGTACCCTAACAAATGGGCCACGGACTGCGCGTGATCTTTCCTTCCTCTTCCTTGTCCTATCCTCATCCCTTACACACACACTTACACTAACATGCACTACACTACCAGATATATGTCGGGAGCTTAGAGCTTGTCCCGGCTGTCGCGATGCTCAGCTGTTGGGAGAGTCATGGTTGGAGGGAATCCCCGCTAGCCGACGTAAGGTCGACGCCCAATCTCGACATCCAGCGGGTGAAGATCACTGTCATTTCCCCGTGGAAAAAACATGCACTACACTTACGGGACTTCTGACCAAAGCTGTTGACGCCCCCGGAATCACTAACCAACCAACCAACCAACCAACCAACCAACCAACCAACCAAGGAGTTCCGATTGTCAAAATTCATTTTTACGTTTTCCCTATTAGGAAAATTGCATTCAAAATGCAACACGTCAGTCATCAGCAATATTCAAAACCTAACACATTTGGAGGAAAAAGAGATGAGCACACCAGTTTTGGGAAGCTTCTTGCTCGTTATCAACACCCTGCGTTAACGTCCCAGCAGGTCGCAGTGTTCCAAAACTGTTATGGATTTTCCATACCATGTTTCTCGGCTGCCACCATTTGGTCACGTCCCGCTGTCTGTGATGGTCTCCAGTTTATGTTCCTGCCGCATGACCATTCATCGCTAGCAGTGTCAATCAACATCGAATAAACTGATCGATAAAAGCGCGACGTGACCCAAATACAAAACAAGATGAGAAGCGCATGAGGCGAGTTTCACGACCGGCCATGATGTCATCAATCGAGAGCTGATGGCAAGAAATGACAAATGACATCCGATCCGCGTTGAGCTGGAGACAATACGGGGTTTTACAATTACAAATTGGAAGATATGTTGTCGTTTACGACATACAATTTTGGATCATATTTTCACACTCCTATACTCGCGTAGATATTTACATTCCATGGTTTCCTTTTTTGTTGTTGTTACTCGTGTTGTTTTTAACGCAAACATTTTGCTTTCTTGCATTAACGTGAGAGTATAGTTTGCAAGTTATAGTTTTACAATGTTGCTTGGGGAATTTGCAAAAACCACGTGACCACCTGTGAAAATAGACAACAGCAGACTCACGGCAACCCTGCATTCGACCTTCTTACACTGTCGGATTTTGTTAGTTAGTTTGGTTAATGCCTTATTTTACGTGGCGAGCCTCGGGCCATCAGGCCCGCTCTTCCATCTAACCACACAAATTTCGCTACGCGAAAGCTACCTAACAAAGAAAGGAGGTATTATCTTGGGCGACGAAACAGGCGGATCTCAATTTTGCTCAGAGGCTTCCTTTAGGCTTCAGAATATTTTAAATGCAGTAAATCTACTGCAAGGGACTTTACTTCCCCTCCGAAGGAAGGCGTACGAGGTATTTTTTCGCCCTTAAAAGTCCACGGCTTCGATCGGATTTGAACCCGCAAACTCTGGTACAACAGTCCGGTACGCTGGCCGTTATACCACCGTATCCGCGTGAGTGAACGCGGTGTGATTTTGTGTTAACTATAAAGAGTGATGATAACTAATATTGTCGTCAGAATTATATCGTTTATTGCAGATTTTTCGGAGAAAGCCACCGGTAGCGGTAGCTCAGTGCATCAACTGATGTCACTGCAGCGCCTCTAACCGGGAGGTCCTAGGTTCCCACTCCCCACGGCGGCAGGATTTTCGACACCAGCTTTTCAGCTAGGTCGAATTTAGCTGCTGTCTGGAGGAGAATTCTAGCGGTCGGCTGCTCTGATCGGCAGTTTTCCGTGGTTTCTCCGATCAACACCAGGCGAATGCCGAAGCAGTACCCTACCAAACGGGGCACGGACCGCGCGCGATCTGTCCTTTCTCTTCCTTGTCCTATCCTTTCCCCTTACACACACACTTACACTAACATGCACTACACTACTACATATTCCGGGAGACCGGCCGGGAGCTTAGAGCTTGTCCCGACTAGGGCGGTGCCCCGTTGGTGGGAGAGTCCTGGTTAGGGAGAATCCCCACTAGCCAACGGTAGGTCGGCGCCGGATCTCGCCATCCAGCGGGGAAAGATCACCATCTCCCGAGAAAAAACATGCACTACACTCACGGGACTAATGACCTAAGCAGTTAACGCGCCCGGAAACATGAAAAAATCAATCAATCAATCGGAGAAAGCCACCTGTACAAATGCAATGCATTGCTCACGGTTTCGAAGTTAACTTCGTGCATTGGGGATTCCTCGCAGTGGCTGCAAAATCCTTACAGACGTATCGTGAGCGTTATTTTTTATCAAGTTAACTTTTTTATGAAAGAGGTACTAACTCATCTGATCCTGTATATTTTGTTTCTAATCTACTATTTTCTTTTTTAGTTTTAAAATTTGGTTTTCAGATGTCGGGGTTTTCAAATTTTTTCGGTCAAATAAACTCACCCTCACAGGGTTCGCAAGTGGCAGTATGTTTACAGCTTACCTCGTTTGATATTTCTAGACAATATTATATTCAGTTTTTATTTGAATCCTAAAAATAGTTGGTACTTTTGATTCACAGTTAATACAATCTAATGAATATATTTATTATGTTACATTGAAAATTCGATATCCTATCTTGATATGCCTCTAAATATTAGAAAATGTTATTCAAGAAATGTTTTAGAAAAACGTATGCTATTTACATGACATGGAGAACGTTTTTAATCACTCTCAATGCAGATTCACTCTTTTGCTTAAAGCTGAATATATACAAATTGCCAGCGTGCCATTTCAGTTCCCAGAATGTATGATTGACACGTGTAACTCACAATCCAAACAGTAAGCACATCTGAAAGTCATGTTTTTTTTAAAGTTTTTACAACGTCTTACTTGAAGTGGACTGTCCGGGTGACGCCGCGTCGAGGGCTGAGCTGCTGACATTTCAACATATCGTGGTCTTCTTCAGGCACTACAGTCCCCGAAGAAGACCACGATCTGATAATTGAAACGTCGGCATCTGAGCCATCGACGCGGCGTACTCCGGACGGTCCAGATCATGACCCTAACTGCGGAAGCCTACGACAACATTGAACGTCATACTTACTTGGAGTTCATGACAAGAACTTCCAAAAATTTGAATAACATTGCTAAATGAAACCTTCCTCTTTTTCACAAGTTATGTTTTTGCATAGACCATGGTTAACTCATACAACTGACTGAGGTCACACTGAAATTGCCATTTTGCGTTAATCAAATGATTTACAATCAATTATTTCATTTGCAAAATGCTTGTTTAAGAACTGTAATTCATTTTAGATACGTTAACTTTAGGAAATTTGTTCTAACACGTAGATGGCAGCTAGTAGCATAATTTAATTTCAGAGCAAGGAACTTCATGTATATTGCAATAAATGAACAGGTACAAAAATAAATAATAGATGAACAAAGAATTGAATTCACGATTAAAGTATACATGCGTAGAAAACGCCTTCACTATTGTAGCAGTTGCTCGTTATTTGTTACATGAGAAAACACAATAAAAACAATAAAAGAGGCAGCAGCAGTGGCTTGAATACACGAGTTTGACAGAATGAATTCTGTATTGCTAAAATATTTCATCCACGCAATCGTGTAAGCGTCATGGCAAAAAAAGAGAGACTGAAACTGTAAAAAGGCTGAAAAGTAAATGTAGGCAAGTATTTCTGCGAATCAGACACACGAATAAGAATGTGTAAGGATAAGGGCAAATAGGTAGGGAATTCTAATTGGTGGAAAGTCACCTAATAAAAGATAAATTAATAAAAATGATTAAAATAATCATAAGATATTCGATGTTTCAAATATTGAAAAAGTAATCAATAATAATAAGGGTCGTTTATTATGGTAATAAAATTAATTTTCCACACAATGTATCGTGCAATAGAAAGCTATTGAAAGAAATAATATAAAATGTCTGTACGGGTTACGTCGAAATTGCAAAGATTATATTTTATCTGTTATTGGTGAGCTTTTAGAATTCTGTACGATTAAAAAAGAGTTTCAATAAATGAATGCCAAAAATGATCGCGAAGTCACTATCGAAAATATGTGTAATGTTTTGAAAAGTACATATTTAGTAAGTAAAATAATACATTAATTATGAGCGAAAAAAAACTATGTCATTCGCATTGAAAAGCAACACAACCAATAATTTTGTGACTTTCCGGAATCGATTCAGCATTTCATCTCAATTTAATAACATCAACTGTAATTCATCAGAAACATGAATAGCGTGGCTCAGCCATCGTGTATTTTCAGAGCTCCAAATGTTTCCCGGACGGCATTGGGAGTGAAAGCCGGGACTAGCAACGTGCAGCCGAGTTCCAACGTTCACTACCCGCACCCCACCCCCACACCCCGCCCCGCCTCCGCACCCCGCCCCTCCCCCCTCTGCCGCCGCCGCCGGACGGCCCGATCAAATGAATCCAACCCGATCTGTTGCTCTCGGATCCTGTTAAAAAGTTACGCGGGTTTGGTTTGGCGGGGGAGCGGAGCGGTCTGTGCGCGGAGTGGGGGGAGGGGACAGGACCCCCAATGGGGGCAGCGGAGACACAGTTGGGGGGGGGGGGCGTGCGGAGCAGCCCGGGGTCGTCGCCACAGCCAACGGATTAAATTTAATCGATACATTCCCTCTCATCGGAGACTGACCCCAGTGAACCCTAGGTACACGTCGCTCACCGCCGTTGCTACCCCTTCACAGCGATACGGCTTGCGCACCTTCGAGTTGCGACGGTCACCTCGCACTGTCACCCACCGCCGCGACTCAACATACCGGGAGAGGTGGCTCAGAGCATCAACTGAATTATTGCAGTGCCTCTGAACGGGAGGTCCTACGGTTGCACTCCCCACGGTGGCAGGATTTTCGAAAGTAGCTTGTCAGCTAGGACGAATTCAGTCGCTGTCTAGTGGAGAATTCTAGCTGCCGGCTGCTCTAATCGGTAGTTTACCGTGGTTTCTCCGATCAACTCCAAGCGAATGTCGGAGCAGTTCCCTAAAAAACGGGCCACGAACCGTGCGCGATCTATCCTGTCTCTTATCATATCCTCACCCCTTAATTACACTTAATATTACACTTAATACATGCCGGGAGGCGGTTTGGGAGCTCAGAGCTTGTTCCGGCTGGGGCGGTGCCACGCTGGTGGGAGATACGTGCTTGGGGAAAACCCCGCTAACCGACGGAAGGTTGGCGCCAGATCTCGCCATCCAGCGGGGAAAGATCACCGTCACCTTCTGACAAAAAAAGGATGCTCTACACTTACGGCACTAATGACCCTTGCTGTTGATGCACCCGGAATCACCAACAATCAATCAATCAGCGATTCATCATTGTTCATTTATTTATTGATTATTGTTTCCGAGTGCGTGATCTGCGAAGGTCAGTATCATCGTAATTGTACTTCATGTAATACTCCTAGAGTTGGCTGTATTGCTCACCGGCTGGAAAGTTGAGATCCCTAGATGCGGCGCCAACTCACACGGGAAACGAGAATACAGAGATGAATAAATCAAGCGCAGTCCGTGGCCCGCTTCTTAAAATACTGCAGCGGCGTTTACTATTGATTGGAGAAAACACGAAAAACTAATCAGAGCAGGGGTTGTTGGAATTCTCTTGCAGACAGTGGTGGAATATTACCTCGCTCTGTAGTTACTGTCAAAACCTCGCCTCCGTGGGAACTCGATCGCAGGACTTCTCGGTAAAAGGCACTGCAGAGTCAATGCAATTCTGCTCCTCAGCCAGGTACACACGCACACACATCCCCGCTGCCTGTTATTTTGTGTGTCTCCTACGCAAGTCACCTGCGCTTGACTCAGTCGATCCGCTTTTATTATAGGCCTGTGCTTTCAATCTGCTTCTTCCCAAAATATAGCCCTCTACGTACTTAACTTTTCAATATTGTCGTATTTGGTATTTTTCTTGGCTCGTTTGTAACAGCTACGAAAAAACTGTATTAAATTAGATTTTGTAAAATATGTATGTAAAAAACTTTTTTTAAATAGATTTTGTGACGATGGTTTACCTGTGTTTGTACAGGGTTTTCAATGTTTATGAAGAGTAGTTCAATCTGGCATCAATCATTTTAGTACAGTATTGTTCCAGACAGGTGAGATGCGCGAGCAGTTGGAATTTCAAAAAATTCATATCAAATAAATTCGATAATGGAGATACTATATTTATTTTGTTCTCTACTAATGTCTGTGTTTCATGTTGTGTGAGATTTCTTCCAAGACTCTCATTGCAATTCGTGTTCAGGTCCATAAGAGTTTGAAAACATTTCTATCGTTAGTTCATGAAATTTCCAAGAAACTTACATTGATTACACCATCATGTTATTATTAATTTATTAAGAGAAAAACAAGTTTCTTACTATGCCAATTATACATTTCTTTTCACGATAAATCTTCACGTTAACGAATTCCCTACTATTAGAAAAAAAAGTACCGTACGAGTATTTCTTTTTTGTCTTGTATGAGGGAGTTTCTTCAATTTACACCCTGGAATGAAAATAAATTTTTAATTAATTATAATACACCCTAGCCTTAATAGCTTCATATCTGCTTTCTCTACCCGAAACAATACAATTATTTGTTGGCATTACTATTAATATCTTTACGATCACTGGGAGAGGGGGCTGAGAGCATAAATTGTCACTGCACTGCCTCTCATCGGAAGGTCCTAGGTTCGTGTCCCGACGGTGGTAGAACTTTCAACTCTAATTAGACAGCTACGTTGACTCCGATCAAAAACCAAGTGAATGCTGGGGCAGTACCCTAACAAACGGACAATGGACCTCGCGCGATCTTTTCTTTCTCTTCCTTGTCCATTTTCACTTCTTAATAAGACACACTTATATGAACTACACTAACACACATTCCGGGAAATTGTTCAGGACTAATTGCCAGGTGTGGTGGTGCATCGCTGGTGGGAGATACCTGGTTGAGAGAAACCCCGTTAGTCGGTGCCGGATCTCACCATCCAGCTGGGGAAGATCACCGCCATCTCCCGGAATAAAATCATGCATTACACTTACGGGAATAATGACCTTAACAGTTGACACGCCCGGAATTACTAAACAATCACCCTATCAATCATTACGATCTTCGTTACGTGTCACGTTTTATTACTTCCGAAGTAACTCTTTCAATTATTGCGTCACCACTGTATCCCTGACGTCGCTTCCACTGTTTTCATTGCTGCAGCTTCCCCTACCGCCGCGCGCAGGGAGCCGCAGCGAAACCCGAATCCCCGATGGGCATTTTTGGCGGTGGCGCTTCAAAGCTCGACCGCGGCCACGTGGCTTGGGAGTCTGGGGAATACCATTTGAGCCCCGACAAGATTTAGGAAAGCCCGCTTCAAATGAATACAGCAGCTGCTGCTGCTCCACCATTTTGGTTAATTTGGGCTTTGATTTGCCGAGTGCGTGGAAATCAGCTGATGAGAGATTCAAGTAAAGCCAATAACTTTATAGCATTTTTTCAAAGCGCGTTAATACGCTTTTAATAGCTCTGACGTTTATCGAAATGCGGTCAAACAGAAAAAAATAAGGTTTTTGATCATTTATGCACGTTACTTTGATTTTTTGTGTCCAACGTAAACACGACTTTTACTTTCAAAATCACGTTTTATTAAATAAGAATTTTTTTAATGTTGGTTTCCTTAGAGAATGTTTAGACACTGACTGACAGACCCATAGACGTTTGTAGTCAACGATTTTTCGGTATTATGGATCCACAAAACATGAATTCTGGCTACACCGCGTGTTAGTGGAAGTAATTTTTCTATATATATGAACATAATTTATCCACTTTTGCGTTCCTATTACTACCACTACCTTTTGTGCGAAAGTAATTTCTGCAATTATTATTCATTGCAGAAATATTCTTCTACCCTGTGTACACGTTTTCTTACCTATAATACAGCCATCACAAGAATTTCGCACTTCATTTTTCGTTTGACACATCAGTTTTGTGAACTTAAAACCAAAGATAAAATTGTATTGTTAAAATAAACTCTATTCTGAGAGTTTGCAGTTTCTTTTAATAATACTGTAGAATTCTTGGTACATCGGAGTCCGTAAGAAATGCTCTCTCATATTAATTTTTTTAGAAAGACTGGGGTACCTAATACTCCCCAGTATTTATCATAATCATCCCAATAGAAAGAAAGGAAAGGAATAAATTCTACTCTTAGTCCAAAATAGATATATTTGTATTTACTCGCACAAGCCCGCCCTCCGTCTTGACCCCCTTGTGCTCCTCCTCGCTCTCCTCCAATGAGAACGCTGCCCCCCACCCTACCTCACTCCAATCACTCGCTCAACCACACCCCTCCCCACCGTCCTCTCTAATCGCATTAAATGGATTGCGTGATGTGTTTACTCAACACAAACATTGATGGGCGACTATCAAATTGATGTGATCACATCACAAGTTGGTCTGGCTAAGATACAAAAATCGGTTGAGCTTTCCGGATGGTTTTGGTTTGGTTGGCTTTTTCGTGTTTCCGGGCCCGTCAACGGCGTCGGTCATTAATCCCGTAAGTGTAGTGCATGTTTGTTCTCGATAAATGGCGGTGATCTTTCCCCGCTGGATGACGAGATCCGGCGCCGACCTACCGTCGGCTAGTGGGGTTTCCCCCTAACCAGGACTCTCCCACCAGCGGGGTACCGCCCCAGCCGGGACAAGCTCTAAGCTCCCGACCGGTCTCCCGGAATAAGTGGTAGTGTAGTGCATGTTAGTGTAAGTGTGTGTGTGTAAGGGAAGAGGAGAGGACAAGGAAGAGGAAGGAAAGTTCGCGCGCGGTCCGTGGCCCTTTTATTAGGGTACTGCTCCGGCATTCGCCTGATGATCGGAGAAACCACGGAAAACTACCGATCAGAGAGGCGGCTGCTAGAATTCTCCTCCAGACAGCAAATGAATTCGACCTAGCTGAAAAGCTAGTGTCGAAAATCCAGCCGCCGTCAGGACTCGAATCTAGGACCTCCCGGTCAGAGGCGCTGCAGTAACATCAGTTGAAGCACTGAGCTACCGCTCCCGGTCTTTCTAGATGGAGTTAACAGTCATCCACACTTATTTTCAGCAATATTTTACATACACAGGATCGGATCTTCGCAGACCCAACAACAGCCACCTTGCCCCGACCATCTTCTCCATCGCGAACAAACGCGAGTGCACGATTCACGAACCCCATGCATGTCTCCGCCAACGCACTTCGCGTCTAATTAATATATTCGCAGGTGCGGCCGCCCCCTCCCCCGCGCACGCATGCCCACGCGCACGTGCGTGGAGACACGATGAATATGCATGCGGGGCGCGGGCCGAGGCGGGCGGGGAAATGGGGCATGTGTGCGTCGTAAATTAATACGTCAGCGGACCCCACCCGCGGCTAACCCCCACCTCCCTCCCCCCCGCAAACACCTCCCCCCACCCGTTCACCAGCGCTCCTCGCGGTCGTTTAAGTGTACCCGCGTGCGTCCTTAAGCGTTCGTATTCATTACGGCGCGTTTTGCTCGGAATGAGCGCGTCTTTTGTCAGCTGGCGCCGTCGCGGCTCTTCGGAGAATACGATACCATCGCTGGCAGCGTGACTATGGCGGAGCTTTTACTCACCGGGTCGTTAGTTGGCCGGGCGGGCGGTGCTGAGCGTTGTGTGTTCAGAACGTTGTACAGATGCGTTCCACCTAAAGGAAAGGAATTTGTCAGTAGAGTAAGAAGTATATTGGTTTACCGGTGAAATGTTGTTGGCTTGTACATAATTGAAATGATTCAAGGCGTTTTCATTGCCACAATACTATTTATTTGAATAAGAGTAACTATCGATGGCTTAGCCATTATCCTCAGTCTCGTGTCTGGGACAGTATTGTTGTATTGTGCAGTATTGTTGGCAATGACAACGCCTTTAATCGATTCAATTGTGTATCCTATGTATTGTATCCTATGTATTGTGTGTGAACTTATTTTCTTTATTTTTATTTATTTTACGTCAAAAAACAGTTAAAACTGCGATGACGTGCTATGGAGAGAAGTGAATTGTGTGCACATTTTCAAAATTCTGTGATCCCTACAATAAGTCATATGCGACTTGAATTAAAAAAACCCTCCCATACAATAAAATCTATTTTCAAGGATAAATAAACAATAAATGTTGAGCTCTTGTCCATTAAAACTTTAAAAGAGTCACGAGACAGTGCGGAAAAGAAACAAGGGAAAAACAACGGAAGTGAAAGGGAAAATAAAGACATGAAAAAGAAATACATTATGGGATATCGAGTTGGAATGTAAGGATTCAAAACAAGAAAGATGCAGTAGGTATGTGGACAAGCAAATATTAGAGATACAGAAATGGCAAATAAATCTATTGTAAAAGTAAAATGAAATTGAGATTGAATAAATAAACATATATGATCCTCTTTAATGAACTATATTAATTGAACCAAAATACATATGCAAATAAATAATCAAACAATCAATGTAATAAAACTCTGAATTCAAGTTAAACGAAAACTTTTAAGAAAATTTGAACTATAAACATGCAGCGAATGGCAATAAAATCCCCATTGATTAATATGCGATATCACATAACAAAACAAAACTGCCTGTTCCATCTACCCTGAGCTATAAATCCTGTCAGTCTGTTTCGGCGATCCATATAACAATAGTAACCATACTCAAAGCTCTAAAGTCGTAAAAGTCCATTTACGAACGCACGATCATTATTCAGTGAACATAGTCAAAATCATAGATGATTTCCTCACTGTTTCGAGTTGATTTTCAAACGACATATTGTTATATAATACTATTTCATTTGAAACAATCATTAATCATCACAATCTATGTTACCATTTTGAAACAAACAATTGTATTGCAATATATAAAAACGAACAATTGATATAATAATCAGTTAGACAAATACGTTTAATTTAGTTTAACGAATGGAAAAGTATGCGTTACACACACCAAATTTCGGATAAAAGGCATGTACACTTATTTCCACCAGATATAACATTAAAAAGCTTCAAACTGAATTAATATACTTGTACAACTTTGAAGTCTACATTTTCCTGTATATCTTTAGTAATCTACGGTAAAATCTAAGGCAAAATTTATTCTGAGGGAAAGATTCTTATTATAAAAACGCTGATCTAAAACTGCATTACGATGCGAATTTACATCATCTTTATTTTTTGAAGAATTCTTAACGATAATTGATGATTCATATTGAAGATGGGTTAACGAGACTTGGTCAGTAGAAATAAAAAGTATCTACAACATGGTTGTTTGTCGTTTTCGGAAAGTTTACTTCCGTCCTCAGTGCAGTATAATATGAGAAGGAAGCAAAACACAGTTACAATAAGGCTACAAAAACACGTGTCGGATACAATTACAATATCTGGCTACAGTTGAACACATTTACAATTTTTGTTAACAAGAGTTACATACCTTTTAACCACCCAGTGGCATTAATGCATATCAATGTAAATGTTTATATACTTGTAATTGTCAATTTTTTGTAATTTTATTATTATGTTCATATCCGGTTCCTTGTTGGTTTGTCTCAATTTTCAGACATTTTAATCTTACATTAGCATTAAAAAGGAATAAGAAAGTAGCACGTAGATAAATAAATATGGGAAATTAATAGATCAATTTTCATGTAAAAACAATTATTTTTTAAGCAAGAAAGTTACTAGTGTTTCACTTACTAGCGTTAGTAGTGTTTTAAAGAGTTACACCATTTTCACTACAGACCAGATTGGGCACCCTGTGACGTCCATCGCCTATCAAAGCTGAAGAAAAACGTTGGAGGAAGAAAGGTTTCGGACGCGTGTCAAATGTAAAAAAACAGTTTTTACCATTTTGCGAACACAACTTTGGAGTATTTTCAAAGGCCTAGAAATGTTAATATACAGAAGAGAAACTAAAGATGATGAACTAAAGGATGATTAAGTTGAAAAGTAATGTATTTTTTTTACTATCAAAAATAGAAGTTAATGAGGCCAGAAACTTATGGGACCCAACACGTAAGTGAGAATATAAGCAAACAATACTTTAAATATGAGTAGGTTACTTTGTGATTCATAGGTTCTTGCAGGACTCAAATTCAGGAAGTATCAACTAGCCAAAGGTAACGGATCGCGATCTAACAACAACCACACAACAGCAGCAACAACAACAACAACAACAACCATTTGATTCATTCAAGATTTGGGATAACGTAGCTTTAGGGGGGTACATAGTGAAACAGAACTTCGGTGACCGGTGTCGCTGATGTAAGAAGGCCATCAAATATTTTCAGCAAATCTGCAGCGAGGCTTTGGTGCGGACGTGTGCGGGGGCAAGGACGGAAGCGGGGACGGAGGCGGAGTCGGAGACGGGGACGGAGGCGGGGACGGAGGCGGGGAAGGAGGCGGGGACGGAGGCGAGGACGGAGGCGGGGATGGAGGCGGGGACGGAGGCGGGGACGGAGGCGGGGACGGAGGTGTGGACGGAGGCGGGGACGGAGGCGGGACGGAGGCGGGGACGGAGGCGGGCACGGGGGTGAGGTCGGGACCGAAGGGGAGATGTGGACCGGATCTTACGGCGGATGCGGGAATAAAAGCATGTAGGGGAATGAGACGGGGCGGGCGGGGACGGAGATGGGGCGGGTTAAGGAGCGGAGGCAGTAGAGGATGCGGGGACGGAGTCGATGGCGGAGGGGGAAGGAGGGAGGCGGGGAAGGAGGCAAAGGTGAGGACGGGGATGGAGAGGAGATACGGAGATGATGGTACTGCGGAGGCGGGGATGAAGGGTGTAGGGATGAAGGGTGTAGGGGAGAAGTCGTGTCGGAGATGGAGCGGGGACGGAGGTAGGACGCGGCAGACGCGAAAGGAGCCTGGGCGGACTCAAGGACGGGGACGGAGAATGGGCCACAAAGTTCTTCCTGCGTCAGGATGTAACTTTTACCATCGTTTGATACATTTTTGATGGTTAACTTTACAATAATTTTTACTTTGTATTTTTTGGTCTACATCATCGCCAAACACGATAGATAATTCATCAGTCAAATACCATTAATGCTGGTCGTACTTCTGTACAGCTGTCTTCAAGATGCTTGAATCAACATTTTCGTAAGCCTTCGTTGACATTAAAGCACACATCTTGATCTTTGACTTTTTCTGTCAAAGTGCATCGGATCCTTGGCATGACGTGGGAGGTCACGACGAACAAGCAGATATCAAACAGTGCTGCCATAAGACGTGATCATGATATAACCAATTCTTTGAACAGCTTCACAGGCATGATATATTGTCCATTATGATAATATAATTGTCACCACCATGTCATTTTAGGGCAACTGGGCGTAAACTAGGAGAACTGGGTTCGAACCCCGGTCGGAGTGACCAGCAGTTCTTGGAACAAATTTAGTTATTATATACTGTACAAGTAGGAAGACGCCAAAAAAGTTTTGAACTTTTGCAGCTGTCGAAAATTCAGAATTCAACCAAAATGCCACCTGCAACATTTTTTAAGCTTCGTTTTTTTTATATTCGACGAATAAATTAAACCACGCACTTGGTGCTATTTTCGAAAAAAAATTATTGAGACTTCTGGTAAAGTATCGGAAAAAATCAAACTTTCCGTTCCAAAATCGGAGGGCCTTGATTTCAGCGAGATCGACTGACAAAAATCAATTGGGAGAAAATGGTCCGAACGTTTCCACGAAAAGTTGCCACTTTCAGTTTAAGAATTACAATATTTTTCTTTATTACTTCAAAACATAGTAGGCGAGAAAGTAAAATCAGTTTATTCATGAACGTGAATAAATGACAATTTGACTCAAGAAAAGTAGAATTTTAGGGGATATTTAGAGCTGGATCAAATCAAGGATTAATTGCTACAAAGGCTACGGAAAAGCGATATTTTTGCAAGAATATTGTATTATACAGGATGAGTCACGTAACTTTAGCACCTTCTGAAACTTTTGAACGGTTGAAGATATTGAAATGCAGTTTGCAGGGAAGTGCATGAGAAAATAGGGCTAACTGATACGTGTATTTATTTCTATTTTATCACTTGTATTTTACGAGATATTTAAGGTAACTTTGTTTTTTCAAATAGAGCTATACATATTTTTTCAGTCTATTATAAAAAGACGAATCCAATGATATACATATTGTCATATGTTAGATGAGGATTTTTTGAGAAATTTTGATTCTTTTGCGACCAGTTCTTAACGGATATTTTGAATGTAACAGACCGCCACAGAAGGTCACGCAGCGCTCCAGCAGCAAGCGCGCGCTCGTGGAAGGGAAGGGATCTTCGTATTTCTGTTATAGTCCTTGTATATTGATCCTGGAAAGTACCAATGGGGGACTTTTCTGCAAATTATTGTTTCTTTGATCGTTGTATTTTATTTTGAATGATCATATTTACTTATTATTTCGAAATGAAATAGATTGTAAATTTTCATTGTGTAAATAAAAAAAAAGATGCAAAACATATCCCAAATATTCACAAAACTGTTGTAGTTTTTTCCCTGAACTCTGCTTTCCATTCTTCCCCATTTCCAGATTTTTTTAAGGAATAGAAGGATTAAAAATGAGGATTTATCGTAAGTATGTATTGTAATAAAATTGTTTATTACTTCAACTCCAGTTAATGGGGTTTTATATCACAGGATATTAATGGGATCTTGAAACAAAACATAATAAGAATAAATACAGACTAAGAATAAGATAAAGAATTATGCATATACTGAGCAAGAAATAATAATAAGCGTAGAATAATAACACAGGGATAGAAACATCCATTAAGATAATAATTAATCACTAAGATAAAAATATATTCCCAAAATATAGTAAACAATAGTAAATAAAGGTAATCACTAGAGACGGACAAAACTGCATTCAGTCTCTCGTATCTCGTCCGACCTATGAATCATTGTCCCTAGCCGAAGAAGGGAGAAGGGTCGTGGAGGGGATAGCACCCAGCCAAGGCCAAGGGAGTGCACTGGCGAAGGAGATTCTCTTTCTCTGCGGGAGGCAACGAGACAACGAGATTCTCGTATCTCGTAGGGACAGAGTATTCTTCTAAGCAGTCCAAGCCGGCCGAAGCTTGGGAGAGACTCATGATCAAAACTGTTTAGCGTAGAGCAATGATTTCTTCCTAATTAATTGATTTAAAATAAATACTCTCTAGCGTAATAATGAAACGTTTCTTTTGCTTGCGTAATATTGAAGTATTACATGTCGTCGTTCATAAGAAAAGTAATAAATAAATAAACAAATAAATTAATTAATAAAAATAAAAGGAGATGGCTCACGGCAACAACTGTATTAAAGTGTGTTCTTATTATTGTAAATGTTTTGTGTTACGGTGTTGACGTTTTGCATACTTTGTATGTAAATGAAAACCATACATAATTCGTAAAAATTGAATAACGAAATAATAATTCCATTGAAGAGAACCTTTTCTTAGTGTCCTTCATCGAGCTATCTCTCATTTGACCTCAGAGATGACCTAAGCCTATCTTCGTATTTCGCTCGTGGAGAGGCTGTCAACGTATGCGTCGCGCCGTAGGCGTAGGACAGTTTCTTCCCTCCCTGACCTCTCCTACGGTGAACCGAGGAAGCTTTGACACCTCGATATGATAAGAGCGTTCAGAATATTTGGGATATGTTTTGTATCTTGAAATACGAAGATCCCTTCCCTTCCCATAGCGCGCGCTTGCTGCTGGAGCGCTGCGTGACCTTCTGTGGCGGTCGGTTACATTCAAAATATCCGTTAAGAACTGGTCGCAAAAGAATCAAACTTTCTCAAAAAAATCCTTATCTAACATATGACAATATGTATATCATTGGATCCGTCTTTTTACGCTCTTTATGATAGACTGAAAAAACATGTATAGTTCCATTTGAAAAAACAAAGTTACCTCAAATATCTCGTAAAATATAAGTGATAAAATAGAAACAAATACACGTATCAGTTAGCCCTATTTTCTCATGCACTTCTCTGAAAACTGCATTTCAATATCTTCAACCGTTCAAAAGTTAAAGAAGGTGCTAAAGTTACGTGACTCACCCTGTATAATAATAATAATAATAATAATAATAATAATAATAATAATAATAATAATAATAATAATAATAATAATAATAATAATAATAATAATAATAATATATTCTAATTGTATTTTGTAAATATAATAAAAATCAATGATTTTTGTAAATCTATGATGTTTGGAAAGAGAATCTAGCGAACAAAGTGCCCGCCACAGTGAAAGCACACATCGCTATCAATTGTAGCGCCGATAACTAATTCAGCTGCAGCTGTGTTGCCACTCAGCGAACGTCGCTGCCTTTTCGTCTCTCTATTGAGGTAATTTAAATAAAAATGCATTAAGTAAAACACAAAGCAGATATAATATTCGTGAATTCAAGTAACCAGAATCAATCGCCATTACCTTCTCCACTTCGGCGGGTATTGGCTGATAAACCAGCATCTTTAGGAAACTTTCAATGCAAACATTTGTGTAAAAATTAACACTTTAACGTCACGAACGACTTAGGAATCTGGATAACTGTAGTATTTTAAGAGCAGTTTTTTTAAATACATTATAATATTGAGTTAATGCAGAAATAATAAGTCTAAAATAACTATATATCCTTTGCCACACATTGCAATAGGATCTGTGCATGGAAGAAACCAACGTGATTTAGACATTATAGCGGCAGTAACTAAAAGTTATTTTAAAAAATAAAACACTTTGAAAGCTAGATGGAACTAATAAAAAAATATGCGTATATTCTACGACGTTTGTGAAATAAAAATTTAATGAGCAATTTGGTTTTTGTACATTACGTAAAATACGGCTGAGCAACCGCTTCAGGAAATACGACGCCATTGTCGTCCAACTCTTTGTTTACAGAATTAACACTAACAGAATGTATCAGTAAAAAAAATATTTAATGAAACGTGATATCAAACGTTACTAAATAATAGATTTAAATATAAGTATACCCAATCATTGGTTGCAGTGTGGTAAACCATTCTACTATGCAGTCACATATTAGTTCAACTCTATATTAACAGAGATAAGAACAAATTTGTTCTCCAAAACGAGAAACTGCCTCTCCGGAGGCCGAACCCCGTGCTGAACTCGCGCAAAGGGCAGCGGAGTGCTCGGGCAAAACCGTTTTCTCTGCGAGATCTCGAACCCAGGATCTCGCTCGGAAGGAGATTGGAAGCCGTTACAGTCTGGCACCGTCTCGGGCGCTGCAAGCCTTTCTCGGCCGCCCTCGCCGCCCCCCTCGCCGCCTCCGCGACCATTCTGCACCTTTCGGCCGGCCGTGATGGATGTACTCAAAGGGCGGCTTAGGGGCCGCTGCCGGCGCCCCGCCCTCTTCGCGTCCTCACCGCCGCCCTCACCGCGCTCTCCGCCCTGCCCCGCCCCGCCCCCCTTTCGCGCCGTTGAAAGCTGTCGCTGGAAAGAGAACCGGCCTCAGCAGCGGCCGTGGAGCGCGCCCGCCTGCCAGACCGCCGACCGGCCCTCCTCGCCTCGGCCCCCGCTATTGCCTTATATGCGGCTGTTACATCCCCGCTGCCAACGCTCCCCCCGCGCCACCCCCAGGCAATAACGGCATCGCGAAGGGCGTCGGGGTATCGAGCCGCAGGACCCCTGCTCCACCCCGCCTCGCCCCGCCCCGCCCCCGCCGTCTTCGCTCCGGGTCAGCGGGTCGCGCTGGGCGGCGATGGGGCCCTCGCGGGGCGAGCAGACGGAAGGTGCTCGGTGGCGGACGGGGGCAACAAAGATGAAGGTGAGAGACTCGTAATGGAATTCATTGGGAAATATGGATGGTTGGCTGGTTAGTGATTTCGGGCGTGTCAACAGCTTAGGTGATTAGTCCCGTAAGTGTCTTGCATGCTTTTTTCCTCAGGAGATGGCGGTGATCTTCCCCCGCTGGATGGCGGGATCCGGCTCCGACCTACCGTCGGCTAGTGGGGTTTCCCCCTAACCAGGACTCTCCCACCAGCGGGGCACCGCCCCAGCCGGGACAAGCTCTAAGGTCCCGACCGGTCTCCCAGAATATGTGGTAGTGTAGTGCATGTTACTGTAAGTGTGTGTGTAAGGGGAGAGGATAGGACAAGGAAGAGGAAGGAATGATCGCGCGCGGTCCGTGGCCCGTTTGGTAGGGTACTTCTCGGGCATTCGCCTGGTGTTGATCGGAGAAACCACGGAAAACTACCGATCAGAGCAGCCGGCCACTAGAATTCTCCTCCAGACAGCGACTGAATTCGACGTAGCTGAAAAGCTAGTGTCGAAAATCCTCCCTCCGTCAGGACTCGAACCTAGGACCTCCCGGTCAGAGGCGCGGAAATATGGATTCAAAAGCGTAATGTCGAGGAATAAAAATATGAGAAAATTAGAATGTCAATGTGAAAGAGTACCGAAGTAATTTCAGAGGTGATTCACGGCATTAATTGCCTTCTACCGGGAACTTCTAGGGTTTCTGACCCGGCGATAGCAAGATTTTAAATACTGGTTAGAGAAATAGATCGAATTCAGTCGCTGTCTGGAGGAGAATTCTAGCGGCCGGCTGCTCTGATCGGTAGTTTTCCGAGGTTTCTTCGATCAACACCAGGCGAATGCCGGGGCAGTATCCTAACAAACGGGCCATGAACCACGCGCGATCTTTTCTTCCTCTTCCTCCTTCTATCCTCATCCCTTAACCACATGCACACACCTGTAAATCAGAAATAATCAATACTCTAACCAGAAATAATCAAACTTAAGGATATTGGTGGCCTAAATGATGGTGCAAATGACATTACAGACGAGAAGAGAGAGACGGGGGTACAAAGGAGGGGATAAACGGAGAGGCGAGATGAGATACACGGTTGGAGGGGAGTGAAGCGCGCACAGATATACTCAGGAAAATAGCACAGCGAGTCACAGACAAGGGTAGAAGATAAGCCATAAGATAAGACACGGGTATGACAAGAGTAAAGATAGGAGAACGAATATTAATTTAAAAAGGTATTGAATCTAGGTAAAAAAAATGACAAAATTTGTTATTATGTAAGAATAAAGAAATGGAAAGAAGATCTGCTCCTAATAAAAGTAAAACATTACTCATCGTATTCACAATCTCTCTGCTTACTGACTCCTCAAAATGATCGACAAAGGACCATTTACATCAAACTTGACCAATCATCTTATTCTTCACGTAGAAGACTTGATATATGTTTAGACCTGCATAAAATGACCGTAAAATTGAAACTACAAAGCACTCAAAGTAAGTGAACAAAACCCTTTTACGACGTATGTAACCACGTCTTAAATTTATAGATCAGAAGGAGATACAGCGGGTTTCAAGAGCGAAGTACGAGCTGTATATTAAGGTCTTCTAACGAAAAAGTTAATAGTGCTCATGAACCTCTAAGTAAACTGCACCAAAAGATTTACGACTTCAAAAGCTATGATTCCCATTCAGTTGCGTTCATTATTTATAGAAGCCAACATAAACAAAAGAGAGCCCGAAATTACTGAGTTTGCGAACAGACCCTCATCGTATTCAATGACGGTTAAGTACCAAGGAAAACGAAGGGTTTAATGCTCATATGTCGAGTGAAAAAGATTGCAAACCAAAACATTCGTTGACTCGTTAATTAACTTTGCTAGGGTGTTGTTCAAGACGTAATAAACCATCGCAGTTGTTTACTGCAATATTTCAATGTATAGCAAAGGAAAAGTTATTCATGGTAATAAAATAGTTTCGTATTTGGAAACGTACGAAGTTCGCAGATTTCATATTGTGCCTTTTATGATAGCGAAGTTCAATATCCAAAGAAAAAAAGTCATGTTTAGTTGTAGATGTTTCATAGAGGAGTCCGTAGTGTTATGGATAACATTTATTAATGAAATGCTATGAATTATCGAGTTTCTCTCCTAGGGCCTGTTTTAAATTATGCAAGTGTACCAAAAATTCATACTCCAACAAATTGCAAATGAAAGTATGATACCGAGATCAGCGTGACGCGGTGTGAAATAACACAGGGCGTACCAACAGTTATCGAAGTTCTGAGATTTGTTCTGCAAAATGTTTGTAAGTGAAATGCATCTTGCTTTTGGTTTAGTCCACATTTTACGCGAACAAAGCCACAGTCATCGGCATTGCTGCCTAGAAAGCTGGTTGCAATCTTTATTAGATATTTTATTTAACCCACACGTAACATATTTGAAATAACGTGAATGTAGATGACAATAATAACTATAATAATATTAACATTAATAATAATAATAATAATAATAATAATAATAATAATAATAATAATAATAATAATAAACAATGATAAGTGTTATTTGTGAATTTTTTTTTCAATTATGAATATTTCTCTAAAACTCTATTAATTAATACGAATATATAACAATTGCTTTAACTTTCAGTGTTCTCATTTTTTATTTCTAATAAGCGGTTCTCAGATTTTTAAGTATCTGTGTCACATATTTGTCTTTCCTTCATATCTTTTCCTACTCAAACGGTTTTATTACATTATTTACATATACTATTAAACAAATGCCTATGACTCAGGTGCAAGTTGTTTTTTAATAGACTCATAACATTCTAATACAAATTATTATAGACACGTATATTAAAATGGAATGCCGTCAAACGTCTTACAATACTTGTTACACGCTGTAAAGTTAATTTGCAAGTGCCTCAATAAGGAGAGATTCATAATTAAAGGAGACTTTCAACAATACCGAGAGATCATAACCCGAACTCCACTTCATCTTTGCTCGTTCGTGTTCACCGTGAACTCTCCATGACCCAAACTTTCGCGTCTGTATCACTCCAAGAAACTATTTAACGACCCTAATCCACAAAACACAGGGGCGCCGACTCCCTTCGCGGTAGTAAAGCCCATGTTCCGACGATTTCCCCCCATTAGGCCGGATCGAGCCCCGGCCATTTGTCATTGTTACCCTGGGGGCGGGCGGGGGGCGTGGGGGAGGGCAAGGGCGAGGGCGAGGACGGGGGCGAGGGCGGGGGCGGGGGCTAGGGTGGAGGCGGAGGCGCGGGCGGGGTCGCTGGCGTGGGCGGTGGCGTGGGCGTGGGCGCGGGTGGGGGCGAAGGCGGGGGCGAGGGCTTGGGTGAGGGCGTGGGCGAGGGCGGTGGCGTCGGCGGTGGCGTGGGCGGGGGCGCGGGTGTGGCACGGGCGGGGGCGGGGGCGCGGGCCAGGGGCGCGGGAGGTGCGGGGGCGGGCCGGAGACGGAGGCGGAGGCGGGAGCGAGGGCGCGGGCGACGCAGTATTTACGTACCAGCACGTGGCCTCCACTTGGCAGTCGCCTGAGGCACCACAAGTTCGTCGCCGCCTTATGCGATTCCCCAGGAAGCTACCCCCCTCCGGCCGCCGGCGTGAGCTCAATCCTTAAGCAGCGTCTAGTGACGTAAGAGGTGAACAACTTTAGCGGGTTCGCTGATATAATACTCGGGTACATCAGCCCAATACGCTAAGTTTGCGGGCTCAAACCCAATCGAACTCGTGGATTTGTCAGTCGAAAAAAATTGTTGTACATCTTCCTACGGGGAGAAAGTAAAGCCGACTGTCCTATGATGTAGATTTACTGCATGTAAAAGATCCTCAAGCCTAAATGCCTCCTCCTAAAAGATCCTTAGCCTAAAAGCCTAAAAGATCCTCAAGCCTCTAATCTAAATTCAAAGTCGCCTGTTCTGTCGCCCGAGTATTACCTTCTTTCCCCGCTAGATGGTGAAAGGAGCGTGGCAAAATTTGCGCAGTCAGATGGAAAAGTGGGCATGATCCAGTCTCGTCACGTAAAATAAGGCTAACTAATTAAAGTAAGTAATTAACTAGCTGCTCAAATCACGTTTGAGATGTATATTACTCTTGTTATTCAGATGTGTGCTGCTCATAGAAATTTGCATTAGGTGAATCCGTTAATCAAATACAATTGAATAATTCTTCCTCCCTTCAATCTCAATTTTCTCCTGATCTTCTCCTCATCTTCATCCATTTCACTTCACCCCTGCATGTTATCTTTCCATCCGATTTTATCTTCTTCTGGTCTCTGGCTTCTTTCTTCCTTTCTTCTTATTCTATCCTTCTCTTTCTCCTCCTCCGCCATTTCCTTCTCAACATTCTTATTTTACACTCTTTGTCCTCCTACTTCATTAACATCGAGTGTCAAATTCATTCCGATACTTAGGCTATCAAATGCAGAGAACTGACTTGCCCTGGGCTTCAAAATGCAGTAATGGGAAAAAGTGCGATGATTATTCACGATCGTAGGAAGTTCTTGCGCACCGTGTGAGTCTCAAGGTAAAATATTTTAATGGCATGCTGGATATTAACCCACATGTACAACCTTACGGCAGAGCATTTCTGCTGTCTATGGAACTTAGTTTAGACGAATAATTATTTTGGTATATTGCGGAAGGAATTTAGTGGACGTCCATTAATTATGTAACGCAAATTTGGTGTATTTTGAATTCCCCTTCTCCCCCAGCAAAGCACTCGCACCGGAGCTTGACTCCCCTCAATTATTACGTATCGCTTGCAACAAAACCCCCTCCACTTACAAGAAGTAAAAGTTTTTGTTTTTTTATTTAAATCTGTAAATTTACAATCTGTTCAAAACTAGAACAATAAGTAAATATGCTGTTAGAAATTACAATCTTGCATGGAAAGGTCACCCACTGGTGATCTTCCTTTATCATACTACACACTTGTAATGTTGACAAAACATTTGGTGTTGATTTTATTACAGTATTATCACTATTGTTATTTTAAATTCTATTTGGCAAATCCAATGGTTTGAACTTTTTCAGACTTTTGACAAGAAGTAAAAGTAAATTATACCACAGTAAAAACAATTTGTATTAATTGTGTCTGGGTTATATTAAATGATAATTGAAGTCAAAATTAGTTGGCCATGCAAACAGCACCTATGAAGCAAATTGTGGACAATTTTTGAGTGAAGAAAAACGCATTGGTGAGAAAGATTCTTGAAAGCGGTGCACACGCCATCGTGAACGGTAGACTCCTGCGCGAATTTAATTGGATTGTAGAAAATAGTTTTGAATGTTTCCTTCGTAATTTTACTGATTCAATCAAAATATAGATGAAAAATAATACCGTTTGTTGCAACAATTTATATATAACTATAATTTATTTATATTTTAAAAACGTGAAATAATTAATATTTTAATGTTTTACTACAAGACAGAAAGTAGTTACATCAATAAATGTCGAAAAACGTAAAGAAAAAATCAGTGTTACGTAACACGAAACTACTCCCCCTATTTCATAAGTAACTCAGCATTATGCTGCAATAAACCTCCTCCCCCTTCTTTAGCGTTACGTAATTTATTGACATCTTAGATAAATTTCGACACTTCATTTATTAATGATTTCTAATTGTATTTACACCTAAAGAAGATAATGATTACGTCGTGAAATTATAACAAATATTTTCAAAGATCTTCTTCAAAGCAGTCACGCTTTGTTTGCAACATTGCAGTTGCGTGGCATTTGAGATTACAATTGAATTGGAGTTAGACTGGAAATTGACAAGATAATTATGTAGCTGTCGGATGGCACCAGAAATTCAGATCAAAGGTATCCTACGTATCATGAGATTGATCAACAGTGTTCTAACAGAATTTGTTACGCATCTTATGACAGCGATGTTCACAGTACACCAACCCCATTATTTCGTAATTAAATATGTCGACATACTCACGTAGTCTAGATCAGGGAAAAGTACTTTTCATATATTTCTCATTGAATATGTATTTCTTTATGTAGAAAAAAAAACATTATTAAATAGTTTCTTTTTACTTTTTCACTACGGCTTACGCAATAGAGGGAAACTTATGGATTACTGCGCCAAAAAAACGGCGAATTTCAGCAGAAAAACTCTCATTACAGAGACCTAGTAACGAAAAAGAGGATTAATTCAGTAGTTAAATTTAGAAAAAAATCCTCCCACACGTGGTATAGCCAGAATTGGTTGGTTTTGTCGGTCCTTGATACCGAAAAATCGATTGACAGCAAAACCTCTGTCTGGCCGTCCGTCTGCCCGTCTGTTAACAACGCTAATAGCTAAACCGGCAGCCGATTTTCTCGATAATTGATATTCCTCAATCTATCTGGCTGATTTCTCGGCACCTTTAATTTGAAACCGATATTTCTTTAGTTTTGGGGGGTAGTTTACTTGAAGCTTCTGGAACATTTTCAAAAATTTCAAAAGGAATGGCTTCATCGTTATTATTAAATTTTGTTGTAGGATAGAGTAAAGGACGTTTAAGGGAATGGTGCAGATCTCATGTTCGTTGAAAACTCTGAGTTTTCGAAAATTGCACAAATTCAATTATTTTTTCGGCGACTTTCTTGAACTACAATTACGAAGTCACATTTTTCTCAATGAAATCTGTTCCTTAAAGATATATTTTAAAACAAGGTCATGTACAGTTTTTTGAAAATTTTAGTACTTTTCGCGTAATTTGACGTGAAAGTACGGGTGATAAAAGAAACTTGAGGCGTTAATACAGGACGTAATTTATCATTAATATTATGTAGTTCTGTACTTACAAATAAAACTCTCGCTGATATATTGAGTTGGTATACTGAAGTATCAGTGCCATTTAGTCTTTCTTAGCATTCTGTTTTACGATGTTCTTTTACGATTCCTCATTTTTCAAGTTCTACATGTCGGTGAGAATCTGAGAGACGAATTAAGTTGTTTTTACAAATGTTTCTGTATCGATGAATATATGGATCGATAGTATGTTAGTGTTATGCTTACCTCTGGAAGAATTTGAAGTTCTAACGCTGTACACATGTCTGAAATAAAGTCTGGCAGTATCGTTTCAAACTATTTAAGATTATTTGTATATGACGATGAGATATTCTTAGTTTGTCGCCAATAACACAATGCGAAAAGGCTATGAAACGGCTCTTTACCTCAAAAAATGGGGACTGTGACAACGTGAAAACATGATTTCAAGAGAAGTGAGAAGTAGAGGAAGACCAGTTGAGGAGCAAACATTCAAAACGAGACATGTCCACTTCACTCTTATCGAATAAAAATTAAAAATAAAGCAAAAGGTTTACATTTTTCAACTCCGTCCGTAACTCAATGAATAGAGTACTACTTAATGTATTGTAAGACATCTCAAGTTTTTTCGTGGAAATAAAATTCTAGGTAAAATCATCAGAAGAACTCAATTTTTGCCAAATGGACATGTTACCTTTTGGATGTTTGTTCCTCACTTTTAGAATAAGAAAAATACATCCAGGAAGTTATGGAAGATAGCGACCGAAAACCATGAGATTGGGAGGATCGAGAGTCGTAGAGAGTAAAAACGACAAGCTTCTAAGGGGAAAATGCCGAAGAAGAAGAAGACAATGTGCAAAGACTTTATTCTGCTCTCCCTGCCACTAGTCTCCCCCACACATTCTGTGCTCCATAACACGTACAAGGGAAGAATTGATAGAAAGATACATACATACCGTTTTATACAAAATTACCTAACCTCTACAAATGTTTCGGTTTTACTTAACCTACAGAAGCGTGGACACTTCAATGGAACGTAGGGCACTTTTACCAAACCAAATAGTTAGTTGTTACATAATTAATCCTGCAAATAATTACAATATCATAATATGACAGTCGGTAATAAAATAATGGACTTTGTTACGGACTCGGGTCACTCATATTCTCATTGAAAGTTGATTGAAATTGAAATCTCATTCAAAATTGTCACATTTTGTTTGCACAAACATTTCCTGAGAAAAACCATGGGAAGCAATAAATTCTCGTGCCTAATCGTAGTTGCGAGATCCAACATAACTGTCATCATAGTTATTTTTTCATTGAACGTATTCTATTTTATACTTATTTTCAATATTTTTTAATTTTTAATTTTAATTTTCTTCGACCATTTGTTCGACTTTGTTCATTTCGTATATCAATGCGACAACATGATTTACACTTAAATACATGACTATCTCATCAAAGAACGTCGCACAAAGGCACACCAATATCCCAAAGCCTGAACATGCCAGCATAGCAAATAACGGATTAGCATTCTAGTGTTTATTTTATTTTTAATCTAACGCAACCTTTTCCATTTATATTGGAAGTTTTAATTGAAAAGTTTTATTGCGTAAGTACACACGTTTTGGAACACAAAGAAAAACTACAAATAATATAATGATGATAAAATTTATCTTAGTAAAATATAATATTAACATTATTATTCATCGCTCCATTAAAGGGAATCATTGCAAAGGATGGTGAGTAATAACGAAAAGGTTGCATGATGCATGAAGTCTCTCTTAATTCATCTTGTAAGTAAGTTTTGAGAATTGTAACCTTTTCAATTTATCCAAACATGTACTTTCAGATAAAATTCGTTGCAATACGTTGCACACGTTTAGGACAATACACGAAAGTCTTGGTTTCTAACGACAAATTTATCTCGAATTCGCCTGTTGCCGGTTACCTTTCAGCCGGGCATCCAACATCACCCGTAACGGCGCTGTGGTCTGTTGGTGAATGGCCAAAATCAGGTGGGCCAGGTTCAAATGTTCAGCGTGTACATAGCAGTATCAATAACAACTAAACGTAATATTACAAACACAATGGTACCTCTGTTTCCAGAAACCATGAATACACAAACAACATAATTAAAAAACAGTACAATAAAAAAATGTTCTGTTTTGCTACGTTTATTCGATGTTTTTGTATGACTGGTATCCTCAGGATGTTTCAAGACAATCTAATAACTCGAATACTGTAAAACAGAATTATTTTTGATGTTATCAATACACTGAAAAACAGACTTTTTATTCGATGTTATTTCATAACATTTAAATACTGTATTCGTTGTTATTTCACGTACAGGCGAATTACTACGTTTAACATACATCACAATAATAATTTTGAAATATCAAAATAATGAAAAAGAAAAAATGATTTAAAGAGCGTGCAGTCAGTGTTCGTCTGCGAACCAAGAACTAGAAATATCATTTCTGTATTTATAGTTAGTCTAAGATATTCGGTTTCTGGATGTCTTATAGATGTCGAAATATTATTGATCTTATGTGTTTATTTAATGATTAAAATATGTTTTAAAATGTAATTTTTGTATTTTTGTGACCCTATGCGCCTTATAACTGCGATGCATCTTGGAAACTTGTGATCACGCGGTGGTGAATACAGTGGTGGAATGTTTGTTCTAATGAAACTATTCCTTCTTCGCAATAAAGAAACGATACTTCTCATCATCCACTTGTAACATTTGGTAATCGTTAATCCAGGCATTTGGTAAACTGAATCAAGTAACGTTCAGTTTTGTTTATTTTCCGATTAAAAACACTTTTTTTGTTATTATTTTAAAAATTGGCTAGTCGTATACATTTGATTATCCAGATTTTCCTTTCCTGACATATTTGTTATAATAAAAATGGCTTCACTCCAATAGACTCTTCATTTGGTTGGTTGGTTTTTTCGTGTTTCCGGGCGCGTCAACTGCGTTGGTCATTAGTCCCGTAAGTGTAGTGCATGTTTGTTCTCGGTAGATGGCTGTGATCTTCCCCCGTTGTATGCCGATATCCGGCGCCGACCTTCCGTCGGCTAGTGGGGTTTCCCCCTAACCAGGACTCTCCCACCAGCGGGGCACCGCCCCAGCCGGGACAAGTTCTAAGCACCCAACCGGTCTCCCGGAATATGCGGTAGTGTAGTGCATGTAGTGTGTGTGTGTGTGTAAGGAGAGAAGAGAGGACAAGGAAGAGGAAGGAAAGTTCGCGCGGTCCGTGGCCCGTTTGTTAGGGTACTGCTCCGGCATTCGCCTGGTGTTAATCGAAGAAACCACGGAAAACTACCGATCAAATAGACTCTTCATGATTTTGAACCGTTGACGTAAAGAATTCGAAACCCTGCGACACGGGTAGCAGCGTGTGAGCGGCATCAAGCAAGGCCATCAGTGAATTGTGGATCGAAATAAGGGTCGTTAAAACCTACCGTAACCTTAATGACACCCGCTGTTACAAGTCGAATCCGATGGAAGTCGAGGAATGCCTCAAATGACTTCAGCTCAAAAGCCTTCGTGTACGGCATTCTTTATAGATCCCGCTCACAGTCCATCCCCGACCACCCTTGTATTTCCAGCCCTACGAAGCGGACGATGAAGATTTCTCGCGAGGTATCAAAGGACAAAACGGAGAACTTTATCTGAGTTTATGATCTTCAACTGTATCATTGCTCTTTTCCATGCTTTTTAAGGAAAACGCTTAGACTTCGGGCAGAGGGCTCTTTTATAACAAGAAAACGCAGCCTTCTGAGGTAATTTTTTTCGGAGTTTTACAACACCGTAATAAACATGCATTCGTTTAGACGGAACGGTGGGACCAGGCAGAGGAGATGGAGACCTCTCTCACGATAATGTAAAAGTTTAGTGCTCCATTGCAATTGATGCGTCAGGCAAGGAAGTTTGAATTCTAATGAGATTACCTAGAATAATCGTCTTATACGGTGAAACGACAATATCTGCAATGGAAAGAAAAACAAATTTATACGCATTACGTTGTCGAAGTTTTCAAGTTCTTTTACATTTGACTTCTTTTGAAGAAGTGGAAGCGTTGGCGTGTTGATAAGTTTTTAGTCGTCATTGATTTACAGAGCAACTTTTAAACGTAGGTTGTGACTTTCTTTTTCTTTCATATTTTATTCCTTTTAATTCTTAGAACTTATACTAACACACGAAGATCAATTGTCAAATAATAATACGAAAAACCTTTTTAAGGAACGAAAATATAGAAGATTTTCAAGGCAACAGTTATCAAAAACTTTAAAAACATTCTGTGACAAGTTGTAAATGGACATAATATTTCAGTAGTATTGTAGTATTGAAGTAGTAAAAATTAGAGCTGTTTTGGTAAAATAAGTTTTGATGAATTGCCTATATTTCACACAAAATTACTCAAAACTCCTCATATTTTCGAAAACTTTTCATTAGCTTTAGGAAGTGCTGTCATCGATCAACATATTTCATTACGAATCATTATCATCATCAATATTGTACTTGTAGGAAATATCCGAAGAAAGTTTGAACTTTTTTGATTTTCTATAATTCAGTGATTTTAACAAACAAGCGATCTGCGTTACTTTTAAGCTTTTTTGCTCTGTTGGACGATAATAATTTTAAATAATGACGTCCCTTTAAAAAAAAATTCTGAAAATGTTACAACTTCATGTCAAGTATTCTCCAAAATCACAGTTTACGTTCCGAATTCAAAGGATCACAATATTATTCTGATCCACCAATAGATATCAGTTTTGGTGAACATCCGGTTTAGCCGATAGCATTGTTCACAGACGGACTAACGTTTGTCACTTTTTCGGTATCAAGGACCAATAAGATATCAATCATCGTACAACCATGAATTACAGAAACTAATTTACTACATTTTTTAACAATATTTATCCAATGTTTCTATATCAGGGCCCCACATTTCGAGCTTTTCTGTCGAATAATCTCCGATGTTTGCTGTAGCATTACAACACTTTCTCTATACTGCGCCAGTAGTACGCGAGAAAACAAAACCCACAAAACAAATCTCTCCCATTCTTAACTCAGATCTTGCTCTTCGTGCACTCGCTCCCTGCAACGGATTACGCGTAAGTGCAACCTCCAGAGTTTTTAATGGAGTAAAAAGAATCCTCAAGATAACGCGCAGAAAATGAAATGTCCGTGTGGCAAAGGACACCGTTTTCTTTTTAAATTTTTATTATTTACTCTTTGTACATCGTACTGCAGGAATATTTACTTAGGACTACAGGAGGCTAGGACTCCTGTCCATTAGCCATTTTGGCATTCGTGTACCCCATTTCGAAAGTCTTCTGTAGACAATGAGACATAATGTATGGGATATCTGGAATAATGTACAGGATTTCTGGAAGTGGGAGAAGATGGCATGCTTCACGTGCGTATTTTTTCCAGTATTTACTGTCATTAAATATTTGTACTTATTTGGAAGGAAGGCTGAGTGAACCTCAGGATCGCCGTGAGTAGGACACAGCCAGGTAAATATTCCCAGCAGAGATGGGGGTTTGAACCCGGGACCTTCAGGTTAGCGTGTGCCGTAACCACTACACTGCCATGACCGGGCGAAGATACAGCTTACAGCAGTTAAATGTTTATTATTTTTACACTTTTTTCCGTTAAAATCATACTCCACAGCAATGAAAATGAACTGACATACACAAATATCTTTCTTCTCCAAGAAAATATTCGCTTGTAACTTTTAAAAAATTTGAATATTTTTCATTCAAAAATCAAAATTCAATCATATTTTCATGCACTGACTTAGTGTTTCCCTGATTACTCAAATAATCTTGAAGAGTTTTACAAATTTCTTCTTTTAATTTGTTGGCAATTCTCACAGGTACAAAACCATGCTCTTTCATTTAGATCTCTGGATAAATAATATTTTTAATTTGAATCCAAAATTAATATATTGATAATTAATAGTTTTTTCAGTTTTATAATTTTTTCACAAAAAATATTAATCTAAGGTGTATGTTTTCGCATAGTTTTGTAGATAATACTTAGTTTAATGCATCCTAAAAGTTTCGTAGTTTCAAAATGATTAGTTTTTGAGTTGTAAGGGAAACGCATCTTAAAAACGGTAATTCTGAAAAGCGAGGGACGAAGTTAAGAGTCATAAGATTTGCTTTCCTTTCTACTCTAATAGATGCATGAGCGACATACATTTTAAATCATAACTCGGAAACTATTACTGATTTCGAAACTTTTTTTTCACCTAAATATTTCTGAATAATTAATGCATAGAAAAAAATATTTTCAAAAACAGAATTTTTTAAAGTGTTAAGGTGTATCTTCCCCCTTAAGGACGCCGTTAATTGGTAATTTCGTAACTGAAGCAACACCGCGCCGAAGTGCACGGAAGGACAGCGAGAGTGGCTCCGACGACCTCCTAGAGTGCGTATCGAGCGGGGAGGCGGCGACCCCGGCGAGGGGCGTGGCTCGCGCAGATTGGGCGCGGCGGTGGCGGTGGCGGTCGGGGCGCCCAGGTGTAATTGCCAGCGCCGTTAATCGATCAATCGAACGCTCTCAGCGCTGGTGAGTCCCCGTCCTCGCACGTCGCCGACGTGGGAAGAAAACGTTCGCAGCGTGCGGGTGGGGGTGGGGGGAAAGGTGTCTGAGGCGATTGATTGATTTGTGTTTCCGGGCGCGTCAACTGCTTTGGTCATTAGTCCCGTTAGTGTAGTGCATGTTTTTTCTCGGGAGATGGCGGTGAACTTCCCCCGCTAGATGGCGAGATTTGGCGCCGACCTACCGTCGTCTAGTAGGGTTTCCCCCTAACCAGGACTCTCCCATCAGCGGGACACCGCCCCAGCCGGGACAAGCTCTAAGCTCCCGACCGGCCTCCCGGAATATGTGGTAGTGTAGTGTATGTTAGTGTAAGTGTGTGTGTGTGTAAAGGGAGAGGATAGGACAAGGAAGAGGAAGGAAAGATCGCACGCGGTCCGTGACCCGTTTGATAGGGTACTGCTCCGGCATTCGCCTGGTGTTGATCGGAGAAACCACGGAAAACTACCGATCAGAGCAGCCGGCCACTAGAATTCTTCTCCAGACAGCGATTGAATTCCTAGCTGAAAAGCTAGTGTCGAAAATCCTGCCGCCGTCAGGACTCGAACCTAGGACCTCCCGGTTAGAGGTGCTGCAGTGACATCAGTTGATGCACTGAGTCCGGTCATAATGTAGGCATATGTGAGTTTTGGAACTCGTTTTCGAATAATAACTCTGTAAGGTTAGCAGTAAAACAGTCCACACCGAATTTATCTCTTTAATATTGTATGTATGTAAGTACACATTTGCATTTTAAGGTCGGATTGATTCGACTGTTGCTAGTTAGCTGTGTTCTCAGAGGAACACGTACACTAGGTATAAAAATCACAAGTTGAAAACGCGACTTTGGGAATTAATTGCTCCGGAACCAGGAGTTGGATCGGCTCGCGGTTTACGTTTTCGTAAACAACTTGTCTGCACGCGTTATAGAGTATTTTTTGCAAAAACTCGGGGTTGAAAATTAAGAAATATGTTTAAACAATTCTTATAAACAATTTTTCCTTGGGTTTGAAAATCAATGCATCGCGTTTATCGCTCTTTCTAGTTGTGGAATCCGAGGTTTCACGCGTCTCGGTGTGCCCGTTTCGGCGCACGGGGTCGTTGAACTTTGCTACTATTTTTAAGTAGGAAGCCATATTTTTTTGTATTATCCATGCCTGGGGGTAAGGGGGACTTGTGCGAGCATGACGTATCCCTATCACCATACGTAGCGTAATTGGCATAGCTGAGCTTTTCCTTTCGTCACACTGCTGTACAAGCAGAGACAATTTTATTGGAAAGCTACATCTTCATTTTCGCCGAAACAGGTACGGCCTCAAAAAAAGCTATCGCAACGACCGCCAGCTACCCCAGACGTTCTCTTTATCGTTTACTTCATAATTACTTATTTAACTTGCTATTTTCACGAAATGATGTCCTGTAGATGTCATTGTTTGAAACTACGTAACATACTCATAGTGTAAGAAATGTGAATCAACAACGAAGCCACAAATTTAAAAAAAACAAAAAACAATGCTTCTATGATGTCTATACGAGTTTTTCATTATTTTACTAATTTTTTTAATAAAGTTCTTTCATTAAATTATCGCACATTGTGATCTGTAACAATGCGCACGTTTATCCTAATGTATTTTCTTCTTGTGCCCCTTCCGTGTTCTACATTTATTGGTTTGAAGCTCAATAAAAACGGTATTTCCTTCAATTTTCTCGGCGAAGCCTCACTGATTTACATTGATAAAAGCCTGAAACGTTATATCTAAAGTTGTATTCAAGAAGGAATGTAAAATTGAACCAAACAAAAAAGGACAATAAGACAATCTTGACTCAAATGAGAAAATTAAACGTAACATTCAAACTTTCACTTCAGTTGATACAAACATCGCAAGGAAATCAAATGTGGTTTTAGTTGTTTTTCTGAAGGCAGGCGGACACGCCATCCTGACATTTCCATTATAGGATACCTTGTTTATTACACGAGCGTTGAAAGCAAGATAGAATTTGAAATAAAACATGAATATTTTATGGATTTTATATGCATTAAATAAATGTCAGGAAAACGCACACTATTTATGAAAGATAAATTGTCTTAGGAACAAAAAATATCTATGAAATAAATATACTCTTTGAGCTTAAAATTTGATTCACCAAGCGAATTGCAGAATCATTCTATAATTGTGACTCTCATGAGTTTCGACAAAAATGATGCGTAGCATTTGTAGATACAGTTGCATACCAATTGTGCCCGCGTTTGTGTGGGGGGTGAGTAAATGATGGACCCAGCGTCTTTTTGTTTCCACATCTTTGTTTAGGTAAAGAGTTATTGTTTGTTCATTTCGTTTTTTATTACTAGAACTTTTCTGAACCCTTGGTAATCATTAGACATCGGATGTGTAGGGAAATGTCTATTTTTTTTCTAGAGAACTTATTTAAAGGCTGATAATATATGTCCACGAATCATGTCAAATGATGACATATGACGAAGTTTCATAATGCTTATTTTTGCTTATTTTAGCATAAATGCCTATTTTTTGCATAACTACCTTTTTTTAGGACTATTTTTGCCTTTTATTTATTATATTTATATACAATGCTAAGATACCGGATAATCGGCGATGGTTCAACGTCACCATTCATTACGAAACCTTCAATTCACGTCTTAAAATTTACAATTACGAGAGAATTCCTGAAAGTATACCAACTGATTTTTCTCCATTTCCGTATCTCATAAATACCAGCCATAATCTGAGAACATGGACGATTGACAATACACCGAGGGAACCGAAATTTTAAGTGGAAATAAATATAAATTCCCATGTTTCAGTGTTGCTAGTGTTGGACTGCTAAAATATATGCAGTCACATCGTTCAGATACTCTTCTCCGCATTCAAACTGATTTTGTCTCCCAATCGTCGCAAATTTGAAATAGTGATCCTTGAAAAGTTACTGGTAATATGTAAATATTACTGGTTAATGGAAACTATTAAGAATAAAATGTAGAAGAGTTGTAAATATGTAAATCTAGTTTTATATTGCAATATACGAACTGGTTTGGTGCATTTAAATTTACAAAATAATATAAACAAAAATTTTAATATTGTCTACATAACTTATGACAGTGCCTTTTTTCTCCTTATTCTTGAATTTTTCAGTGCCTTTTTTGGCGCCTAAAATACGACTTTTTAGTGCCTAAACATCTAGTAATCATCTAGTCTTTCAACGCTTGTGGGATCTTTCCAAATCTCTAATCCGTCGACGACACTAGCTTTTCAGCTAGGTCGCATTCACTCGCTGTCTGGAGGAGAATTCTAGCGGCCGGCTGCTCTGATCGGTAGTTTTCCGTGGTTTCTCCGATGAATACCAAGCGAATGCCGGAGCAGTACCCTGCCAAACGGGCCACGGACCGAGAGAGATCTTTCCTTTCTCTTACTTGTCCTATCCTCTCACATCACACACAGACACTTACACTAACATGCAGTACACTACCACATATCCCGTGAGATCGGTCGGGAGCTTGGAGCTTGTTCCGGCTGGGGCGGTTCACCGCTGGTGGGAGAGTCCTAGTTAGGGGGAAACCCCTCTAGCCGACGGTAGGTCGGTGCCGGATCTCGCCATCCAGCGGGGGAAGATCGCCGCCATCTCCCGAGAAAAAAAACATGCACAACACTAACGAGACTAATGACCGAAGCAGTTGACGCGCCCGGAAACACGAAAAAAATCAATCAATCAATCTAATCCGTCGACATGAGTAAACGTTCCGTCGCTTCGAGGAAAGTTCGGAATTCTTCTACACACAGGCCTGCCTATTATCACGTTCAAATCTAATTTTATTATCTGTCAATGTAGAGAACAGTTGTGCAAGTAGTAGATCTTCAAAAATGGGACGTCTCCATCTGTATCTCCGTGTGTTCTCCAACGAGTACTGAAAATGACCAAATTATTTGTGCTCTTGCCATCCCTCTAAAATTGAAAATGTGTTGACATACACATGCCGAAAGTAATTGTAATTTATTTGTGATATATTGCTAAATATAAGTATTATTAGTTCTTAAATATATTTTACCTTCGATTATATTGTAATTAATCTGGAATCATCTGTTGACCCTTCTCAATAGCGTTCCCCGGGGACCGAGGAAGCATTGACAGGCGACACTCAAATCATTATTTTGTAAACCACGGAGAAAATCTTATTATTGAGATCGAATTTCTTATAAATGTTTGATACGTCAAAAGATTTGTTTTGTTCAAAATTGTTCGTTGTGATAATGCTAGTTAATTACAACTTGAATAAAAATAAAGTAAAATATACTTGTGCGTAAGATATTTAAATAAGTCTTTTATTTTTTTTTCAGGTAAGGCGTATGCAACAACGCGCCCTAGAGCAACATATTATGTAAGTATTTTCTGCCTGAAACATTTGGATGTATGAAACCAGTTTATAAAGTATTAATAACTGAAAGAATCACCGCTTCCCTATTAAAAACAATGTTACAAATAGGATTATAAAAAATGTAAAACCTCTTTTCGAACTTTTTTATTTTTACTAACACCACTAAAGGTTATGTAGGCAGAAAAAATAGATGTTTAATGTTTTGCTTTTAATTAGTGCTTTGCATTCAATATGAACAAACAAAAAATTGTATTTTATTAAATACTTGACTTTATATTTAATTAAATAGAATGCAATCAAGTCGGTATTAAAACACAAAACAAATGCTAGAACATAATTCTCTAAATGCTTTCGGCGGAATGTATATTTTCAATTGTTAATTTATTGCAAACTACATGTTCACCATTTTTTAAACTTTCATATTTGTAACGTTTATACCACGAGTTTAAATAGCATTCACTATTCAAATTATTAACCACAGTATCGTAAATTAGTACAATTTTATTCACTACTCGGCTGGAAATTCAACAGTTGAAGCGTTTGAGAAACACAATGGAATTCTACGCTCAACAATAGGTAAGCCCTCCTTTTGTCAGTCCTTAGCCGCTCGAACTATAGACTTGAAGACCTTCCTGCAGCCTATTCACAGGAAATGACGCAGAAAACTAAACGCGTTTTAACAATGAGAGACAAAAGAGCGAGTGCGACGCGAAACAAACAATGGCAAGAATTCAATTGCTGAAGAGAAGTAGGAAATGTGGACCAAGCGCCGGAGATCAAAGAAGGAAATATAACGCGAGAGAGGAAATTAACGAACCTAATGCAGATAAAAGTGAGGAGGTAATGGCTTCAGTAGCATTTATAAGCACAAAAGTACGTTCAAAGGCTTACCCACCAATTTTAACATGGATTTAGGAACGTGCAGGTCAGAGGGATTTTAACACATTTTCGTGCTTGGAATTATTTCATATTGTGCAGTTCAAAATTTCTGTACTTTCTATACACTACGCAACTGTGTCTACGTATTATAATAACGAAGAAGTCCATAACAACGAAGAACCCGATGAAGTTCATTGAGAAAAAGATTAAACAAATAAAAAGAAACAGTGACACAAAAATGAAGAACACAACGATAAGTGAAGTGCTAGCATATTAAAGACTTTACAATATGAGAGGCCTTTGCCCTACTCAGGGATGTGAATGGGCTAATAATAATAATAATAGTAGTAGTAATAATAATAATAATAATAATAATAACAATAATAATAACAAAATAATAATAACAACTATCGAAGAGAGAAAAAGGTACACACTCAAAGAATGAAAGAAATATGGGCACAAAGAGAAGCTAATAAATACGTATGAGAACTTTGCGTAGTCCCAATTGGACTTATTCGCAAGAAGAAGAGAAGAGAATAATAATGATATAATTATATCCCCTTACAATTTAATATCCACAATTTTTGCATATTCATAAATTGCATATACTGTTGTTTCCCTGTCATTCTTTTAATTATCCAGGGCTATACAAACTGGACTTTACTCATATAGCATGTGCATTGCTAGATTTTGTTTGCTGTAAATTATACTATAATACTCGTTTGATGTCTAATATCTAGTAAGATGCTTCAATATGAAAAAAATTTAAACAATAAGTCGAACCTACCACACTACCGATGAAGTACCAAAAAAATCATTCAAAATTATGAAATTCCGGTTGAAAGAAACGAATTTTTCCACTGCTTACGTTTTCATCTGAAAGGGGAAATCGTATAAGCTTTCAGAGGCGCACTTGTCTGTTGGCGGCGCACGCCAATAAACGCAGAGACAACGTACCACGCACGCAGATGCTGATCACGGCACGGCGCACGCACGCCCCAGCGGGGGGAGGGGGTGGACAGCGGTAGCGCTGCGCGGCAAGTCCTATCGACCACGGGCCGCGTCGCGCGGCCAATTATGCGCACGGAAGGTGACACCCGGAGCCCGGGCGGCGGCCGGCAGTTGTCTCGCCGGCCACCGACCGTGCGAGGGCGCCGGTCGGAATGATGACCGTTCTACAACACACTCTTTGGTATCGACGACAATTTTATGTGAAGGAATGTTCCCGTCTTGCGACTGGACATTGCTCCCGCAAATGAATGGTGTGGAGTCAACTCCGGTTATAGTGAACTCGGATATAGTGAACTCGGATATAGTGAACTCGGATATAGTGAACTCGGATATAGTGAACTCGGATATAGTGAACTCGGATATAGTGAATTCGGATATAGTGAACTCGGATATAGTGAACTCGGATATAGTGAACTCGGATATAGTGAACTCGGATATAGTGAACTCGGATATAGTGAACTCGGATATAGTGAACTCGGATATAGTGAACTCGGATATAGTGAACTCGGATATAGTGAACTCGGATATAGTGAACTCGGATATAGTGAACTCGGATATAGTGAACTCGGATATAGTGAACTCGGATATAGTGAACTCGGATATAGTGAACTCGGATATAGTGAACTCGGATATAGTGAACTCGGATATAGTGAACTCGGATATAGTGAACTCGGATATAGTGAACTCGGATATAGTGAACTCGGATATAGTGAACTCGGATATAGTGAACTCGGATATAGTGAACTCGGATATAGTGAACTCGGATATAGTGAACTCGGATATAGTGAACTCGGATATAGTGAACTCGGATATAGTGAACTCGGATATAGTGAACTCGGATATAGTGAATTCGGATATAGTGAACTCGGATATAGTGAACTCGGATATAGTGAACTCGGATATAGTGAACTCGGATATAGTGAACTCGGATATAGTGAACTCGGATATAGTGAACTCGGATATAGTGGACTCGGATATAGTGAACTCGGATATAGTGAACTCGGATATAGTGAACTAGGATATAGTGAACTCGGATATAGTGAACTCGGATATAGTGAACTCGGATATAGTGAACTCGGATATAGTGAACTCTGTTATAGTGAACTTCAGTGCATGACTTTGACATGTGCGCCCTAGGTTGTCAAATGTTTTAGCGCCCTTTTAATATGCTTTTTTTACATTAAAGCCATTTACAATATTTTTAATAAAAAATTGTTGTACGGTATTTGTAACTGACGCAAATATTGTGTACATATGAACAATTGATTTTACATATACGTATAAAAATTCACACCGCGATATTGATTTAATCAATTTACGATATTTTTGCATTTATTTTATCTGTATATGTAAGTAGATATATATTTGATTAATTAACACTTTTTTGTCACAAATATGGAAAGAAATATTTCTATAAAACATTCAAAAGTTCCCTTATGAAATTTTGAATCCGGTGAAATTCGTTCGTCCCTAAATATTGCACGCCCCAGGCTGCAGCCTACGCACCCTGTTCGGTAATCTGGCTCTGGTTAACTTAAGTCACTGGTCCTGTTTCGCTTACATTAAAAATAAGCATAATAAACCTCGGTTATAGTGAACCTGAACCTCGGCTATAGTGAACCTAGGAAATACAACGTCTTGGAAATTAATTCCCTTCTGGAAAATAATATATCGTCTCAGTGTCACAAATGCCAACACTACGCAGCTTGAATTCCAATAGCGCAAAAGGCATTGAAGGGTGTCAAGACTGCATTACGATCCTTGGACACAGAGGTCAATGGAGAATCAATAAGGAGAGAACATGAATTCTAGAGAAGAATCTAGAGAAATTACTAATGAAAAAGTACGAAGCAAACAAATGAAAAGAAACTGATTTTTTAAGGACAAAAAAATATTGAAATTTTCAGTTCGTGCGTTCGTAGAGTGAACTTTGAGTATAGTGAACTAAAAATGTTAGTCCACAGAAGTTCACTATAACCGGAGTCGACTGTATTTTAGAAACAACATAAAGAGTAACCTTTCAGTTTCGATAACTAAACTCCGACGGCGTCTATATATCACAAACAATTAGTCAAGATTTTAGAAGGTCTTTACAAAAGCCCTTCAGAATCTGTTGACTTATCGTAGATCAGACTTAAACAATGCGTTGACTTACAGAGGATGTTCCTGGATTAACAAGTCAAAATAGTAAAGAACTGACTTACGTTGTTTCTGAAATAAACTATCAGCGGATTCGGTGGTATAACGGTCAGCGTACCGGACTGTTGTACCCAAGTTTGCGGGTTCAAACCCGATCCAAGACGTGGATTCTTAAGGGCCCCTTCCATCGGAGGGGAAGTAAAGTAAGCTGTCCCATGTAGTAGATTTACTGCATGTAAAAGCTCCTCAAGCCTAAAAGAAGCTTCTGAGCAAAATTGAGATCCGCCTGTTTCGTCGCCCAAGATAATACCTCCTTTCGCCGCTAGGTGGTGAAAGGAGCGTAGCGAAATTTGCGTGGTTAGACGGAAGAGCGGGCCTGATGGCCCGAGTCTCGCCACGTAAAATAAGACATTAACTAACTATTCAAATGTACTACCCACAACAATATCTGCCCGCTTGGCCACGCCGTTCACACCCTTTCCGTCGTGTCGCTTCCACCAACGCTATCACGTAGATCTCACTCACTCCGGCACATCGCTCGTTCCCACAGCTGGCAAGTGTCGGATACCAAACGACTTGTGCGGAAGCGTCTTACATGAAACATTTCCGCCAGCGATAAATACTTCAATAGTCTGTCTTGTAGGCAATCTTCTGTGATAGGCTGCAGCATCCACGGATCTCTCAACCACTTGATTGAGAAAACAATATTGAATTGAATGTGCCTTATTTTACGTGGCGAGGCTCAAGCCATGAGACCCGCTCTTCCGCCTGACCACGCAAATTCCGCTACGCTCCTTGCACCAACTAGGGGAGAAAGAAGGTATTACTTGGGCGACGAAACAGGCTATTTGAATTTAGCTCAGAGGCATCATTTAGGCTTGAGGATCTTTTACGTGCAGTAAATCTACTACATGGGACAGCCGGCTTTACTTCCCCTCCGAAGGAAGGCGTACGAAGGATTTTTTCGCCTTTAAAAATCCACGGCTTCGATCGGGTTCGAACCCGCAAACTTGGGTACAACAGTCTGATACGCTAACCGTTACACGATCGCCGCCGCCGACAATTTAGTAGTTCTGTATCAATTATTAGTCGAACCTGAGTTGAAATGAAAGTAATCATCAAAATGTTCTAAAACGATAAAATCCCAATAAGATACACACTTAGTTATGATAATGGATTGTACCTGAGTGAACATATTTTATCCCACCGTTATCCGAGTCCGGTGTCTTCTTTATCCAGAGAGATGTCATAACTGACTGCGCTATGGAACCAAAGGTTGCATTGGTATCAATTTTAATTTAACGATATTATAGTGATTAGAACACGAATATACGATACGATAATCGTGAAGGGTGATGATGAACGCAATTCGTTTTTATTCCCTACGATAATTACTCTATAATTATTTATAATCTAGGTTTCAGGTAATGCACTTTACGCTTTTGGAAAGAGCATGCAAAATCTTGATGCTCTGCATATTTTTATATTGCAAACAAGTTTCCAAAGAGCAAGATTAGTGTACCAATTAAGAATGAAAAAAAATGTTGAATTAGAAAACCATATTAAATATTTCTTAACACGTTTTGGGCATTATTTTATATTCACAGAGTAATTTATATGTACACGCAGTGAACAAAATTAACGGAATGTAATATAATAAATAAAACGCAGTTATAAAATTAATGCGCGTCACATCAAACAACATCAAAGACTCAATATAATGGAGCTTCATCTGTTTTGAGTACATATGTGTCGTTCAATCAAAATGTGAATTTAAATATTTTATTGACGTTTGGGCTAGAATTACTAGAAAACTATCATTACTAGAAATATCATAGCATCTAATCAATATCTCTACTCTTCAAGGAGAAATTCCATTTCCTTTATTATTTATCAAGAAAATGTACATGATGCATTTAATTAATTGTAATGGGTCATCCCTCAATAAGATATTTTATTATAAAAAAATTCCAAATATCGTAGGCATATCTTGAGACTGGTTGATTTCACTTATAACCCATTTATTAGGTACCTATAAAAAGCTACCTACACTGCCTATACTACCTATAAAAAGCTAGTGGTGCTACAGAATGGTACAGACTTTCTCGTACTATTTAGTTTCCTTATACCTTAGGTCTAGATTAGCTTTTCGATTTTGTACAATCCCCCTTCCCAACTACCTTCTATTGGCTTAAAATATACTTTTTCATTTTTCCTCAACTTTTCAGTATTTTGAGAGTAGAATTGAAATATGAATTTAAGAATAATACAAAAGAGTAAAAGGATTTTTGTGTTCATTTTCATTGAAAAACCCCAAGTGTAAACGTGTTAATGTGAATCTCTTCATTGAAAAATATTTTAACATTTCTGAAAATGCTCAATCTCGAGCTCATATTCAAAGGGAGAAAGAGGGGAAAATAGAGGGAAAAGGAGAGGAAAGAGAGAGTGGCAAGAGAGGGGAGAGAGAGAGAAAAGAGACAGGGGAAAGGATAGGAAGAGAGGGAAAAAGAGAGAGGGGGGAAAAGAGACGGAAAAGAGAGAGGGAAAAGAGATAAATGTGAGAGAAAGGGAAAAAGAAAGAAAAATGTGAAAGGGGAAAGAGAGAGTGGGTAAAAGAGGGAAAGAGAGAGGGGAAAGAGATATGGGTGGAAAGACAGAGAGAGGAGGAAAAAGAGAGAAAAAGAGGTGAAAAAGAGTGAGAAAAATAGAGGGAAGATAGAAAAAGAGAGAGGAGGACAACGTCCCACGGGTTCTGCAAGTTATTTTGGTGTGAACGTTTTGGAAAACCAAAATAATGCATCAAAATGGCTTTAGATCACGTTATTCGGTGCATTTAACATCTTTTGTGAAAAATTTCAAAGAAAAAAATATGAAGTCGTTTTTCATAAAAACTATTTTTTTATTATTGCACATATTTCACTAAACGTTCCGCGAAAACTTCATCTTTTCAAAAATTTATCTTAAAATTAATTAAAGTACTTATGCAGAGAACAAATACCAGTGGAACAAAAAATCTATAATAATGTAGATGCACGAGGGGTCTAAAAAGTTTCAAATTTTGGAAGATTTAGAAATAACATTAATTATATGGGTACTATGACTTCTTTGTAAGAGAATTTCAGCCTGTTCTTACAAGAAATTTAAAGAAAAAAATTGTAGTTATATTTTAGCTAAATCTAAATTTCTAAAGGGCTTCATGTGAAGTACCCCCAAAATATAAAAAAATGTTTTTAAAGTTGAATCAGTACAGATTGGCAGGGGACTATTAACATAGACACAATTTCTATAAATAGTTGAGACGCTAGAGTTCACAGACAGACGGGTGGACGTTTTAAAACAACAGTTTTTAGGTATCAGGGGACCCCAAGATCTGTATTTCAGTTAAAATCTTGAAATTGATTGCACACAGCATTACGTACTTTTTCTACACTACGTGTATTACTCCATATTTACGTATGTTATCGTAAAAGTAAAAACTCCTTACATCGGAAGAAACATCCTTTACCTTAAGTGCCATTATAAAGATTTCAAATTGTTTTGTTGGAAAATTTGACGTTCTAACAGCCACTGTTCAGATATCAACGTTTAAATAGTAAACAATTTAACATTCGGACAAATTCTGTGTGACCTTATTTTTGAAAAATATTTTGATTTTTACTTGCATGTGTTTACGCGTGTCTTTGGAAGATTATTATTATATCCTTCATTCGACCCGTGTTAAAAACAAAATTATTATTTGTAATTTATCTGAGAGATTGTATTTTTACGACCACGTATTAAATGCCAAGAACAGTGTCATAGTAATTACAGGTACCAAAAATGCGAAATTAACTGGCATTTCCCGTAATGAAACCAGTAGCAGACATTTTAAATGATGTTTTTATCGGCAAACAAAAGTTACATTTTTCAATATAACTTTTATTTCAATTTTATCCAGAGTTTGGTGTGATTTGCATTCCGTACTTGAATATGAAAGAATGTCTTTTTATGGTTGCAAATAAGAAGATATGAAGTGGTTGAATAAGAATATGTTGATAGAGTAGGATCATTATCTTCTAAGCATGTCTATCAAGCCAATGTTTATTAGTTTCCTGAACAGAAGAACATTTTTATTCATTTTATTTGAGGCTTTTTAAATTTTCTTTTAAAAAAATAATGAATTTGCTGAGCTTCATCATCACTCAAACCCACCCAATAGTTCAGTCATTATATCATGTAAGAATTTTCATTATATTTTATTATTATTTCCAGCCAATGGTTAAAACAAAACGATAAAATTCATTCGACATTATTCAATATTTCACAAGAATTTTCAGGGCTTCATGTATTTCGAACATTACCGTTTTAAAAATAATTTGAACTGGAATCAATGTACCGGTGCGTTCTGCAACATTGCCTGCGTGTCATTTGGTGAACGAATAGAAATTAAGTGCTCTACTGAATCAGAAAATACTTGATACCAGAGTTCACTGAGAGATTTTTATGTTTGATACATGGTGATGTTTTTAACGCAGGAATGTGTAAAAAAGAAAGTTGCGTCACAGTATTGGGAATTAAACTTCACGATTCATTACATTTAGTTCTATTAGTCGAGGCATATTTTTATTTGTTTAAATAATTGGTCTCCAGATCCTCGCTCTCATATAACCCTTAGTATTAAGCTTGTTGTGTTGTAGTTCATATACAATCTCATAAAGCGCTTAGTTTGCTATACAAGAAAATACAATTTTAAAAAATCCAAAAATTTCCTTCGAACTGAATTTTTTTACCACTATCCTGAAAGGTGTCGTCGAACATAAAATTCACGAAAATCCAAAAACTTCCTTCGAACTGAGTTTTTTACCACTATCCTGAAAGGTGGTATCGAAAATAAAATTTTAGAAAATCAGAAAATTTATTTCGAACTGAAATTTTTTACGGCTATCCTGAAAGGTGGCACCGACTGTGTGTAGAGCCCGCGCCCCACCGCCGAGTGGCGGTCTCACTTCGCGGACAGTTATCGGATTACATGTCGCGCAGCTCGCTCAATAACGGGCCGGGCGCACCCAGGCCCAGCCCCGCCCCTATCCGCCCCGCCCCGCTCCTCTCCGCCCTGCACCGCCACTTCCCCGCCCCTTCCATTCCCCGCCCCTTTCCTTCCCCGCCCCTTCCCACCCCCGTGCCTTCCCACCACCGCGCCTTCCCACCCCACCCCTTCCCATCCCCGCCCCTTCCCATCCCCGCCCCTCCCCTTCCCCGGCTTCCACGCCCCTTCCCTTCCACGCCCCTTCCCTTCCACGCCCCTTCCCTTCCACGCTCCTTCCCTTCCACGCCCCTTCCCTTCCACGCCCCCTCCCCGCCCCCTTCTCGCCCTATTCCCTGCCCCTTCCCACCGGGAGAGGTAGCTCAGTGCATCAACTGATGCCACTGCAGCTCCTCTGACAGGGAGGTCCTAGGTTCCCACTCCCCACGGCGGCAGGATATTAGATACTAGCTTTTCAGCTTGGTCGAATTCAGTCGCAGCCTGGAGAAGAATTCTAGCGCCGGCTGCTCTGATTGGTAGTTGTCCGTGGTTTCTCCGATCAACACCAGGCGAATGCTGGAGCAGTACCCTAACAAACGGGCCACGGACCGCGCGCGATCATTCATTCCTCTTCCTTGTCCTATCCTCTCCCTTTACACACACACTTACACTACCATGCACTACACCACCACATATTCCGGGAGACCGGTCGGGAGTTTAGAGCTTGTCCCGGCTAAGGCGGTGCCCCGCCGGTGGGAGAGTCCTGGGTTAAGGGGAAACCCCACTAGCCGACGGTGGGTCGGCGCCGGATCTCGCCATCCAGCGGGGGAAGATCACCGCCACCTCCCGAGAAAAAACGTGCACTACACTAACGGGATGAATGACCAAAGCAGTTGACGCGCCCGAAAACACACAAAAAAACAAACCCTATCCGCCCCTTCCCTGTCCCTTCCCCGCCCCTTCCCTGCCGCTTCCCCGCTCTTTCCTCGCCCCTTCCCCGCCCCGCCCTTTCCCCTGGGCGAACAGAGAAAACAAAGGGCGTAATGGGGGGCGGGCTCGCACTCCGGGCCGGAGGTGAGAGGGCGCGCGCCTCGGCCAAGAGCGCGTGGGCGTGGTAGGGGGGCGAGGAGAGAAGGGCGTGGAGAGTCAATGAGTAACGTGAATAAAAATGAGCTTCAACTAGACACCAATCTAAACTGGAAGCAGCAGGTATATAACAAACTAATTCGAGCCAAAATAAAATTACTGCAGCTAAAACTATTAATTCACAGAAATAGCTCGGTACCATTCAATTCCACCTTATTAATATACAAAACAGTCATAAGACCTCCGCTACTGTTCGTCTGCCCAATATGAATTAACGCCCCCAAAACCAACATTAACAAAATTCAAGTAATACAGAATTAGTTCCTTGGAATAATAGCCAACGCCCCATGATCCGCTTCCAACCTCGAACTCCATAAGGAATTTAACCTCGAACCGTTATCACAGCACATAGCTTAGCTTATCTATCCGCCAACGTTTACTCCAGCTTAAATCAAATCTCCTCCCTGGTGCCTTTCAGACTCAGCAAAAATCCTACCCATCAAACCAGAATTATAAATAAATATCCCTATCACTCATTTCTCATCAAATTCGCTGAATTGGAATCTAATTAAGAGGACCCACAAGGGATCTCTCTCCAATTTTAATAATTGTAAGGTAATTGTAAGTAAATTGTAAGTTAATTATAAGTTAATTTTAAGTACTTAATAAGAAACCAATACGTATGTAAAGTTGTTGACAACTAGTCTATGTACCTACCATCAAAACCAATATATTAAAAAAAAGTGTAAGTACCCTAGAGCAATTACTCACGAGTACAATTAGGAACTTCTACTTCTCATAAGCAATTGCTTCTTTTCGTATGAATAAAATGTTACGTGAAACTTGGAGCATTTACTTCTCTCTCTCTGTGAGTAATTACTCACTAACTCTTTTCATCATGGCGCTGCGTGCTTGTTTCTGGTGGTGTCGACGGTGTTACGTAAGTGGTACAGTTTACGTTCATTGATGGCAAAATCCTAGGAAATCGTCATTCATTCATTCATTCATTCGCTACCTAAAACCTCATAACCAGCTCACAACAGTCCTGTATAGTCTCTCTTGTATCCATTCAATACTATTTGAGTGACCAACAGAGTTGATCCGAAAATTCGAAATAAATGCTTCGCACTGGAAGCCAATTCTCGATTTTATTCATACGAAAAGTAAGCAATTGCTTCTCGGTCGAGCCGTTACTAACCAATGGATAAATTGCTCAAAATAAGGGCAATTACCCGCGTCTTTTATTCAGAATGTTTAAAGCAATTGCTTTGAAAACTCGAAAAAGAAGTAATAGCTCATTTTTTTTCAAATCACCTAAAGTGTATGTACTGTTGTGTATGTACTGTTTTCGGGAGCGCCAACTATGGTCCCTAGTCAAATGAGGATCACGTTAGATTCCGGGAGTTGTTTGCTTTCCTCTCCCTCATGAAAGTGAGATCCAGCTCCAACCTACATGTTTTGCGGTGAATTTGCCTCTTCAATTATCTTCCCCGGCGGGACATCGCCCGAACCGGGACGAGCTCTAAGACCCAGACTGATCTCCTGACACGCATGGAAGTAGAGTTTGATTTGATTTGATTTGATTTTGATTTATTTAGCCTCCTCAGCTATTCGTTATACAAAATATAAATTTGCATATATCTATAGATATGCTCTATTAAACTATTTACAAAATTAATTTTATACTTTGATATATTTTGTAATTTTTCTTTAAATTTTTTAATTTGTTCACATTTTATCGGCACTCATTATACAATCCAACCTTTGTCAAATCACTACTTGCTTGTGGTTTAATGAAATTAATTATTGATGTTTGTTTGTCTTAGTTTCATGTTGTTTATCTTCACCTGTGCACTTTGTGTAGTAATATCCTGTTATATGATTTAATTAATTTAAAAACAAAATTAAGGTCTTGTAATGCACCCTTTATCAACATAAATTGCAGGTTCAGCATGTTCAGCACTGCATCCATTGGGTAATGAATCATTATAAATTCAGTTTTTTCAATATTCATTATTAATTTATTTTTCGTTGAAAATTCTTGTATCGGAGTAAATACACTCATGCAGTTTAAATTCAATTAATGCTACTTACAAAATATGTACTGAATTTGTTACATTTATTTTCTTTACGAATGTAATGAAATATAATATCTTTAGTCATTATATCACGGTTTTTACCTGCTGTTAATTTCTTAATTACCTTTCATAATTTTTTACTATTATTTTTGTATTCTTCAAAAGTAGTTTTATACTATTCTACTTTCTTTTTCTTAACTAGTTTCACTACGTTATTTCTTATCTTATTGTACTTTTCCCACTTGTCTTGTTCTCTCGTCATTTTAGTTCTTTTGTATATTTCATCTCTCTTTTTCATAGCATTTTTATTTCTTCGCAATATCATTTTCTTCTTCCATTCCATTCAGTGTGCACCTTCAATGTTTTAAATGGTTCCACCTCATCCCGGGCTCTTACAAATTCTTCGCTTAACTTCACCATTATTTTGAGTTTTTAATTGTCTAAAATTATATCGTAATATTTCTCTAAACTGGTCTCTTTAAAATTTCTATAGTTCCTTCCATATATTTTAATTCTTTCTCTTCGATTTGTACCTTTTTCTTTTAAATCTGACTTCACCACTACCCAGGCATGATCGATTACTTTCGGTGTGTCTTGCACTTCTAAATTTATGTTTACATTTGAGAATACTAGATCAATGATTGTCTGACTATTACATCCACTCTAGTTGGCTCTTTTACCAATAGGTTCGTATGCAAGTGGTGCATGTAATTGTACGTGTGGAAGTGGAGACGAGGCGACAAGGGTAATGAAGGAAAGTTCGTATGCGATATGTCTTTTCTGTAAGATACTACTTCGGCATTCGTATGTCATTGATTGAAAAAATCACGTAAAACTACCGATAAGAGCACCTTCCCCACCAACTCATAACAGGCTCGCTCGTGCGTAGGTTGCGAATAGTGACTCAGGCTTTTGCGATCTCAAACATGTTATCTATGAACAAGCCTCACTTGTCAATCCAACTTCACTCTTGTGGTCAACCTGTAACCAATGCTACCTTCTTGAATGTTTGCACTTTGAGGAACAGCGCAAAAGATTAACAGAAGCAAGCCTGGCTCGCGATCGTGGCTTGTTCGCGTACAGAGCCCAGACTCGCTGGTGTTTGGGTGGGTGGATTTGAAGCGATGGCGTCGTGGCACGTGGGAGACTACGAGCAATGGACACCCGCGAATGACTGGGAAGAGAGCGGTGAGGGTTGAGTCGATATGCGCTGATCTGATGTGGAAATTCGCGGCCGGTTGGGGAACAAACACGCAGGTTATCATTTGTATTCGTCTGGTTTTCCTTCCTTTCAACTCTGTTTTATCGGCGACTGCTGTTTATTGACCAAACTAATTTTGAAATTGTTATCTTTTGTGTAATAACCACGAAAAAAAGTCAATCACGTTTTTATAGTTTGCGTTTTTCTTATATTATTTCCTTCTCTTTAGCTTATGAACCCGAGAACTGTGTTTCTCTTGATGCCCTCATTAAGCAAAGTAGATTCTAAGAAATGGATGTTGAAGTTTGGTTGGCCAAAATTCTCCTAGCAAGAATTTCTACCTGTTATCTCACGGGTGAACACATTTTCATAACTCTGCCTAGATAACAGCAGATTCACCAAATATAAATCACTTAAATGTTCAAGCAATGTGATTAGCGTTCTAAAAGAAAGATTGTTCCAAATTAGAAGTAGCACACGTGAAAGCGAGACTTGAGTTATACGTTTCTTAATCGAAATTCGATAGATACGAATACTAACTGGATCATTTGTTCTCTTGACAAGAAAAACAAGTGTTGCAAGATACACTCGATCCAACACCCATTATCACTCCTAGATCTGTGACACCACAGGATAAAACCGAATTAGACTCTTGGAAAAAACAACGGGCTGTTCCCAGAATAGTATCCGAAGAACAGTTATTCACGGCTGCAGTAGATTGGATTTAAAACATAGGGTTAAGATTCGTGAAGCACAAAATACTAAATAAGGAAAAGTAAGATGTATTGACAAAATTTGTTATGTATATAATATGCACATATTGTTTTAAAAAAACAGTCCAATTTAAGAGGGACAAACTGACCGTTAATGAAGTTATATACACTGATGACCCCAGATGGATAATAATAGTATTGTACAAAGAGAATAGATATCTATAACAACAAATTGGTGCGATTTCAACTTTAAAATAAAGTTTTAATAACTTTATACTTATTAGTTGATATTAAGACATATTCAATTGTTATTACGATATTTTTTTAAAGTCTGACTGGGGTAATATGTCAAGTGGCTGAGTAGAATGCAATACGGTTTCTACTGAAAGGTGATTTGGGAACAACTAATCAAAACGCATATTGTCCACTGGTGGAAAAATTGAGTTTGTTATGATATCGTATATTTTTAATAGGTTCTACACGTTCCTGCTTTCACATTTCTTCAAAACGCACATTAAATTAAATGCGTTTCGAAGAAATCTGAAAGCAGGGACGTGAAGAGCAAACTAAAAACTACTAAATTTCATATCAAACTCAATTTTTGATTTGTTGCTCCTCACTTGCTCAGTCGATCAATATTTAGGGTATTTTTAAAATTAATTTTATCTTATATAAGAAGATCCGCTTGTTTTTTATACAAATCTACAGTATTACTTCTATCTCAATGAAAATTTTGTACATTTGACCCAGCTAAAACAAGACAGAAGTTACTGCGTATGATATTTCAGAAAACAATTCTAAACCTTTGCAAAAAATTAAAGAGTAAATAACGAAAGTAAATTTAACTTTTCTTTAATCTCATAACAATTCTAACTAAATGCATTTTGATTCATTTCTAATAGCGTAATTAGGTTCAGAGCAATTGAAGGTGAAAGTTGCTACTGAACGTTGCCACATGCGTAGCAATGCAATAGGAAATAATAATGGTAATAGTGATGGCAGTGTGTGAAGGTGCAGGTTGGACCAGACGTAGAGTAATAAATAAGCGAAAACGTTGGATACTTCAGCTAGTTTAATAGAAATGTACTCCTTGCATATGGAATAAAAATATCCTGAATTACTTGAAGTATAATAAAACAAAAATATTGAAGGGTAAATTTTGAAACGTTTTGTTTCGCAATATGAGACAATTGCCGGGACAACTACATCACAATGCCGCTACAATAACTATATCAAATGCACTCTCCTGTACCCGACATCCACCCAAGATAGTACGAGTGTATGAAGTATATAGCTATTGCAGAGAGGGCATAGATAATTCAAGGCAAGATTACCAACGTACAGAATACACACACACACACACACGCACATACTCCACAGAAAGCACTGCGGCAGATTCTCTGAATCCTGTCCCCATATTCCAGCTACATTACCCACTGTAGGAACTATTATGGGAAGGCGGTGTTTAGCAAAGCAGGAGGACAGCTGTTAATTAATGCATGATAAAATATCACGTGGCATTCTCTGTGCTACATGTCCCTACTATATCCATGTTGTGAATATTAGAAGCCGTGAAGCGATGTTCGTAAAATAATATGTGCAATTCATTAGATTCAGAAGTATATTCATTGTTTTTGATCTAATGATAAAATTGTTTCAGTGACTAATTTTTTTAGATATTCCCTTTCCTATTCCTCAGTAAGGGAGTAATTCATTGTTGATATATTCTAATAGTATTACTTAGATTATAATTCCTGACATTATTGATATTATTCCCTTATTATTGTTAATATCATTTCTATTATTACTATTATTATTATTGTAACTCCAAACTATAATATATTAGCAGAACCCAGCAGATGTTGTTTTGCTCTCTCTCTTGTTGCCCCTTTCTCTCTATCTCTCTCTGCCTCTTGTTGACTCTTCCTCTCCCTCTCCCCCTCTCCATCTCCCCCTCTCCCTCTAAATCCATTACTATTAATCAGCAATATTTTCTTAGAGACTCTCAAAAATAACATCAACTTTTCTCACATAAGACACCTACAAAAATGAAATCGACCCACTAAATATTTATTACCTAAGCTGATGTACGTGCCGCACCATACCGACAGAACTTGAATGCATGTTCAGTTCTACTTCTAATTCACTCCAAACCTATTCTAAGGAGAAATTTCAATTACTTTCCGAATTTAATGGTCAGGTAAATATTGCATTGTTCTATAGAACAATGCAATACATGCCTACATGATAGATCATGTAAAGATGAGCAAAGCATGATGTAGTTTGTTCTTTACTATTCTGGAATTTGTAATAATTGTAGAAAATTCCTACACAAATTTCGTATCTTTTATTTTTGCATATCTACCTAATTGAGTGCCTGCTGCAAGCAATCCACTTCCAACACACCAGCGCTTGAAAACTACGTATTAATGCTCTTGATGCCATCTCAATTAGAGAACATCATTTATAATTTATCGCAATTTAATTCCAGAGACGCTACCATTAGCAAGCAATTAGGTAAGATAAATGACCGAAAACTAGAATTTAATATCCGAGAATATTACGGAAATTATGGTTCACGTGTCAAAATCGTCGGAATTTTCATGCACTTTTATCTTTGTAAACATGAGATAAAGTAACTTTCTTCAGTTTAACTATTTATAAAACTAATTAACATGATAACTATCAAAACATAAAAACCGGTTTCAGAAACAAATATTTAACACATTCAAAGAACGTAATGAATTCGCTTAAAACAACCAGATCCTCTTTAAAGACCACTGAAAAAAAAATTCTCTAAATATTTTAAATAGAAACAAACACTTTTTGAGACAAATATCCTTTTTTATATTATCCTTAGAAATCCTAAATGCGCATAGAAAAAGTTGTTTCTTCTCTGCGTTGACTTTCATAAAAGGATATTGACAAAACGTGTTCAAACTTTGTCAAAACGATTTGTCTGTAGTACGTTTCTTTATATAAGTTTCCAAATCAATTTTTAGACAATCAGTTTTCCATTTCGTGCGAGTGAAATAAAACTAAAATAGGAAACTGATTATCTAAAATTTGATTTGAAAACTTTTATAAAGATTCATTCAAGACGTTCCTATTCTCCGGAAATATTCATGAAGGTGGTTATTTCAGATGACAAACGTTTTAATTTCCACAGTTGGCCAGTTGACAAAAGTATCCATGCAATCTACGACACGACTCGTGTATTATTCGCGCATATTTTATTGAGCCCTCACTTCACTAATTGCGGGATGAGAGGGGAGTTTGGTTATTTCGAAAAAATGAATTTTATATCAATTTATAGTTCGTTTTTCGATGCAAAATATTTTCTATTATACCGGAGTAAACATTTCTGGTTATCATATTTTGTGTTCAACGCTGATTGCTATCAATTATTCTTAATTCAAATAATGTTGACAAAAGAGTGGGGGAAGTATTCCGAGGCTCAAGAAAACTGGCGCGTTTGTATAAAAGGAATGTTTAAGTCGCATTAATGCGCTTAAGGTTTCAGTGCGTAAGTCGGGCCAGAAATAAGAATGCCGCATCTATTGGCACAATCTGGGAATACATAAGCACTATAAAACATTTAAAGGTGAAAATAAACCTCCAGAGAATCATAGTATTGGTGTTTAAGCTTCCCGTAATGCTTTCCTCTTTCGATCTTATTCTGATAATTGACATTAAGTTTGAATTAGCTCACTTGAAAAATTGATAGAATTTAGTCTCGAAAACGTGTGAATTCAGGTAAGAGAAAAAATAATTTAATTTCACACCGATTATCTTCTCTACTTACAAATTAATTATTAGTTTAAGTAAAATAAAGTTAACTTAAGTATAAATATAAAGTTAACATAGACGAAAAATCTACGAAAGAGATTAAATCTAAAAACTTGTATCTTTAGTTATGATTGTAAAATCCTTATTGATTAAAATTCCAAATTCCAAATTTAAGACAATAAGATTTTTCCACTTTTTCTTTCGAGACAGTAACATTAAAAATTGTTTTTATCAATTTTTAATTAATGTTACTATCTAAAAAAGTGAAAACAAATCTGATAGTCAAAAATTTAAAATTTGAAAACTTTATCAACGTTACATGCGTAAATTCCAGAAACATGTGTTTATAAGAAAACTAATTATTTTCATAGAATGTTTATAAGAAAACTAATTATTTTCATAGAATATTTGACCCATTGGGATCTATTTATAAAAAACATTTCAAAAACCATTTGGTATAAATTCCAAGTTGATTGGAAAGTATATTAACTTGAGGCGACACCAGAATTAAAATATTTCGTTTATATTCGCAACGGGAACAAAAGTAGAGCTTGAACATAAAATGAGTATTTAATTTGGAAAAAATGAACATAATATTGTTAAAAAATTATGTTGAGACTGTAACATTTTGACGGTGAAAATGACTTCAACGCGTGTACTCCGAAACTCTGAGATAAATTAATAAATGTATAGAAATTCATTATATTGTCAATGCAAAAAAATAAAATGGAATTTATGAACAATCTTAACGTAAATGTATTGATTTAGTAGCAGTACTTCCACAAACAATACTTTAACCACATACTACCAAATAGAATTATGTTTCAAAATACATCAGATTGAAGCTTTGAGTCACCCACGTGAACTCCTGCGTGCTGTCTCAAACATGTGATTTTGGAGTATCACCCTTCATCACACAATGCGATCTCACGAGTGGACATCAATTTATTCGTAACTTTTCCCATTTCAAGAGAGAGAAGCAGTAGTGGTTGATTCCACGACAGACTATAATAAAGAAGTCGCCGGTGCTACATCATCGATCATTGTACTTCAGTGAAGGGTGCGACGTTCGCATCCCTGTAATGAGTTTTTCGCAGATCCCTACCCACTACTTTTTGTCTGACGACTCAATTTCTGGTATTGCTTTATCGACCGACTCGCTCGCCGCACGTATTAGATATAAAAGTGGAATATTTGTTTCTGGTTAGTAACCTGTACTTGACCATGGTTGGTGGATCTCCTTCCGGAAGGTACAAGGAAGAAAAAATAGTGATGTAATATGTTCAGAATGGAAAGACTTTGTTCTTCGGTAGCATTTGAAAGATATAGACAAAATGTACTTAAAAGACTATTTCTTCAAATCAGTGAATTGTTTTTTAATATTGATTTTTCTGCCAGCAAATTCATTAGTATACAGATGATATTACACTATGAATTATACCCATTTTTAGTGGAACCACGTTTCAAGCATTTCTGTCAAGGCAGACAATGTTCAACTTTTCATAAATCGCCGCCTGTGAATTTTATTTCGTTATTTTGTAACTTGTAACTTTCACGAGTTATTAATGTCGTTATAATGTTTTCTGTTACACAAATTCATGTTTTTGTCATTTATTGACGGTAACCGAAACGACGTTTCGGTTACAGTCAATTTCGAAGATCGAACATGGGAGAGGTACGAGACCTCCCCCTTTTCGTAAATAGATGAACGTCGCAGATTGCTTTATCTGCCTCAGCGTTAGCTATAGTGAAGGTGTCCCTGAGGGTTGATTGATGATTACAATGAAAAACTATAAATTAAATCATTTTTCAGAATGGACACATGTTATAATGACGAGCCTACCACTGCTACAAATGGAGAAAACTCTTGATTGTCATGGGGCACTTCCAATTCTAGAATGGTACGCCAAGTGTGTCAGTGAAGGAATACATAAAAGGTGCTATTATTTTTTTTTACATCTTGTTCCATGATCGACGCTGATAAACATTAAGAGACTTAAACAATATACCATAAAACAGTTTCTCTTAACTGGGTAAGCGGAAATAACAATTAATTCTGAAAATAGCGTGATTATTCTCCAAGCACATGGGACAACTGTAACCTAAATTAAGTGTCACAGCTGAGTGGAGCTTAGAGCCAGCATTGTCGCTCACTCTGGAGTGAATCAGATCGGGAGGTCCCAAGGTTCGAGTCCCGACGATTTTCGATACTAACTTGATAGCTAGGTCGAGTTCAGTGGACTGGAGAATTTTAGCAGCCGGCTGGTCTGATCCGTAATTTTCCATGTTTTCTCCAATCAATATCCAGCAAATGACAGCTGTACCTTATCAAACGGGTCATGGACCGCTCGCGACCTTACTTCCCTCTTCCTTTTTCTATCCTTTTCTCTTAGTCGCACACACACAGACAAACACACACACAGACACACACACACAAACACACACAAACACACACACACAAACACACACAAACACACACACAAACACACACACAAACACACACACAAACATTCCTAGAGAGGAATGTCTCCCGCAAGTAGAAGTGAACGTCGGTGCCGGATTTCACCATTCATTGGGAAATAAACAGCGCCACCACCGAAGAAAAAAGATTTCACTACACAAATGACCGATGACCATAAGAGTTAAGGTGATAAATCAATCAATAAATTGAATACTATAAAATGCAGATTCAAATAAAAACAAGAGAAGACTTTTCAATTAGGTGATATTAACCAAAAAAACTTGAAATGTAAGTACAGTACAGAAAAATAAAATCGTATGCGTAAAATAAATAAATTGAACTGAGCTTGTCAGTGCTTACTTAATGTTACCTGCCTTTTGGACACTTAGTCTCTCAATACTGCGTTTTGTTTGGTAGAAGGAATTCACTTCACTAATTGCGACACTGAAGAAAAATTAACATAAATGCTTAAGAGAGTGCCAAAAGTGCTTCGCCCTCATTATTAAAATTTTGTTTTTGAAAAATAAAGCACTTAGTCCATTTTTATAATATAATTTCCTTAAATATTACTGCTAATACAAACATTTGGGTTGTCTAAAAATGAGAAAAGTACGCTCGAAGGAGCAGAATAGATTGTATCTGCCTGTAGTACTAATTACATTTCTTTCTTCAAAACAATATAACGCTTCAATTCTCTTTTTTCAAAATGGCATAAAGAAGTCGAGCTGTACGTTAGTGGACTGTGAAATGAGAACATTCATTTGAGTATTTTTGAGTGAAAGTAAGTGTATTTAAAATAAACATATTCGAATAGTAAATCAAGTTTGTCGTCTAGGTGAATTATCTCCATAGTCTCCACGAAAAACAGAAAGAGAACATGAAGAGAAAGCAGAAAGAAGGGAGAAATTAGGAGAAAGAAGACCTCATTTCTCATTTCGTAACTACATTGTCTTCACTTAAACATGCTCTACTATGTATTTTGAACAATTATTCTCCAAACAATAACTCACAGGTAAACATGCTATGAAAGATGGAAAATGTACACGTGAAAAGCGCTAGGAAAGTGAATTCATCTTCATCAGTCTCAGCCACAGAGAATGGCAAAGAAATTCAAAGCCTGGCAGCGATGAGAAGAAAAGGGTGTAACAGATGCTAAAAATGCATGAAAAAAACTAAACAATACGCGTTGAAAGAAACAAAAGCACAAGCCTCAAGCATAGGAATTTTCAGCGAGAGAGTGAGTGAATAATCATTCCCGGCGCTTCAATTAATTACTTGGGATTGGTTGATTGATTGTTAGTTATTCCGGGTGCATCAACTACTTAGGTCATTAGTCCCGTAAGTGTAGTGCATGATTTTTCATCCGTACGTGGCGGTGATCTTCCCCTGCTGGATTGCGATTTTCCAGCGCCGACCTACCGGCGCTATCCTCCCCCCTTTCTCTCTCTTTCTCTCTTTCTCTCTCTCTCTCTCTCTCTCTCTCTCTCTCTCTCTCTCTCTCACACACACACACACACTTACACTAACATGCACTACACTACCACATATTCCGGGAGACCGGTCGGGAGCTTAGAGCTTGTTCCGGCTGGGGCGGTGCCCCGCAGGTGGGAGAGTCCTGGTTAGGGGGAAACCCCACTAGCCGACGGTAGGTCAGCGCCGGATCTCGCTATCCAGCGGGGGAGGATCACCACCATCTCCTGTGGAAAATACATGCACCACACTTACGGGACTAATGAGCAATTCTGTTGACGCGCCCGGAATCACTAACCAACCAACCAACCAACCAACAAAAGACTCGTTGGTTTAACTCATTTTGAGGTCTAGGTTCAAACGCACCGAAACAACAAACTAGACGCACACGAAAGGGAAACGCGACCTTCCTTCTTTGGCAAGCCAGTGGCGCAGGAGCGCTGCGGTTCGCTGTCCAGAGCAGAAGAAAGATGGCGGTGGCGGCGGCAGGGGTGCCCAGAGAAAGCAAGACGCCTGAGACAATTACTCCACCGAAGCCCCTTCTTTCCAAACAGTTTCAGCCCTTTTCCTAACACATTACCCACGCAGGGGGGATCACGATATCATAGGTTTTCGTGGTCTCTGATGGAGTGACGTAGACGACTATCCGGACCCTGAGTCTCGCGGCGCCACTCACGTCGTTAGCTTGATGATGCAGGCAATGAGAAGGCGATGCTAAGCTCCTGGTGGCCGAGTTCGACAAGCCACCCACCAGTTGGACCTATGACGTGTCGACCTTGTAGCAGGATTCGGCGAAGGATGCTTTTCGGAGTACTCCGGATCCAACTTTCAAGTTCGGCGGGAAATTCAGTAACCACCCATCAGGTCGCTCTGGTACCGGCATTACCCCACATCGATAGCTGGCGGTAAGCAAAGGGGAGACGGGATGGGTGCTCCAAGCGGCCTGGACCGTAGTTCATATGGCCCTCAGTTGGGCTCTCGGCTTCGTCGTGGCAGTGGCCCAAGACTCTGGGCAAAGAGGAGGAACTTGTTCCTGGCGCATGTGAGTAGCGCATTTTCGAGACTCCGGTACTAGCCTGGATAGCTAGGAGCTCTGAGCTAGCAGGGCGGCCCCTACCCAGGCATTGAATGGCGAGGTTACCGCAAAAGCCAACAGGGTTCTGGCAGTACCCGGACATCCTGTCCGGACATCTCATACGGACAGCCCGATAGACTTGACGATACCGTGTCAGTGGGGGGTGCGAATTAGAGCCCAAGCGGCCAAGGAGCCCACCCCGAGGATTTGTCCCCCTGGAGAACAAGTGTTGTGGTATTGTAGACCACACGGGGTTTCATGCATTTCCCTAACACAAACACAGAATTAATTTTTCCACGCAACAGAAATAACTTAGAGAGTTTGATTATTAGTGATTTCGGGAGCGTCAACTGCTAAGATCATTAGTACGCCGTAAGTGCATGTTTTCTCCTCGGGAGGTGGCGGTGGTCTTCTCCCGCTGCATGGCGATATTCGATATTCAGCGACTGAATTCGACCTAGCTGATAAAATAGTGTCGAAAATTCTGTCATCGATCGGACTCGAACCTAGGATCTCCTAGTCAGAGATGTAGTACAGTTCATATATTTTTATTTTCAATGAAAAAAGGCGCGAAAAAAGAACGCGGCGGCGGGGTGACGCGTCGGTGGGGCGGGGGGCGGCAGGGGGACGCGAATGATGCCCCAGGTGCCACCCCTCTCTGGGCGCTCCGGGGTGGCGGCAGCGGCGGCGGGGCCGCGGCAGGGTGGCGCGGTGGGGTGTGCGGCAGAGCGGCGGGGCCGCAAGGCGGCTGGGAGTGGCGGGGCGACGCGGCGGCGGAGAGGGGGGCAGCAGGGCGGTGGTGTGGCGGCAGGGTGCGGGCGGTGGCGAGGCGACGGCGGCGGTGCGGCGTCGCGGGCGGGTAGCAGCAGGTAGGCGGGTGGCGAGGCGGGGGGCGGCAGGGCGGGGAGGACGGCGGGGGCGAGAGACGGCGGGGTGGCGGCGGGGTGGTGGGGTGGCGCGGGGTGGTGGTGGGTGGCGGCGGATGGCGGCGGATGGCGGCGGGATGGCGGAGGGATGATTATGGGGTGTCGGCAGAGGCGGCAGGGGTGGGCGGCGAGACGACAGGGCGCCTGGGGGCGACTGGGGCGACGCGGGGCGGAGAGGGGGCATCAAGGCGGTGGTGGCGGTGGCAGGGCGCGGGGCGGTGGCGGGGCGGGGGCGGCAGGGCGGTGGTGGCAGCGGATGACGGCTGGGTGGCGGCGGATGACTGTGGGCCGAGGACGCGGCGGCGGGCGGAGGGCGCGTCAGGGCGCGGTGGGGGACGGGGCGATGCGGCGGTGGGCGGCGAGACGACGGCGGCTGGGAGGCGGCGGAGTGACGCGGCGGCGGAGAGGGGGGCAGCAGGGCGGAGGTGTGGCGGCAGGGCGCGGGGCGGCAGCGAGGTGACACGGCGGCGGTGCGGCGTCGCGGCGGAGTAGCGGCAGGGAGACGCGGTGGCGGGGCGGGGGGCGGCAGGGAGTCGGGGGAACGGCAGGGCGGGTGGCTGGCGGGATGGCAGCGGGATGACTGTGGGGTGTCGGCAGAGGCGGCGGGGTGGACGCGTCGGCGGGGCGGGGGCGGCAGGGTGGTCGGTGGGAGGCGGAGGGGCGATGCGGCGGGGTGGGCGGCGAGACGACAGGGTTAGCGGCTGGGAGGGCGGCGGAGCGGACGCGAGGCGGAGAGGGGGCAGCAAAGGGGGTGGTGTGGTGGCAGGGCGGTGGGGCGCGGCGAGGCGGGGGTAGCGGCGGGGTGTTGGTGGAGGTAGCGAGGTGACGCGGTGGTGGCGGGGCGGGGAGCGGCATAGCGGCGGAATAGGCGGCGGGCCGACGCGGTGGGCGGGGGCAGGGGGCGGGGGATAGCGGTGATGCAGCGCAGATTAACACGTGACGCGTTGCTTGGCTGGCCGCCCAGGGCGCGAGCGCCGCCCGCCAGGAGATATGCAAATGCGCGCGGCGGGAGGCCCACGCAGCGCCGCGCCGCAACATGCCGACGCGGCGCGGCGCCTTCAAGAAGGCAGGGCGAAGAAACGGAGCGCGGGTTAACCTGCTGTTGCGGTTCCTTTCTTCTTAATACTACACTTCATATCCATTGGGGAGGGACGCCATTGGCTACTATTAAATTAAGTTCAGTTCAATATTGATTTTCTATGTTTTTATACAATTTAAACTAATACAAATATTCCATGTAGGTAAACGATTGGAAAATACCCACTGTTGTTTCTCAAAACGTCCATTTCGGGAGTCGTTTTCTGAAGTTATGGTGACTGTAATAAAATCAGATCGTATTAGCAGACTTTCAAATCCTGTAATTACTTTTTTTATATTCCCGCTACAGTGGACGTACGTACGTAGAAAGTGGTGAAAACAGCACACTACATTGTGGTGAACATAAGATTTGCACTGGAATGGATATAAGATTTTGGAGTGTGGTCGGGAGATGAAGAAATAGTGTATATTGCGTTCTTTCCTCACATCATGGGACATCATAGCAGCATGAATCACATAATCTGATGGTATTAAATGTCTTTTCCATTGTGAGAATATATTTGAACATTGTGTGAATTATTATGATTTGTATGTTCGTAGTAAATGTTTAACTGAAATTTTTATTTATTTAGCAATTAATTCTATTGCACGATTTGATGACGATTAATGTTTTGGGACCCTTTGGTACACAATACCGTTCTTATCCGTGAAGAGAAAGATATTAAGTGTATTCAAAATATTACTTTTAAAGGAACACAATTCTCAGTCTCCAGAGAAGTTGCATACTAAAGAATCAACGTCCGAGCATTTAAACTACTCTTCTGCACGCACCTCCGTATTAAGAACTTCTGAAAAATGCTTCAAATTTGCATTTAAACGTAAAAAAGTGTATGTGATATGTTTACTTTACACAGATCAGACTTCATGACAATAGTGGAGTATTTTTTTATTACGTAGAGAGCGCTCATTACTTATTACAAAAATGTAAAATGTAAATTATTGGTTGCAAGCTAGTAACCGTTTATGAATTATTCACGTTAGGGCAAGTATTTATTGGTATTTGCCATCTCGGTTCTATTATTGAGTTATATTTCTTATTTTGTGTTCGTATTTTCGTGAGTAATCATTAATTAATGCTTTGTGCTCTTAAAGTAGTGACGCCAATTTTATACCCCGACATCCTCGAAGAGGGTTCTCCCCCAAAAGGTATTCCCTTTCCATTTTTTATTTCGATAAAATTTTATTATATTTTTTCCTCATGCGCGACTAAAGATGAGTGGTGGGCTACAACAAACATAATTTTAATGTACTAAAATACTCCTGAAAACAAAACTATTGTAAATTATTATTAGCTACCAAAAGAAAACTGATGGACCACTATTACCTTACACAAACGGTCGCTACAGTATTGACAGACTTTGCCACGAATGTCGCTGTCCATGGGCTTTAGGAGTCCTCTCTCTGCACGCGCGCTCACGCCGTGTGTGTCAATGAACTTCCTGCGTGTGCGCGCACATTCACGTGCAAGTATGTGCGTGACCCCCTCCACACGCGGTCTATTTCGTTTGGCCTCGTGTTCTTTGTGTTTGCGTTGACGAGAGTTTTGGTTCTGCGATCTGTCAATAGATAAGAGGAAAAATTCTACCATAAAAGAGACTTCCCGCTTTGAAATGTGTTGCACAAAAACATACGTGCACGCATTTATTTGGAGTGTTAGAAAAGGGGAGCAATATTTAACCCTAGTAACACTGATGTAATAAAGGTCCAGATCGTTACCAAGGCGAGGAATGGGGGCAATGAAACAGCCTGCTTCCATTTTGATTCTATTAAAGAATTAGATAATTTTCCCATATTAATAAATTGAATAATTTAATGTAGTTCACGTTTACTAATTTAAATGAAACAGGTTTCATTGAAAACATAACTTTTCACAATAACATTGTCAACTTCTATTATTATTATTATTATTATTATTATTATTATTATTATTATTATTATTATTATTATTATTATTATTATTATTAGCCCATAACATCCCGTAAAGGGCAAAGGCCTGCTTGAGCAGGGTTACAGTAGGTTGATGTTCAATATCACTAAAGTTCACTCAATTTCACTAAAATCGATTAATAACACTGTGGATCATCATCTTCTTTTTGCTGTTTATATCCCAGTTACCTCCATGTTGTTCTCTCTTGGGCCAGTCTCGTCCAGGTGGGACCAGAAGCTTTGCATAGCTCGTCTGTTCATCTTCTCCTCTGTCTGCATTGGTTTCCCACCCATATCGAGGATCCCAGGTTGTTGTAGTGTATGCCCATCGTTGCTGGTCTTGCCTTATAATCTGCTTTATAATGCCTTAAAATCTATTACTCGTACATAAATGTATCAAATAAAAATGCCGATGAATCTTAATAACATAGCCATGTATTAAACGACATTATACTAAGAATTTAAATACTACAAATATATCGCAAATTCATTCTGAATTTTCCATTTTCAAGTGAATAATCCCGATTTTTCTCACACCCAACGATACTGTCATAACTGAAATTCTTGTAAATATGTGAAAATGGCATCATAATTTTAAGTAAAGAACATAAATGATTCTTAGGTTCCTAAAAAGATGAAACATAAGCAATAATCAAAATGCATGGAACAAAAATAAGCATGCCTTCTGGACATTTGTTCTTTTGCATTGAGAATGATTCACCTCACTGCGCAAGGTCAATAATTATAGATTTAGTTTTAGAGCTTCCATTCTTCACAACAATTTTTAAAAATTTACGATGATGGTTGTTTGATCTGAAATACTTATAAATGCTTCTGACCGCAAGATTGATCATGTACGTAGTCTCTATTATTAGAAAACAGTTGAATATCCCCGACATAGGATGTCGAGGTAAAAGTTGGAATTTCAGACCCTTTACGCATTTTCAAGTATATTGCAAGAACAAAAATTAATAAAATTCAGTGGCACAATATTACGACCAGGTGATGTAATAGAGTACATAACTAACCATCAAGATGGTGTACTGAGAAGATAAAAAGCTTCAGAAATTTGATTCAGGGTAGGTGTTGGAATATACATCGAAATATATTATGTACACTTCGTATTGTGTCCAAAAGTTTTATAATTAATAAACTTAAAATTAAAATGGAATGAATTTGTCCACATAAAAAATGCGCGCGAAAAATCAATTGTTGATTTCGACCCCATAAAGCACCTGTATCCTACCACCTCACGTGCCTTTTCTAAAACCCTGAGGTGGCTCAGGGCATCAGCTGACGTCACTGCAGTGCTTCTGACCGGAGGGTACATCGTTTGATTCCCGATGGTGGCAGGATTTTCGACCTAAGCTGCGTAGAAAGTCGCTGTCTGGAGGAGATTTCTATCGGCCGGCTGTTCTGATCGACAGTTTTCCGTGGTTTCTCCGATCAACACCAGGCGAATGCCGGAGCAGTACCCTAACAAACGGGCCACGAACCGCGCACTTCCTTTTCTTCCTCCTTGCCGATCCTCAGGACACACACGTACATGCACTACAATACGACAAATGCCAAGAGGTTAAAACATGCCCAGCTGGTGGGAGATACCTGGTTGTGGAAAACCTCGCAAGACAACGTGTTAGTCGGCATCGTCACTCAGCGGAGGAAGATCATAGCCACCTCCTGCACTACACTTAAGGGACTAATTACCCTAGCAGTTAACGAGCATGGAAACACTAATCACTCCATCCATCCACGGTTAATGATGCTAAGTGGATGAAATTTTAATTTAAAAATTCCTAGTTTTATAAAGCTCGACTTATCAATTGTGTTTATTAAGTTCAAGAAAGTTCGATTCCAATTAACGTATTATATACGTTTTTCACGATCTGTCATCCGTACATTTTAAGCGTTTTTTTTTTTTTTGCCAATACCTTTCATAACGTTCTGTGAGTGTCCTTAATTATTCAATGTATGTCTTAGAGACTACAACGTGTAGCAAAAAGTGCTGTTGAGAAGACAATTTAATCATCTAACATGATATTTTCTGTTTTCCAAATTGTTTAGTCCGTTGGACACTCGTCGTTAATTCTTATCACTTTCCCCGTCACCACTATTGCATTGCTTTAACAAATGAATAGTTCTTCAGATTCTTTCAAAAGTTTTCCAAATGATGATGTATATGTGTTTGTGTGCGAGATTGTTAAGCGTGATTACTCTTGAATCAAATAATAAAGTTGAGACACCACGAATCATCTGATAACAACGTATGAACCCTAAGCATAGTCTCTAATGAAGAGTACACAAAACGAGAGAAACAATTTGTGAAAGAAGATAATGGTTTGAGTCAAAGAATCAATGCATTTAAATACCCAATTTTCTTCATTTGCACGTCCTTTTCGTTTATCCGCTTTCGATACGTATTGTGTTTCTTTTTTCCTTTTCCAAAGGACACGCACTGCCGCCCGATTTCTCGACGGGGCAAAGCCTTGGCTACCTGCCGTCGCGGAGAGTGGGGGGGGCGAAGAGGGGCGGGGCGGGGTGGGGCGATCAGTGTGGGAGGATCCACAGGGCTGTGCGGGCGGCGTGAGCTCTGCAGTCTGAGCCAAGCCGCTTAACGGCCGCCCACACCACACAGAGACCACACAGGGACAAGGCCAGGGGCACAGTTGGCGAAGCGCTTCTCAGGTGGGAAATAATAAATAAATAAATAAAACTAAAATACGTAAATAAATAATAATAAAATAAACAAATAGTAATAAAATGAACAAATAATATTCATAAATAAAAATAAACACTAAAAAATACATAAATAAACTCTAATTAAATAACAAATGAAGTACACAAAATGTATGTAAGTGTGCTAGTACACAAATACGTACATAAGTAAACGAGTAAAGGGGTAAAGTAGTGGAGGCGTATACCGATTAAACAAGTAAATAAGTAAGAAAATAAATCCATTTTCCACTCCCTATCTACACGTGTGATTACAGGGGTTTCTTTCTTCAGGTACTTCCCGCCGTAGGGTACCGCCACGGCCGGGATAAGATATAAGCTGTCAACTGCTGCGTAGTGTAGTGCATTAACTTCTAAGTGTGCGTGCCAGGGCGGACATTGGACAAGGAAGAGAAATTGTGGGAATTCTGATTGGGTGTTGTTGACGTTCTTATAAGAAGAAATAAAAGAGGTCATCTTCGTCAACATATTACTAATATGTTGACGAAGATGACCTCTTTTATTTCTTCTTACAAGGAAGAGAAAGGAAAGATTGCGGGCGGTCTGTGGCCCGTACTGCTCCGGCATTGGCCTGATATTGATAAAACAAACCACGCAAATCTACCGATGAGAAAAGTCCTCGCTAAACGCCACTGCAAATTATGCCCTCTTAGTGTTAAATCATCCGGTGCGACACCAGCAAAAAGGGCATCAGAGATGGAAATAATAACAGCGGACATAAAGATGCAATAATGGCAGCGGGTAACAGTGTTCATTTGGTTGTTGAAGTAATGAATTGTAAGAGTGGAAAAACTGGAACCAGTGAAGCACTGTAGATGACAGCAATGAATGCAGCGTGCAGTGGCGGGGCTTGGGCGGGGCTTGGGCGGGGCCGGGCGGGCCGGCGGGGCTTGGGCGGCTTGGCGGCGCTGGAAGTGGGCTCGCTGGGCTTGGGCGGGGCTTGGCGGTCGCTGGGCTTCTATGGGCTGGGCGGCTGGGCGGGGGCTTGAAGCGGGGCTTGGGCGGAGCTGAAGTGGGGTCAAGGGTATCGGCGTGTATCATGAGCCAAGCGGGCGTATCGCATTTGCGACGGGTATCAGCGGGGATTGCGCCTGGCGGAGCTGTGGTCAGCGGGGCTTGGGGCCTTCTGGCTAGCGGACTTGGGCGGACTCATGGATTTGGGGCGTGGATTGATGGGCTTGGGGCGGGGCTGGAGCGGCTGGGGCGGGATTGGGCGGGCTTGGGCGGGTCGGCAGCGGCGCGCAGAGGCGGAGTGAGCGTGGCGGTGCCCTGTAATCCGGCGACTATCTCCAGGGATTAGGGGCGCGCGGCCAGGGGCTATCTGCCCGGGCGCGCACTACTGCGACCGCCACCGCCTGCCCAGTGCTTCCTCCCCTTCAGATAACTTCTCTCCGCTCCCATATCAAACATCACCGTCATCGCGAGCAAAATTAATTCCAGCGTTCATCACTGCCACCGTTGCCACTGCCGACGTGATTAACGCAGCCGCCGTCACTACTTACGTCGTTAACGCCTCCCCCCGTCACTATCATCCCCACCATGACCACTTCCTCCACCATCTCCTACCCCCTCCTTCATCACTACCTCCTTACCCATGACCACCTTCACCATCATCAACAATTTCGGTATCACGCCCTTCTTGGTTACCAGCTCCTCGGGCGTCTCCACCTTCTAGGTCATCAACCATCCTCGGTCGTCACACTTCCTAGGTCGTCATAATCTCCTCGACCTTCACATCTCCTTGGTCGTCACATCGCTTCGGTCGCCACATACTTCAGTCATCATACCTCCTCTGTCGTCACACGTTCCTCGGTCGTCACATCGCTTCGGTCGCTACATACTTCGGTCATCACACCGCCTCGGTCGTTACACCGCCTCGGTCGTCACATCTGCTCGGTCGTGACCTCTTCGACCGTCACCACCTCCTCGGCTGCCACCATCTACTCGCCCATCACCAACTCCTCGACCCTCTCCACCTCCTTCATTAGGTCGATTTCACCTCCAGTCCCAACAGTGGAAGGCAAACGGTGTGACAGCTACACTATGGGTCCCTCCAACTGAGCCACATAGGAATCGATACCAGGTAAAATGTTCTATATGAAATAAACGGCTTACTAATCCTCACCATAATAAAGACCATCAGTTGCTTTTACTGATGCGGCTTCTTGGAAATTATTTGTCTCCCCTGAATCCCAAACCACTGCTATAGATATTAGTACGCAAATATAGAGATTTCTGCCTCCACTTCAAGCATTTTCATTCTTTTTACCACCGTCGCATCCCCTTTAGTAAGCCATCGGTGCTATGTAGCTCCCCAACATTTTCGATCATCGCGAACGTTTGCACAGTAACCAGCGGTGTCACTAGAAGTGAAGGAAACCGAACGAGTTTGCCAGCAAAGTGGTGACGCACAAGCGATGCAAGTGATGGAGAGTTAGAAACGTGAAGAGAAACGAGACGTTAGTTAACATCTCGAAGTCTGTCAAAATGGCATGACTAACACGCGTAGAATTATTCCAGGTATTGTCATTACTACCGAAAAATACAAAGTAACGCACAATACAAAAACACAAAGTATACAAATAACAATTGAAGGATTTCTTACAAGAACCAAATTCGACAGATTTCAGGAGGCAAAAACACTTCATAGCATAGGCGTGCAAAATAATAAATTCATGATATTTTTCTCCCCTTATATCTTTGAATGTGTTTGGCACTTGCAGAAACAAAATGATCCACCAGACAGCGCCAGTTGTAGTGAAATATATCAAAACATGGAATGTCGGACTTCTTTGTAAGAAATCCTCTCAATTAAAAAAGTACCAAATAATTTTCATTTATGTGTTACTAGATATTTTTGGGAAATCGGTAATTTACGCTCGTTTATTATTCGGTCATTTACGCTCATTATTTTACGCGTATTTCTATGTCGCTGCACTTTTTCCGGTTTACAAACTAAAAAACCTGATCATTACAACAATTTTCATTCATTTTTTTAAAACTTCCATATTAGTCATTTACGTTATGTTTCGTGAATATACCGAATTTCATCATCACTGTTGTTCTGCTTCTTTGAGAGGCAAATTTTTGATGATAACCAATAACCCAACTGAGATACCTAATATTCAATCACTGAAAACTGTCTCCAAATTAATTTTTTTGAGTACCTTTTTGAGGCCTGTGTGCACACTAATTGATTTTTCCTAATATATTTTTAAGAGTAAAAGTGTAATATTTAATACGTAAAACCAACTCACCTTCATAACTTATTATATAAGTTATTTTAAGTAATCTTTTTTCATTAAGTTTCCTTTATTGGATTAAAAATGAACTACATTTCTTGCGAAAATTGACAATATTCTTTCATGAATTATTTTAAAAGAATATTCAGAAGACTTTTTTTTGCGTAAGATTGGCTTAATTTGTTTGTGCGCCGAGTGAGGCGTTCGGGGGCACTGTGGTGGCGTCGAGGGGGGGGGGGAGGGCAGACGCGTTGCGGTCCCGCGGACGAGGGATCAGCACCGCTCCGCGGAGGCGCTGGCGGATAATGCGAATGTTAACAGAGGCGTGACGTCAAGAGCGGCGGGGAAACGGAGAAAGAAGGGAAGGGGCCAGGAGATGGATAGCGAACCACAAAATGGCTGCAAAAGGCATACAGTTGTGGGATTATTATCATTATTATTATCATTATTATTATCATTATTATTATTATTATTATTATCATGATCATTATTATCATTTTCATTAAATGTCTGTTTAGTGTTGTATTGTTTATGGAGTTTGTTATCATTCCAAATGAATTATGCGTTATTTTATTTCTATGCCAAAACTCCCATCAAGAGAATGGTATTTCGTTTACAGAACAGTAAAAATAATCAATATAATCAAAAAACGATCTTTTCGAAACAACGCGGCTTCTTTAAAGTATTAAATAGACTGTTCATTATAGTATCAATTATACGAAAAAATGTTTAATTAGGACACTTAAAATTATAATCCAAATTTAATTTAATACTTTCATTAGAACGTATGCCTGAAACTTTATGACTGGGATATTTAACAGAATTGTTTTGTATTTTCCTGGCGAATAATGAAATTAATACACAGGATAATGAGGATACGTCAAAATTAAGAGAATGGCGGAAGGAGTGCATTTTAACTGAAAGAGAGGAAATCAGCTTGGTGAACGACGTTTAACGCAGACTGAAAACTCCAGATAACAAACTTTTTGGCGTCTGGTAATTGGGCTTATATGCTGGTTTATAGAATTTTAATTTGTTGACACACTGCTGATACATTATAATTCTACTGACCCCTAAAAAATGACAAGCTTTGAAGTTATTTTGAAATTTTGAAACTATGTAACAAAAATCTTTGTTGATGGCTAAATTGTCTAATTCCTTTAATATAAATTACTACTTATGTTGGAGTAATAAAGATTGTTGAGACTAGAGAAATGATAATTTGAACAAGGATGAACTTCATTTTCTGAGAAAATTAGAAGAAATAGCATCAGTAGAAACCATAACATGCTGTATAGGCAACACTCATCAATGGAATACAGCTCTGTTCTGCGGGTTGCAGATACATCCACGTCCAGACACAATTGTTCGTCCTTGTCAAGAACATTTCCCCCCCTCAATACAAAAAACAAAGCAGAAATATTCTTTGAAACTGCTCACAACAGTGAACTAGAATTTTTTCAATATTTTTAGAAATAAAAAATTCTTGTGAGAAACTTGTGTGTTCCTGAAATGCAGTCAAATTTTGTACGAACTGCGTCGCTGCAAACCGCTTTACAGTGTTTGTTTACATTTAAACAACAAATAAAATCACAAACAAAAATAAACAACAGAGAAATTCACAAAAAAATATGAAAAAAAGAAACCTTGAAATGCATAATTGCAAGCTAAAACAAAATATTTACAGACAATCAGAAATTTAGGGAAACTAATTATAACTTTTTATAATTATATACAAGGAAAACGAAAATGATATTAATACATTGGAAACTATTTTACGCCGGTTACTGAATATTATTTGTACTCAGACTAAATATTGTTTACGATTTAGACGAGAAAAATATATTTTGCTAATTAAAGACAACTCTTACTTCTCAATTAGAAAGCATAGTTTTCAACGAGATTCCAATGTAAACTTGTCAGTCAAGATCCTACGTTTAAAAAAATCATTACTTGAAAGCAGAAAACCTCGTTGGAAAGGGACTTTTCCATTACATTTGAATTGGAATGTCTCTGCCAAGAAATTCATTGCAAAAGATAACACATGTGCTCCTATGATGGAGCGAATTAAGCTAAATAATCATCCGTGCATCGGCCACTTCGACACTAGTGAATCCACCAACTTAAACTTTCATAGTCCAACGTGGCCGGGTAAAGAATATTATCAACAACGCATGTAAACGCGGCAGATTCAACCATAAATTGTTTGTGCACGAGAAAGATGACACTTCTAAAAAACGGGTATTTTCTATTAATTGAAGAAATGTGTTTGCAAAATAGGCATTTTGTGGTAACATTTAATGAAAATAGTTCACAAAACCGACAGTTTATACAGAGTACAATATAGTGATTGCTTGCCAACAATTAGAGAAAGGATTCCACGTCAATAGCTATACTCAGGATAAAAACCGTTCTAATGATCATTTACAATTCTTGGTATATGTAACTTTTCTTGTACGCCGATTAAAATGTTAGGTTTGCATCTAGAAGCAAGGTATCCACTAATATCTTATCAGTGGATTCAATACCTCTGTATCACTATCATCATATCAAATCAATATCTATGTACTGTCATCTCCTTTGTCATAATTATATTATCTCGGAAAACTTTCATCAAAACAGTTGCAACTTCTACAAGTGTTATGATCGACTCACAGCTATCACAATAGATCAAATTAATCTAAATATCCTGTATCCTATTTCAATATTATTATCACTTTCGTATTTTCTGTGTCAATTATAGAACTTCTACAAAGATCGTATCGCTTCTGGGATCTAAAATTACTGTATCCTGTTGTCCTGTTTCTTCAGTTGTTGAATTCATGATTATATTTGTCGGTATCTATATCGCCTATGCGCTTTTCACTCCGGCCGTTCTCTCTCCTTCTAAACTTTGTTAAATCGAAGCTGCGAACATTATTTGTGAATTCCTAGTTCCTTTCTCCCATTGCCTTATTCTTATCAATTATACAATTACACACTTCTCCCTTAACGTGTCTTCATGGACATTGATTTTACCGTATTTGCTGTCATTAGTACGAACTCCCAAAATGACGGGTTTTCAGTTTGAAGCCTGAGTAATGATAGGCTTTAACTGTGCAACTGCCACAGTACAGTAGATTTGTAAGGAAGAGCAGTAATTTGGGAAGAACCAAACCAGTACTTAAATCGCAATAACGACAATCAGACAACTCTGGCAATAGCAGAACCGCATTCGACTATCTGGTAATCTACACGTTTGCTGTCAGTTTCTAAATAACTATTACAATTGCTTCGAGTGCCTCCTTTACCTTCCTTGAGCATCATCAACTTTCATCAAAACGCTCCATCACGGATACTTATTAATACACTTATTAATTAGCAGAGCTCAGTCCATTCCGGATTGTGGGTTCCCTCCCTTCCTGTATCCATGGATAGCTTCCGCCGGCAGCTTTGTCACCCATCGCCACCAGTACCCAGGACACAGAGCCGGGCGTCCAGGCCTCCGCCTCCGCCATCGCCCCCCACCGGCGGTCGCCCTCCGCGCGGGAAGAGCGGGTCCAATGAGCGCGCGGGAGGCTGCGTGATTACGGGGTTGAATTATAGATGGCGGCCTCCACCCCACCGCAACCCGCCCCCCGCCCATCACGCCACTCCGCGCCGCACCGCAGCCCCCTTCCAAGCCTCATAATCCACCCTCCCCCAGTCTACCGCACCCCTTTCCAATCCCCGCACCCCCTTCCTCCCCCAGCTTTCCTTTCCGCCCCCCTCTCAGTCCACGTAACCTCTTGGGTTTCCGCCCCTCCTAGAGCCACCCCGCCCTGTCACCCTCCATCCACCCTCCCCTGCTTCCCGCACCCCCTTCCCCTAACTCCCTTCCTCCCTAGCTTTCCTTTCCGCCCCCTCCCAGCCCACGGAACCTCTTGGGTCCCCGTCCCTCCCAGGTCATTCCGCCCCGCCCCCTCCATCCACCCTCCCCTGCTTCCCGCACCCCCTTCCTCTCACTCCCTTCCTCCCCCAGCTTTCCTTTCCTCCTCTCCCAACCCACACAACTTCTTGGGTCCCCGCCCCTCCCAGAGCCACCCCGCCCCGTCTCCATCCACCCTCCTGGCTCCACCCCCTTCCAATCCCCGCACCCCCTTCCTCCCCCAAGCTTCTACTTTTCCAGAGCCCCTCCCAGTCCGCATCCTCGCGGGTGCGCCCCGCCCCTTCTAGGGTCACTCCACCCCGTCCCCCTCCCTCCACCCTCCCCTGCTTCCCGCACCCCCTTCCAATCCCTTCACTCCCTTCCTCCCCAGCTTTCCTTTCCGCCCCCTCCCAGCCCACGCAACCTCTTGGGTCCCCGCCCCTCCCACGGCCACCCCGCCCCGCCCCCTCCCTTTCAGGGCCTCGTGCGCGCCCGCCAGCCCGCTCTCCGTGCGGTGGCTCAGCCGCGGTCAGTCAGCCGCGGGCAGATGAGAGGGGGGCGGGGCGGCGGGCGTCTGCGGTCGGGTGCGCCGGCAGGTGTGATGCGGCCGCGGGCGACCGTGGTCCGGGCGGGGCGGGGAAGAGGGCGTCTCCATTAGCCAGCTCGCTCTCTCTCTTGCCGCCGCCGCCGCCGCCGCCGGCCACGGTACGAGTAGCCAGACACCTGCGCAGCGCGATCCTCCACTCCCGGCTGCGCGTCGCTTTCTGCTCCCGCCAGAAGGCAGTTGCTCGTGTGGTTCATGTGATGTGTGCGCTTTGCAGTGTACTACGCCTGGCGCGGTTCGATTGTTTTCGCCTTCCCTCTTTTGCTTGCTAAACTTCTGTGACCACCGCATTTGAGATTCCCGGCAAGTGCAACTTATTTACATTGGGCATAGGTAACTATTTACATAGATTTTTTTGAATTAAATTATGTGTCACATACGCATGAAGGTTATAATGTTTCTTGTATTATAATTCTGTGGCTGAATAAACATAAATTCATTCAACCACTGAATTATAATACAAGGAACATTATAATCTAGATGCGTGACACATAATTTAATTCAAAAAGTTTATATAATATTGGGTAAATGAAGGAAAATGCGTAGAAAAGCATCTTTTATTGGCGAGCAATGATGTAATGCGAGTCGTTTTCAATTACACTAGCTGTACCAACAAAATTAATGTATTATATATTCTAGACGGGATAGAATATTCCTTATAATCTCCCAGCTTATAGAAAGCGGCACACTAGTAACGAGGAACGAGAATGCAAGATTAAATGTACACCATTCTGTTCCACCAGTATTTACAATGATTAGCATTAAATTACTCTTGACTTTCGTCATTTCTATGTTTCAAAACTATCACGCGATTAGTATCAAATAATCACACAATCCTATATTATATGATGTCATTAAAATGAAATGTTTCAGATATATTTTTTTTTCTTTTTAGTTAATTTCTTTCTATCCCTGCTCCACAGAGTAGTTTTCTCCCGTTAGATTCTCTCTCATGAGCGCCTTGTTGGCCGACAAATTATCAGAACTTTTCACTTTCACTCTTGGCGGCGCGCTGTACCACGTAGTCTTGCTCCCTCCCCTTTACCAGCCAACGCCCTCGCTTTGCCACACACCCTGGCTTACTGGGGCACCACGCCCCCCGTCTCCTCCCAGCCCTCCGGACTAGGCGCGGGGGGGGGGTCGCTCCGGTTCCCCGGTGCTCCACTTTCCACCCTCCCCTCCCCCCCACCCCGTCCCGCCGTGGTCCGTTCTCCCCTCCCGTGCTCCCGGGGTTTTATTCGGCGCGCCCCGCCCCCGCACCGGGATACAGATGCGGCGCAGGCCACCCGCGCCCACGTGGATTTTTCGCCGGGCGCCCGCCACTTTGTTACTTCTCCCGGGCGCCGCCAGACAGCGCCCGTTCATCCCCCTCCCACCCCCTCTCGCGTGGCTTCCACCCTCCCGTCCTCGGACGGCGCCGTCCGCCTGGGGTTTTATTACGGCCGGCGGCGGCCGGGCGCGCAGATGCGTGATATTTTAGATAAATTTTATATCAGCCTCATTTTGGGCGCTCGAACCCTCGTGCTTCCCCTCCACTGCTCGCAGCGCCAGTCGCCCGCGCAGGCAGCGGCACACTACCCACTCGCCAGTAGAGTGGACGATAAACTGCTCGTCCGGCTGATGGATGATTTTGTGTCCACGTCCCCGCTTCAGCCCGCTGTTTACGAGGACGCGGGTGTGAAATGATACGGCATCGGCGTGGGGTGGGGCCTGAGAGTTGGATGGGGGTGGCCATAGCGGGATGGGTGAAGGCGAAGGGTGGGGAGGGGCGGACTGGGCGGGGAAGACTGGGCGGAGCGGAATGGGCGAGGCGAACAGAGCGGAGTGGTTTGTGCGGGGTGGTATGAGCGGGGCGGACTGGACTGGACGGGGCGGACCGGATCGGGCGGGGCGGGGCGGGGCGGGGCGGGGCGGGGCGGGGCGGGGCGGGGAGAACCGGGTGGGGAGACCGGGCGAGGAAGACCGGGCAGGCAGACCCGGGCGGGGCAGACCGGGCGGGGCGGATCGGGTGGGGCGGATCCCGGGTGGGGCGGATCGGGTGGGGGCGGATCGGGTGGGGGCGGATCGGGTGGGAGCGGATCGGGGGGCAGGGGGTGGACCAGGCGGGGCGAGGCAGACCGGGTGGAGTGAACCGGGCGGGGTGGACCATGCGGGGCGTACCGGGCGGAGAGGGGCGGACTGGGTGGAGCGGACTGGGCCGGGCTGACTCGGCGGGGCGGATTGGGCGGGGAAGATTATGTGGGCGGATTGGGTGGGGGGGATTGGGCGTGGCAGAGGGGCGGGGCGGACGGGTGGGGAGGACTGGGTGGGGATGATTGGGGGTGGACCGGGCACGGCGGAGTCGGAGGACGGCGGCGGGGAAGGACGGTGTAGATAGGAAAGGGCGAGGCGAGACAGGCCGGGATTAGGAGGGGAACGCAAGGCAGAGGAGAGGCGGAGAGGGATGCGATGTGCAGTCGGGAGGAGGCAGAGGCGCAGGGGTGGGGATGCTTCCGGCGCCAGTTGCAAACCACGTGACGCGAGTGTGCATGCGAAAGTGCGTGCAGGCAGGTGTTCGCATAGCAAGTGCGTCGCGTGGAATGCAATGGCTTTATTTAAACGCGGAGCTGCATTTAAATAGGTGTCCGTTTTGCACCTGGCGTAAAATGCAATGAGCGCCGCGCCGTAACTGTGGGTGGAAAATCTCGGAGGTGCAAAACTGTTTTATACACACCATTAGTATCCGATGGGTTATAATTTATCTTTTTCCTATCAGATAGTATTGTACGTTTAATATTGATATAAATGCATGACGAAAACGTCAAAAAATCTCACAGTAAAAAATAATGTAGTGAATTTTAGAGTATTTGAAATACGCCTTCGATAATAAAACAACTTCAATGAAAGAGTTATTAATATCTCTTACTAAAACATAATTGAATATTAATGTACACGTAGCTAGCGGAAAATGCGCGGATAAAATTATATTGAAAATGTTCTTTGTAGTTTAGAAAACGCATCTAAAGACAGGTTAGCTCTTAAATTTTGAAGATTCCAACCTTTTCCCGCGCCGCCAGATAAAACCGCAGACCACAAAATCCTTCATAGAATCCTCTAGTGAAATCCATGGCAGTAGTAAGGGAAGCAGTAGCACTTTTCACACTATAAGATAGATCCAATATTCGGAAGAAGACAACGATATAAAATATCAATAAAAATGCAAGATATACGAGATGAAAGAAGTTAAAAAGCGAATGCATAATGGATATAAACATTCACATGAACTTGCAGTGAAAACTAGAACTGTAACATTAATGTAACACTGACGTACGTAATTGAATAATAAATGCGTTGTTGCTTCTCGAAATTCGTAAAAATTTGAGACTAAGGATATGAGAAAAGAAAGTACGATATGAAAAAAGTCAAATAATTAGAATAATGAAAGTAATTGGAAAGCAAGTAGTAATAGTGACATACTTTAACTACGAAGGAAGAGTTCGAGGAAAATGAAAGAGAATGAAAATTGGTTGTTAATTTAATGCAAAAAGAGATAACTGTAATGCCACAAAGAAAAAAGCCACGGGATATAAATGGAGATGAACATGACAGGGCAAGAAAAGGACTGGTAGATGAGTGGGGAATGACGGGCCATCGAGGTTGAAGAGGACGAAATGAGGTCGGCACAATGTGCGGCGTAGTGGACTCGGCCGGTGCGCCCGGGAGCGGGGCTGTCGCGGTCAGAGGGAGAGCGGGTGGCGAAGAGGGTCCAACGCTCGCCCCAACCCCTCCCCCGCAGGGTGATTTGCTCGAAACGCGCGAAAAACGCTCTCGTATCGCCCGGGCCAATTACTCGACGCCGCGATCGATGCATCAGACGGACGGCGGTGATTCCCGACCCTCAGCCTTTCTCCTCGCTACCCTCCCCGCCGCCCCAGCCGCCAACCCCACCGTTGCTCCCGCTTTCGTCGCCGCCTCGTCGCACTCGCCGTCCACACCCCTGCCGCCCCCGCCCCGCACCCGCTCCCCCCGCCATCACTGAGCGGCTCTCCCCGCCGCCGTTCCAGCGGCCATCCCCACCCCTTCTCCTGCCCCGCTACCGCCGCCGCCTCCCCACCGCCGCCGCTTTCGTCGCCGCCCCTGTTGCCCCTTTGCCGCTCCCCCGCCACTCCCGACCTCGCGGCCGTTCCCATCACCAACTCCCCCGCCCCGCCCCGCCCCCGCCCCGCCCACCCCCGCCCCTCTCCCGTTCCGCTCCCTTCTCGCTCGCACCCACCCGCCCGCGCCCCGCCCCTGCCTTTGTTGTTTCCCCTACAGCCGCCACCCGCGCCCTCTCTGCCACCACCGTGCCCTCTTTTGAAGCTTGCTCCACTTCCTTCACCCTCTCCCTTTCTCCACCACGCCGCCCTAGTCGTCCTCGTCGTCTTGCCGCCCCACCGACTCCTCACTGCCGCCCCTCATACCACCACCCCTGCTTCTGAGGCTTCCTCCACCCTCCCCGCCCTCACCAGTCTTGCTGTCCCCGCCACTCTCAGATCCCCAACTTCCTCTCGCCGCTTCCGACACCCTTCTCGCTCTTAATTTGGCCGACATCCTCGTTCTCCGGTCCGCCATTCTCTCCGCCTCTCTTCCATCTCCACACTTCCACTCTGCCGCTGCGTCCATTGTCGTTATTCCGCTTGCAACCCCAGTTCCACTTCAGTCACTCTCGCGATCACCCCCGCCACCGTCACTTCTCCTTCGCCCTTTCCACTCCATTCCGCCACCGCCCTCCCTTTCGCTGGCCGCTCTCATTCCCTCACAATACCCGCACTTGCCCTCTTTCTCCCTTTGTCCGAGTAAAAACCGCCGATTGTTCTCAAGAATAATAGACTTGGATTGAAGCAAGATCAGATAATTATTTGTAGAAAAAACTTCGCTTCGTAGTGACAAAGCTACGGAGATGGCTACCTCTGCACCATGAGAGCCGTCCGGTTATGACGAATGATTCGTTTTAATTTTTAGACCATAAATGTGGCTACACTCATCTGTGCAATTGTATATGGGTATCTTCGTTCCGATTTCAAAAGAGAATGAAGCAGTAACATTTCCACAATTGCTTCAAAAGGCAAGGGTTGGATGAAACCATTATAACTTCAGGACAATGTGAAATGAAGGATATAAAGTAGAATAACACGCATTAAAGTATAACGTCAAATACAACCCCTTACAAAACGTAGTCTCATTCAATTCTTTTGTTAATATATATATATATATATATATATATATATATATATATATATATATATACAGAAGTCATTTTGATTTCACGTTGTCGTTCTCTTACATTTTTAATTAATATTCTACGTTGATAACGATATTCGCACATTTATGTCGATCATACCCTCAACCATAACCCGCAAAAACATTTCTAAACTCCTTTTAACCCTATGTACCTGAGTTGCAAGTTGTCAACGCATGTCATATTCACGTTTTCAACAAGGCAGTGGTCAATCATTTTTACCCTCCCCTCAAACATTTTCCAAGATGTGTCTCTGCGCCTTCATTGCCTTTGAATAACGAAGTATATCTTGAAAAAGTGCTAATGAAACACATTTTGAGAAGTTATATATTTCTATAAATTGATGAATGTCTTCAGATGGACATACCAGTATTAAAAATAACGTGAAAGTTGTGATTAAATCATTCTAAGATAGAATCATGGAATCATTATTTTACTTCTACAAAACCTTCGAGCATTCACTATAAATAAAACTCAAAATTCTTTATAGTACTTTAAGGGAACGTAAATTCATTGGTTTGCTTTTGTAACTTCGACAACTCTCTTTAAAATTGCAAATACAATACAATTACAATTTTGACAACCGTTACAATCTCACAAAATATCAACTGCCATAATAAAGAAAATTTGAGGTTAAAAAAAGTGTCAAATGAAAAAACTGAGTTATTTGACTCTTACATCAGCTGTTGTGCTTGAAGAACTGCAAATATGGCTGCCTTAAACTTCAAATCGTATTGGAAATACAGAGAGTAATGTATCTATTTATTTGTAGAATTGGTAGTTATATGTAGGTATACAGGAAACTGTCATTGCAAATTGGGGATTATCCTAATAATCCAAAAGTGCAATTGTTTAAATGCTAACTCTAAATTATCCTAGAAATAAGTGCAAAAATTACTGATCGATCATATCAAATAAACTGAATTTTTCAGATATTTACCCAGTTTCTCGTGACAGTTACTACCACATTTCTCGAGATAGTTGCTTAGGGATAATCATAGTTATAATTATTATATTACAATCAACGCATAATTTAAGAAATATTGATACAAAGAGCACAAACATCCAACTTCCGCACTGTGGGCTTCTAATTTCTACTATAAAAAAAGGGTTAATATTAAGAGTAAGAAGGTTCATTTATAAGTAATATTAATATTAACTGTACAAAAAGAAAATGACGAGAGCCTACAGAAAACAACAATTGACAAAATTCGTATTCGAGAAATGTGGTTTGAAAGTGTTACGTAATATTTCTTATCCTACGCCAAATCAATCACACGTATACTAAAATGATCCTTAAGAATTATAAAAACCAAAAAAAGAAAGAAAAAAAAAGAAACGCTACGCCGCCAAAAATTCGCCACAAGAGATTCCAGCGGCGCATCCCCGTTCGTTATGGAAGCAGCTTACAAAGAATGCAGCGCATCTGCGTGTGCATATCGATTTCCCTATTAACGAGAAATCCGAGCACTTTTGAACCGGGAAGTGAACTAATTGGGCAGCCCTTACGCCGCTACCAGCGACCTCTGCCTACCGCACTCACCCGCACCAGGCGGACTGCACCGCACCACGCTACTCGCCAAAAGCACCACTACCCTGGTTTTTAATTGGAAGGTACTTTCATTAAAACGTGTTTTTCAGAACGAGGCTAGCAACGTATGGCGCTGCCATGCACAGAGACCAGCGGAGGTCAAGCGCGCAGGAAGTCAAAATTTTAAATTACGACTCCACAGGCAGCCTCGAAATTTCGACGCTCCCTGCGCCAAGTTTGCGAACACCCGAGGTGGTTGCGTGGCTGTTCGTGCGGTCGCAGGATGTTATTTATTGTGTTTTCGGAAAAGACGTTCGAGTTTACGGTCGAAAAGGCGCTTTTGGGAAGAGTGGGAAGTTTGAGAGAAAAATACTTTCTTTCTTCAGTTCTTATTTTCAGTAGATCCGAAAGGAGTCTCCAAGAATAACACCCGAGTAAGAATTTGTGGATTTCATCTTTGAACATGAAACTAATGTTGAACTACATTATTTTCATTAGTTCATTAATAATATTCTTGCAATTTATTAAGAGTCACGTTTTGACACAATTTATTTGTTCCCACAAAATAATAAATATTAAATATTTATACAATTTATCAATCAAGCCTCCTGTAATTATTTTATTTTTAAAATTTGATAGAAACGTTTAAGGTACTTTTAATCTGGCGTCACATTACAATAATTTTCAGGAAACTCACTACTGTAGATAGTAGATGTTTCTCCTTAGATAACATTCATGCATGGAGTATTTAAGGAAGTATTACATTAAAGAAAGACAAAAATCTCGTAATATCAATATATAATTTTAATTCTTCTACAACTAAAATCTAGTTTCTAATTTCTGTAATTAGACTTCCGGGTTCAGCAAATAGAGTAGAAACTTTTTTCTTCGTAGTTTGCGTGCACCGCAGAGAACGGCAGGCTTCTGACAGCCGACAAAGTCAAATATAGCCGAAAAGTTTCGCCGTTCCCAGCTCTTCAGTGTTATGTATCGCACGGAACGTAGCGGAAGTGGAGTGGAAATGAGGCAGAAGGAAATGGAAATACTTGGATATCCATTATATTGGGTGAAGGAGAGAAAGTGAGTTGGTCTGAAGCGGCTGGATAGCGGAAGTCGGTGGGGGAAGAGAAGCAGTGGAGGACGACGGTACTGAACAGTTGGAATGCCACCATTTTGCGAATGCAAATAGTACTGACGGCGTGATGAGCTAATGTCAAATAATATTATAATACTGTGCCTTTACTTTTTGTTTCTCATATTTCTTTCTAAGATCTTCCTCTTTCAGTCGCACTTTTCTCTTTCTATTTATATTTCTCTTTCTGCGTGAATGTCACGTAATTTCTTTTTCGGTCTTTTTCTCTTCTCTTCTCTTCTCTTTATCTCTTTACAACTTTTTATTTTTGTACACTCGCTATTTTCAAATAGCAAATTCTCATATTAGTTCTCTCTCTCTCCATATCTCTCTCTTTCCTCTCTCTCCCCGTCTCCCTCTCTCCAGCTCTCTCTCTTCCTCTCCAACTCTCTCCAGTTCTCTCTCTTCCTCTCCAACTCTCTCCAGCTCTCTCTCTCCCTCTCCAACTCTCATTCCAGCTCGCTCTCTCCCTCTCCAACTCTCTCTCCAGCTCTCTCCCTCCGTTTCTCTCTCTCTCTCTCTCTCTCTCTCCGTCTCTTTTCTCGTCTCTCTCTCTCATTCTCGAACGAACATTAATCAAATATAAATAATGCAAAATAAATATCTCCGATTGCCCTATGGTTAATTTCTTATATTTCACTTCATAGAAAATTAAAACTACCAACCATCAATCATCGCTCAACGAAACCATTTTAATTCAAATATACAAGTATCTTCAATCAATCAAATCGCCCTCTAGAACCTGGCCACAATCAATAACATCTCAACGAGAATTAGAAATAAGCATCCACTATATGCCGTCGTCAATATATTCTCCGATATTACCTAACCATGGAGGCTCAATGAGTCTCCTAAATCAATGTTGTAGTTAGATTATACTAAGATTTAGATAATCAAGGTTAATTATAGGTCATTCAATATGCTTGTGAAAAAGAAATTATTACTGAACTATGATTACCTTATTCCAACAATGAAAATATATGTAAAAAAAACGTTTCTTGTTATCATACGCAATCATTTTTACTACAAAAACAGCATTAGATCCCAGATATCGCAACATGAATTCTTCTCTAATTTTCAAAATGTCACTACAGTTACACCCCCTGAACGAGAAACCCATGCGCACTTTTGGATATCTTTTGATATTCCGTGCTACAAATGTGCCCAATATTATTAAAATGTTCTTGTTTTTTACAAACGTTGAAAAGGACCTTTCGAGGTAAGCTTTATAGGTCCCAAGCAAGAAAAACAACAATTAATTCATACAGTTTTTACTAAGACGCGTGTTCAAAATTTTCCGTGGACATGACGCGCCACTGCATATTACACACTGAACCATGGTGTTGTGCAATATTACCACTAAATTGTACGAGCAGGCAAAAACCGTATTTACATGTTTAAAAAGGCATAGCAGTGCATATGATCGGTTCAGGAAACAAAACTTGTAAAACGTTTCGCAAAGCGATGTTTTGTTAAGGGGTTGAGCAAAAGCTCACGCGACTGTTAACTTCCTGCGTATACCTAGGCTCGCGGCCGCTGAAGAGGGTAATTAGCAAGCGGTGAAATCGATCAAATAAGAATATTCCACAGGGTAAAGGCTTTTCCTACAACCGCTTTCCTCTGATTTCTCTTCACTTTCACGCATTAAATCCGTTTCTATAATATTGGCTTTATCGCACTCTGGTTTGCATGTCGGACGAAGGTGAATGAAACGATAATGAAATTAGGGTTAAATGAATTGAAATTCAGGATTTTATAATTTACTTTTTATTCCCTCTTGTTAATTTTATCTCAATTAAAAGTTAAACGAAAATTTAAAGATCAAGTACCTTCTGTTTGAAAGTACTAGGATATTAGACTGTAACGAGGTCACGTGAAAACATTATCTGGAATAATCGTATGGCTCTCTACTTTTTAATCTCTATGAAAATACTGCTTTGGAATTCCTATATGTTGCACTCGAAAATAATAAGAGAAAATAAGTTTAAATTCACGTGATTAATACAATTGACCGCGTAATTTTTTAAATAATTATAAGATAGACGGCTTTTAAATGAAATTCATATTGAATTACAATGACCTGGAAAGCATGGCACAATTATATTTTACATGAATGATTTTGTCATTTGGAAAATTTTTAAACAACATTTATATAGAAGAAAAAAGAAAAACAAATCATTTTGATAATTTTATTTTGTTTTCCTTAAACTAATATTATTGTTTAAATAAAAGTTTTATAGTTTTAAAAAGCAGAAGAATTGTTTAAATTAGGAAGATATCAGATCATTAGTCTTTAATGTAACAACAAAAGTTAAATAAGGTGATTAATAGTAACGGTTTATACATTTAAGCATTACTTTGAATACAAGCAAAACGTTTATGCATATTGCCATAATTGTCTTCTGGAGAACGAGTCGCCTTCCATTATTGTGTAAACGTATAGCTAATTTTGTTTAGCCGAGAAATTATGTGAACGTATCTCGAAGTTAAAAAACATGAAATAAAACAACATAGTGCTTGTATAATTTAATTAACGGTTTTGAATTTTATTTTTTGAATTAAAAAGTAAAATCATGAACAAATAGCAATTCTATTTTTCATTAATATAAGGAACAAAATTCACAAAACGTTTCTTAAACAAACCCACTAGGGATACGTTTTCTTGCCTGGGGTTGATGATACTTTAGTACGAGATCGCACTACTGACATCACATGACAGAATTTACGAGAAAACTATCGTGTATGTAGTCAAATCAACCATATTATGCACCTACATTTTTTTAACTCATGGCCCAATGCAGAAATACACTCTGGAAGACAAATGATATATACAAAAATGTTGAAAAAGAAAGTTTAGTTCATTTCTTCGGTGACCAATTGCATACAAGAGATGGTGGAATAGTGTTAATTTCTTTCTAAAAGTCAATAAAAATATTTCTTATTTCTTACGAATAGCATTCCGCGTCTGGAACTGTCAATCGACTTAAGTCAGTTTACAGCTAATCCGCTCAAACCGCCTGCTCCGCTCAAACAGCCCGCTCCACTCAGACCACCCGCTCCGCTCAAACCGCCCGCTCCACTCAAACCGCCCGCTCCGCTCAAACCACCCGCTCCGCTCAAACCGCCCGCTCCACTCAAACCGCCCGCTCCACTCAAACCGCCCGCTCCACTCAAACCACCCGCTCCACTCAAACCGCCCGCTCCACTCAAACCGCCCGCTCCGCTCAAACCGCCCGCTCCGCTCAAACCGCCCCGCTCGCTCAAACCGCCCGCTCCGCTCAAACCGCCCCGCTCAGCTCAAACCGCCCGCTCGCTCAAACCGCCCGCTCGCTCCAAACCGCCCGCTCCACGCTCAAACCGCCCGCTCCGCTCAAACCGCCGCTCCACTCAAACGCCCGCTCCGCTCTCAAACCGCCCGCTCGCTCAAACCGCCCGCTCCGTAGGCTTCGCCCGCTCGCTCAAACCGCTTCCGCTCCACTCAAACCGCCCGCTCCGCTCAAACCGCCCGCTCCACTCAAACCGCCCGCTCCACTCAAACCACCCGCTCCGCTCAAACCGCTCGCTCCACTCAAACTGCCCGCTCCACTCAAACTGCCCGTTCCACTCAAACTGCCCGCTCCACTCAATCTGCCCGCTCCACTCAAACTGCCCGCTCCACTCAAGCTGCCCGCTCCACTCAAACTGCCCGCTCCACTCAAACTGCCCGCTCCACTCAAACTGCCCGCTCCACTCAAACTCCTACTCGAATCACACCGCTAGTCGAATTAAATTCCTAGTTGACTGGAACTGCTAGTCGGTTTAAACAACGCATTTCCGAATAACGAATCGTCAATCGAGTATTAAATTCTTAAGACAACACAACCCAATTTCCCCTTCTATCCTGCCAACCACAACTCGAAGGAGTGTCATAGTCGGGGCGAATGCGTCCTCCTAAACTGCCAATCGCGCCCCCCGCGCCTGTAGCGCAGCCTCTTGGCCGCCTCCGCCCCGAGGTGAACGACAGCCGCATGCGCGCTGGCGGCGGCGGCGGCGGCGGCAGGAAGCAAATATTGTTGTTTGCCGGAGCCTCGGGGCGAACTTCTCGTTACTTACCCCCTCGCGCGGTAGCTTAGCACTTGCCGCCCCCTGAGTCACGGGAGCCAGCCCTTCGCCCCGCCCACACGCCCCGCCCACACGCCCCCGCCACCGCCTACTCGATTGCAAGGGCACACGGCTTGCGAACGCACAGAGTGCTGCGGAGGGCGGGACTGTGTAAACAGAACGGATGAAGGGGGCGCGCCAGGTTATAAGAGAAATAAGGGGGGTATCTGAGAGTAATTTTTGAAAAGTAGTGAGGAATTGAGAAAGTAAAAATGGCTAAAGCAGTGGTTAATAGAGTGCTGTAAGATATTTCATTGGCTCGCTCGTACTCTCTCTAACGGGTCATTCTCGAACGTCGAGAGTTTGAATGTCTTGTGTTCGTCGTGAGCTAACAGGTCAGCGCAATAAGCCTGACACGACTTTGCTGCGGCTCTTGAGAAAAGAATAGGCGATAGCGTTGCAGAACTATTTAATAAAAAGCATGAGAAACCTTCCATGCCAATATTCCATTTATTGCAACGACTTTTACTGAAGCTATAGACAATATATAGCCAAGTAAATGTGTATGTATTTACATAATTGATAAATAATATAAAACATTTCTTTTGACACTACGAATCGTTTGGAAAGAATTAATTAGTTATTAATTCTTTCCAAACCAATATTCCTCTCCTTTAATTAAGACTATCAGCTGTAGTTACGTTTCGTACACTTTCTGAATTTGCTGCAGGATTGTAAAATATTCTATTTCCACCAGCTTAACTTAAAACTAAACTTTTAGTTAACACAATATTTCTTCTCTGTATTTATACACTCGTAACAGAACAACCACACTTCGCGGCCCCTAAAGGAAACTATGAAAATTTTTACTAGTCTAATTTTTTAATGAGAAAATATAACTTTCTAGTGAATTGTATAAAAATTTAGACGAAAAGCTGATAGTAAATGAACCAAACATGGCAGTACGACATCAAAATTTGTCATTTATGATGAGCACAATAATTTTAATCTTGATTTAAATAACGGAATAACACGCTTAGTTCATTTAGTACATTTTATTGCAATGTGTAATCAATAAAATGGTTTCACATCATTGGTGTTATTACTCAAATTCATAAAAGCCATTAGCCTTTCCTTGCCAGCCATCTGAAGAATGCTGGTATAATTAACCGTCTTGTGGTAATAGTGTTCTGATCCAATTTAACTGCATTTCAAAATATTTATCCATTCAAGCATGTAAAGACTTCCACAACTTCTACGAGACCCAATGCACAATACACACAAGAAACTTAAACGTCCACAACATCTGACGACATTTCAAAGCGAACAGTAAACGCTGACGGAAAATTCATTGACGCTCCCGTCTACTTTCAAGCAATTTGTAAAACCAAGAGGCAATAAAGCCCCGGAGTCGCGTCGTAACCGAAGAAACCCCGTCCGCGGGCGCTCTCGCCTCCATCGCGCGCAATTCGACTGGCTCTCCTCAAAGGCGCCTCCAGCAACGCGACACCCAAGAACAAGAACGCCCGTAAACGCAATCCGCCTCCGAAGCAGTTCAGCGTTAATGGGGCGCGAACTGCAACTTAAACGACCGCCTATGCCCCGACCCCGATACGGAAACCCAAATTACTGCACTCCGTAACTCTTTCGGGGGCGGCGCGGAGGGGTTTCGCGGTGACCGCAACCTAACCGTAAATTCCACCGGCCGCGCCCTTCTCGCCGCCTTCGCCCCCGCCGCCGACGGCGCGTTGAGTGACCGGTGGCGCTCCCAAGAGGCGGTGGCGGTGGTGGTCGACACGACCGTAACTCACTGCGCGTACGAAAGCCAACTTTAATTGCATCGTAAATTCGGCAAAGAAGTCGGCGCGGATGTTTCTGGAAAGTCGAATGAAGAAAATTCTGGGACCGCCTCGCGCGGTGCGTGTGGTTTGGGGGGTGGGGGATGGGGGGGAGTTCCGGTGGGCGGGCTGGCAGTGCGGAGCAGTCAGCGGAGCGTGGAGGGAGGGACGGGCGGGGGGACGGCGGATCTGACTCCACATTCTTGTGTGGGCTTCGCGGCTGTTGGAAAAGTTTAAGGGGAGAGAGCAGGCAAGCGCAGGATGCTCCTGTCTGGAGAGTTTCGGCGGAGGGCGTAGAGAACGATGTTTTCGAAGTCAGAAGAGGGCACACGCTCTCTTCAGGAGGGAGCTGAGGGAAAACTCCGCCAGATGGGGGAGCAAGCGAGAGGGTGACGACTTGCCAGATAAATACCTTCCAAATTTGTGAGTTGACGTACAAGCGTGTTGATGGGTTGGTTTTAATCTGTGACGATGGTTAAGAGAGTAAGAGATCAGACGAACCGATAGACACAGAAGAGTGTGGCGTGGTAAAAAGCTTTGGGGTGGGAAGGAGAGCGTTCTAGCAGGTGGGAGCGAAGGGTTTCATGTGAATGTGTGGATGTTCTGGGGTGTAGGAGAGCGTTCTAGTGGGCGGGGAAGGGTTATAGCGGATAGAAGTTATGGCAGGTGAGAGGAGGAAATGATGGGGAAATACGAAGTTATGGAGAGTGGGAGAGCGATCTCGCTAGCAATACGTCGCCCTGCCCGGAGGGCGTCCTGAGTGGAGGTCGTCCTGCCCGGAGGTCTTCCGGCCCGGAGGTCATCCTGCTCGGAGGTCGTCCTGCCCGGAGGTCGTCCTGCCCGGAGGTCGTCCTGCCCGGAGGTCGTCCTGACTGGAGGTCGTCCTGCCCGGAGGTCGTCCTGCCCGGAGGTCGTCCTGACTGGAGGTCGTCCTGACTGGAGGTCGTCCTGACTGGAGGTCGTCCTGACTGGAGGTCGTCCTGACTGGAGGTCGTCCTGACTGGAGGTCGTCCTGACTGGAGGTCGTCCTGACTGGAGGTCGTCCTGACTGGTGGGCGTTCAGACAGTGGGGCGTTTAGGCGGGTAAGATGACAATCTGACGTTTGGAAGGGAGGTTGAGCGGACAAGCAAATGGGTGGTTGAGTAGATGAACAGGATGGAAAGTAAATAAGCTGGCTCGAGAGTGAGCGAGCGAGAAAGTCCATATGTTCCATGAGACGACAGGAGAGAAACAGCTAAGAATAGTTAAAATACGCGAGACAAGATTCTGCAAAATGGGCAAGGACTATGACATAACATAGCATGATAATAAGATTTCGAGGTTTTATGAGCAAAGTGTCTTAAAGCGGAAGTCAATTTTTGTGGCTGTCTCTGCATTTCTGCGAGAGACGCTATTCTGTTTGAAAAGTCTGTGTGTGATCCAAGCAGTCGAGAGACGCCCTCGTGTGGAGTACGAGAACAATTCAAGAGCAAACAATGCTTGCAACACGTGAAGATTGTTTGATTGATTGATTGTTAGTGATTCCGGGCCCGTCAACTTTTCAGGTCATTAGTTCCGTAAATGTAGTCTCCAGCAAAGCTGAAAAGCTAATGTCGAAAATCCTGCCGCCGTCGGGACTCGTACCTAGGACCTCCCGATCTGAGGCATTGCAGTGACATCAGTTGCACTGAGATGCACTGAGCCACTGATCTCGGTAACATAACGAAAAGTTTTAATTGGTAGAAGTAAATGAATGAAAAGACCGCACCAATCCTGGCGACGGAATAAGACAAGTAACAAATCTTTTATAATTCAAGAACATAAACAGCAATAAAAGTTGTGCGAAGATTCGCACAAATGCGAAAATGAAGAAATACGAAGATATGTAAGTAAGATAAGATATGCGTTGGTACGACATTGCCATGACGGATGAGTAAGTCGGTGGGGATGATGATGGTGACAGGGTAATGAAAATGGGTGGCATAGATAGTACATGTGACTGAACAGTTTATGGCAAAATTTGTGAAGATAATTTCGATGGTCTGGGAAAGCAACATGGAGAAAAGTAGTTAATAGGCGTTGTTGAAGTGATAGAAGGGTTATCAATAATAGCAGACAACAAGTGAGCGTCTTAAGATGCAAAGGCGTTTCTGTCAGCAGATACATGTAGATAGATAATTTATTTAATTCGCTTTAGAAATTAATCCCGGTGGCAAATTCTTAACGCTTACTATACATCTAATACCATAATATAATAATGAATATTAAAAATGCATACAATTCAATACACAGAACAAACATTAAGACATGTGTAGAGCGTAAGGCAATGGCAGGTGCGGAGATGTTCGTTACATCTAGAGAGCCATTGCGTTTGCAGGAGACGGAGACATCCGCGGCGAGGGGGCGGGGCGGGCAGAGGGGGGCGGGGCCGAAAAGACGCACCAAAAGAGCCATTCGAATACCGCGCAACTTGCCGAGGAAGTGGCGTAGAAACAAGGCTGAGCCGTGTCTCCCGCCCGGCTGCGTAGAGGCGGCGCGGGGGCGGGGGCGGGGATGGGGGCGGGGCTGGCGGGCGGGGCGTCTTGCTTGTTGATCGTCGGAGCAAACTTGTACGAAGAGAAAGCGGCTGCCTCCCGGCGGCCTGGGAGCAAGCGAAGCGCGCGCGACGGAAGAAGGAGGAAAAGAGAAAGGGTTGAAGAGCGAGTGTGGAGAAAAGTGAGCGGAGATGCTTCCAGGGAAGTTGGGGATTCCCCCACGCCGTTTGCTGTTCTGCTTTAAATTCCCGGCATACAGTGCTCACGACCCCAAACAAAGTAACTCGTACGTCCTGGGGAAAACGTATTTCCTCAGCAAAGAAATCTATCCTTCGTCAACCGGCTGCAGACAGACGCAGGGGGCTGCCACTTCGGCGGACGGAGGTTTCATCTAGGCGCCGCGAAGGCCCTTCAAAGTTCCACTAGCGCCTGTTTGCACGACGTATTTGAGACTTCTGGGATTCGATTTCATCTCAACGAGGCCGCTCTTTTTGTTCCGTCGCCTCCCCCTCCACTCCCCCTCATCCCCTCCACGCCTTTTCCGCTTCCCCTGCCGTGTTCCGCTTTCGTATGCCTCTCCGGCACCGGAAAGTCGTGTTATTAGTTCTTCCGCTGTAGAACACGGACCGTGATTTTCTGCAAAGCCACGGAATCATTGCGTGCGCACACGAATGGAGCATGCATAAAGGGGCACGAATGCTTCAATGCGCCACCACGCGGGTATGATTCATTAGAGCGCGCAGCTCGGTGGAGTGAAATGGCTATTTTCGGGAACCAGCCCGCGAGGGTGCACGATTTGAATGCGAGTATAATCCGTTGCCGGTAGTCGGTAAATCTTCTTTTTCAAATTGCGGGCTGGCATGAAACGGAAATAACGGTTGATTTTTTTCTGAGTAAAGTTTTGCCTATATCCTACTAGAAGAGATTTTATTATCTTTTGAGTATGTGCGTGAACTTCCAGTTTCCTTGTACATTTCATGAAAAAGAATCGCTAAGGATTGTTTTAACTATCCAATCTAAAACGTACCATTACATGCGAACTTTTAAATGTGTTCATAGTGTCCATACGTATGTGTTTGTTTTCGTATTGGTGTATGATAAACATTGTGACTAAAACTTTAATAATTTTTTTGTGCCTTAATTAAAATAGAAAGCACAATACTGCAATTTCTTTCGTAATGAGAAATATTTACAGAAATTTTAATAGAGGTTTATTTCTGTTTAATAACGGTTTAATAGTTTATTCGCAAATTCAATAAGAGGAACCATAAACTACTACAGGCACATAATCCACAAATTATATCGTGATACTATGATTTCTAATAGTTAATACTGAATTATAATATAATTATAATTACGTAAATATTAAATAAATGAATTAATATAATAAATATAATTATGTGTAATAATGGAAATAATAGCTAATAAATTTAATAGATGGTAGTTAAAAGCAATCTTGTTTCTAAAAGAAAAATTATAAATTGTTTGAATTAACAGGAGGACGTCAACTTAATATATAGAACTTTTTTTCGGTTTCAAATTATGCAAATGTTGCAAATTATGCAAATGTTTTGTCAAATATTCCTGAAAAAAGAAATTGGAAGCAAAATGTGTAAAACATTGTCAAATTGACTGGATTGGTAATATTATTTCTAAGAAAGAGGTGTGGAAAAGTTATTCAGCAGTTATGATATGCTACATTTGTAAACGAGAATACATCCAAAAATATACGAACATCACCACATACCACACATTTCAAACCTTTGGTCCGTAGCTAATGCTATTGATTTTGCATTGTACTTTCCATTACGTGGTACTGAGTGAGTAGTCAGTCATAATATGTTCGTGGAAATTTGATTGAAGTTGTTTTAACGAACGACTTTTTGACATACAAAAATTAAGGCGATTACTTTATGGATCCAAATGAAGGATACATGAATACCTATCCGCGACGCCAAGAGTAGCAAATCAGTGAAACCTAGATGGGATTATCATAAAATATACTGAGCTGAAGGTGTCTGATAGTATAAAATAATATTGAAAAAATCTATATTTAAGTGAGTAAAATACGATATATACATTTTTCTAGACACAATAGGCTGACATAGTTCATTAAAACAGACGCTATTAAAAACAATGCATTTCGAAATTAACGATAATTCATCCAGCATTTGCGGAACCTTTGTTATCGTAAATTATTTTATCTACGGTGAGTGTTTTTTCGCAATCCTTGCTTATGCATTAGTACTATACAAACTATACACATTTTGTGTTTTGAAACCCTTTTTATTTATCATGACATTAATAATAACCTATATGGTAAATGATAACCTGACAAACTGGCGATAAATTTCAATAAACGTGGAAGTAATTGCCTGTTAAAGTATATTAAGTTTCTCTTCTTTGTGTTTGTCGGCAAATGGAGAACCCTACTGTTGAGCACGTTAATAAATTTTTTGAAACCGCAAATAAGTATTTGAATTTCAACGAAAAATAATTTATTTTGATGCAGCAATTAGCTAGTATCAAGATTTTCAAAAAGGAAGAAACATTTTGGTTACAGTTTTTCTATCTTGAATTACAGTAGTGCCTGGCATAACAATTTTTATTAATGAAATATACGTCATATATAAATCGTTACATTCATTAAAAATGACAAAAATAAAGTAAAAGAACAACCCGTAAATTCAAGAACACAACAGTATTCCCACGAGGAACCATTTTATCAGCCTTATGCCTTTGCTCCAGCGGACACAAGTATCCATTCAGAGGACCCCGAAACGAGTCACTAGAACATTCTGCTCCCCGAGTCTTCCCTCTCTTCTTCAACTTCCCCTTCCCCATCAGGCGGGTCGTATCTTCCCCCACTCTTCCCCTCACATCCTCAGCTGCGTTGACCCACACGCGCATACACACACACACACACACACACACACGCCTCGTAAATAATTCTCACCTCATGGAACATTACGAGTCGATGTCGTTTCATTTTATACGGCGCGTAAAATAAAAAACACGAGCACTGTCGATGCACCGGGGTTGAGGGATCGGCGCCCAACGACCCTGTTACGGCAAAGCTGCTCCGAAGGGAAGAGACTCCGCGTGGGAAGTAATATGCGTACACATACTGCACTTAACGTACAACATGGTAGATATCACACTCTTCGTAGTCTGTTTTTATGGATCCGAAGTGGTCTCTATGCAAAAATTAAATTTCTATTTCAATGCATTTGTATTTAAAAATTTTGAACTATTTGTATTAATACTGTTTCAGTATAATGTGTTGCGTCTAATTTTGAAGTATTTAAAGCATTGCAAATCAGCACTGTAGCCTGGACGAATCTTCAAATGTGCGGACAAATGCAACTGCAAATAAATTACCGCAGATATACTATCCGTACATTTTGATAGTCTTTATGACGATATCAAGTGAAGCTGCTTTGCTGCAAAATATTTTCAAAACATAAACCATTTTTAATAACACAGTTTGATAAAATTTGTGAAGTATATTTACAAACTATTTTTTTTTACCTTTCCCCTCTTTCTTCTTTGATCTTTTTTTCGAATGACTTCCGTGAAACCAAAAGATTATGTATTCTCATACTTTAAAAATCTCGCAAAAGCAGATCATCCCATGGCTCCAGAAAAATGTCCCAACAATCTTTACGCTTAACCGTAACTTTGGTGGTAAAACACCTTAAAAATTGTCTGTACCTACAACGGTTCTAAGAAAGTAAAGAGAAAATAAGATAAGATAATTTATTTAATTTGCTTTGGACATTAAGCCCGGTGGAAAATTCTTTGCACTTATTATACATCTAATACCATAATATAATAATGAATCCTAAAATTCATACAATTCAATACCCAGTACAAAATTACTCCATTTAAGGCATTCCTACTAAATGCAGGAGGGCCCTTCACAGACTACTGATCCTATAACTTACACTATTATTATAATTTAATTTTAACCTAAAAGTGTTGATGTTCGTGGGAAAAATCTCCAACCTGTGCGTCGTGGCCTCTGCGCTGTGCGGACCAGAACCGAAGCTTCACGGGGTCGCCGAAAGTTTGTTCGACCTTGGCAGAAAGCGGCGGCAAGGGGCGGGGGCGCGCCCGGGCGGGGGAGTAAGATGGATGGAGACGGCGGAGCGACAAGTGACGGGCGCGAGCAGGTTTCGCAAGGGCCAGCTACTGAACGAAGAGAAAAATCCTAGGAATCCGAGGAGACAAATCGCGTGGCCGGTGGAGAAAATCGGGAGAAACGAAAACGGCGTCTGGGATCCAGAGGGTCTTTAGAAAAAAAATCGTTAATGCGAGAATGGAAGGAAAGAGCGAATCAAACAATTGAAGGAAAAAACTGAAGTATCGGTGTTTCGGGAGTTCAAGACAATTAATAAAGATCTGTCCTTCAGCGGTGAACGGAACTTTCTTAAGAAGGAAAGACAACTAAAACTCGAAAAAAATACTGGTATTACGTTAAATTGATAAATTGGTATTACATTAAATTCGGTATTGTATTTGTAGTCGTAGACAAAGAAAATAGGCAAAACACGCACGTTGAGAAGGGACCAGTGAATGCTGGGTGATCCACAAAACCAAGGTTGCCATATTACAGCCGAGGAACAAATGGAGGTGGGAGAAGTGAAGACGGGGTGGCGTTGATTAAATAGAGTGGTAATGGAAATTAGTATAGAATTGTAAAAAGAGAGGAAACGGGACCAAGCGTTTACGAGAACACCAAGAAATAGACAACGATTATGCGGAAGTTTCTGGGCAACCAAATATGTAACGTAGCCGGTCTCTGGCTTCAAGAGAAGCAACATTTCACATCACACTTCAACTCTTGATTTATTATCAACAACTCCAACTCTTGGACAGAATGGCTCTCGTCAGTATTCTATTTCAATGTTTGTGTTTGGTACGTACGAGACCATGGTTCTCCCTTTCACTGTTCCATCACGATAGCATATAATTCAAAGGTATTCAGCGAGACAGGTATGACGACAAATATCACAATGTAAAGGTCCTCGCATTATATATGAGCATGAAACATAGGGAGGGTCGGAGGAGTGCGAGACGCAGATGAACAAGTCCTCAGGAAGACCACCAAGGTAGCAGGAGGGAATGAAACAGTGCGCCCTGGTCTACGATCAACATGACGGGGATCGAGCCCGCAGGGCAGTGAGCGGGGGTGGAGCAAGGGCGCAAGCGAAGGGCCCGGGGGTGGGGCTTTCGTCCCGTAAACATCAAAGGGCGGCGCCGATGGAATCAGGGAGGCGATCCCCAGCGAGCCACTCGGTCGGTGCGGGGGCGGCCACGCGGTCGCGCCCAGGGCAAGGGCTAACAGCCCCTCGGCCCTCGGTGGGAGAGGGGGCACCAGACAGAGGAAGAAGGGGAGGCGGTTTAGAATGCACAGTCGGATTTCAAGGCGGTTTCGAAGGCAGTTCGATTTGAAAGCGGATTCAAAAGCAGAGTCAGATCCAAAGACAGTTTGATTTGAAGACGGAGGCGGTTTAGAATGCACAGTCGGATCCGAACGCAGAGTTGGATTTGAAGGCGGAGGATGATTCGAAGACAGAGTCGGATCCCAAGACAGTTCGATTTGAAGGCGGAGACGGATTCAAATGCAGAATCAGATCCGAAAGCAATTGGATTTGAAGGCGGATTCGAAGACAGAGTCAAATCGGAAGACTGTTGGATTTGAAGGCGGAGGATTTGAAGGCAGAAGCAGATCCGAAGACAGTTCGATTTTTGGACGGAGGCGGATTCGAAGGCAGAGCTGGATTTAAAGGTGGAGGTTAATTCTAAGGGAAAGTCGGATTCGAAGACACAGTAGGACTTGAAGACAGAAGAGGATTTGGCTTCAATGGTAGCGCCAAAGGTAGGGTGGAAGATAGAGCCGAAGGCAGAGTCGACAGCATAGTAGAAGTTACAAAGCAGAAATCAAAGACAGTCCAATTGGGAATCGAAACTGAGCTGACATCTTACCCCAAAGGTGAAGAAATAATAAAAATCACAGTAAGTGAACGAAAAGCTAAAACAGAGCTTGTGAAAAATTCTGAAGAATAGAAAGAGGAAAATATGACTTAATGGTGAAAAAATAATTCCTTGGATTAATGGTAATAAAGAATAAGAATGTGCAATGATGATAATACAGTGAGGTATTTATCACACAAGAGAAACTAGTACAAAATGAAGTGGATCAGGAACTTCGGTTAATGCGATAAAAACGTAAGGAAACGATATATTGAACGTATTTTTGGGATAGAATTCGGTTGCTTCAACCTCCGGGGGAAGACAAGATGGCATTCGAAATTGATGACAACACGTGTTTCTAATAGAGTGAGGTCCTCCGGGGGAAATGATAGCAAAAATTAAACCTCTTAAAATGAAAATCATACAGGATAACCAGTGTTGAAAAATGAGAGCAAGAGAAAAAGTTAGGGAATCCCAAAGCCTGATCGTGGTCCGCACAGGTTGATCCACAGCTGCGTAGAGACGTTGCAGGTCGGAGCGGTAGCCAACAGCGCCTGGCGCCCATTGCCGTCTTCTGAAAGGCCTCCCCCACACCTGCTGCCCCTGCTGCCCCCGCCTGTGGGCCGGCGCTTGACGAGGTCGCTCTGCGCATGCAGCGTTACAGGCGCTCCGCACCCTCTTCGCCTTCGGCAAAGCGCACGAGGCAGAGAGAGAGAGAGAGAGAGAGAGAGAGAGAGAGAGAGACAGAGACGGAGACAGAAAGACAGAGTGACAGAGACGGAGTAAGAGAGAGAGAAAGAGACGGAGAGAGATCGAGAGAGAGAGACCGAGAGCGAGAGACCGAGAGACGGAGAGAGAGATAGAGAGAGACAGAGAAAGAGAGAGACAGAGAAACAGACAGACAGAAAAGGAGAGCGACAGAGAAAGAGAGAGACAGAGACACAGAGAGAGATGGCCAGCGAAAGCCAATGTGCGCTGAGGTGCAGTGCTGGCAACCGAGTGATTGGTGTCCCTCCGATTGTTTCCCGCCCTTTCAATCTGAGCTTTCGATTGTTTCTTGACCTCCGATTGGTTCTTGACCGCCAAATTCAAATACCTCGTGTATTTACTTCAACCAGATGATGATGTGTTCATAACGTGACAAAGTCATTAAAAGGACAGGAATTTCTAATCACGTTCGATATATGAAGAAAATAACCTTCTGAGAAGATGTAGCTCTGGTTACACGTCGAGCAACGTGGATCTGAATATTGACTGTTACGCATGTTCTCATACATGACTGTCTTTCATGCATGACTGCATGCAAGAGTCTTCATTCATGCTAGACTATAAATATATTTTCTTAGGTCTTTTATCCCCGATTCGGGTCTTTTAGGCCCCGATTCAATTACTCGGGGGTCAGGCTCCGCATGCCAGCACGACAGGGACGGCTTCTCTCAAGTGCTCTATGCTCGCCTAGTATGGAAAAATATAAAACAACATGTACGTCATAGAAGCGGACTAGAGAAAGACGATTTCTGGATAAATGAGAATTTTAGATGATTTTCGTATTTACTTGCGGATTCGGTGGTATAACGGTTAGCTTACCGGGCTCTTCTACCCAAGTTTGTGGATTCAAACCCGATCGATGCCGTGGATTTTCAAGGGCGAAAAAATCCTTCGTACGCCTTCTTTCGCAGGGGAAGTGAAGCCGGCTGACCCATGTAGTAGATTTACAGCATGTAAAATATCCTTAAGCCTAAAAGAAGCCTTTGAGCAAAATTGAGATCGCCTGTTTCGTCGCCCAATATAATACCTCTATTTCTCCGCTGGATGGTGAAAGGGGCGTAGTGAAATTTGTGAGGTAAGACAGAAGAGCTGGCCTGATGGCCCGAGTCTCGCCACGTAAAATAAGGGATTAACTAAATAACTTTTCACTTGTAATAATTTTTGCTAGCCATCAATTATTTACTGTACAATTTTTACAGTCACATACTAAATTAACAGAACAGTAATGCTCATAAACTTGAAATAACTTTATATTCATCATCACGAACCAATTTATAGAAAGTTTAATTTAAAAAAACATTATAGAAGCAGTGAATAAAACATAAAAATAACTGAAAAAGTTTATTTAACACTTGTGGATTCCACTACATACATATTTTGGTAGTTTTTTGGGCATCAAAGTTTCGGAAAGATATATTTTCCCATCTTTCGGCTACTGCAATATGTCCAAATAATAGGCAATGTCAATATAAATAGGAATTTCTCCTAATTTTCCAAAGGCGAAATGCATTTCGTCGTGATAAAGATTAAATAAAATAAGAAAAATTACTTTATAATTTGTTTTTCGTATTCCATTTAATCTTAATCACGCCGAAATGCATTTCGCGCGAGGAAGAACATAGAATGACGGCAAAAATTGGCACTTGGCATCTGTGCCTAGACATGGCGTATCCTGGACCGCCAAATAGAGACTGACTCCAGCCACGGAAGACTACTCTTTCAACTTGAAACATACTCTCGTGTAACCACCTGTAAAATTAATACCTATTTTCTCGCGAGCGATATTTCCTTCCTCTTCCTTGTCCTCTCCTCTCTCCTTACACACACACTTACACAAACATGCACTACACTACCTCATATTCCGGGAGACCGGTCGGGAGCATAGAGCTTGTCCCGGCTGGGGCGGTGGGAGATACCTTGTTGGGGAAAACCCCCGCTAGCCGACAGTAGGTCGGATCTGGTCATCCAGCACGGAAGATCACCGCCACCTTCCGACAAAACATGCACTACACTTACGGGAGAAATTACCTCGTTAGTTGACGCGCCCGGAATCACTAACAACCTACCAAGGAACCAATATTACGCTACATTAGTTTCGAAACCGATGTCATAAATTCGGATCCAAAGAGCGGGTTTTGAACTTGTCCTGTAATCGTCCTTTCGTAGTAGCCCTCTTCCGCAACCAGTAGCCGTCCTCACACGCCCATTGCGAGGCCGCGCCGTCCTCATTCGCCTCTGCGGAGCCGCTCCTCGTGAGTGAAGAGTCCTTCGGGTACGCAGTCATTCAGGCGAGGACTCGGCAAGGAGGACGCACGGAATGTTATAGTCGCTATACTTTTCCGATACTGTCCCACATTGAGTGCATTTCCTTTCAATGGGCGGCCTCTCAGGAAGAATGCAGATAGACCCACCGGCGAACAGAATGGAATAAGGGGACCGCGATCGAACTAAATTGGACCGAGGAACTTCATGGCTGGAAACTATGGTTCAATACACTGAGGGTATATTTGAGCATTGCGTACTATGGTAGCAATGTCGTTGTGAATAAATGTTAGAATAACTTGTGCAGTTGAAAATCTGTGTAACAAGTGAAGACTCATGTAGTCAATTTCTACGTAATCGTCCTGTAGGCTAATGTTAAATGTGCATTTAGAAATTTACCATATAATGTTTGAAGTTTGGATTTCTAATTAATATTAAGCTAATGCTTTAGAGCTTCTGCTACAAATTAAATGTCAAAATATATTTATGTGTATATGTATGTATATTTTTATAAGTAGTAGATGTACTTGCAATTTCTTTAAATGCGTTGCATTGTAAACTGTTGTTATACTCTTATTTTATTTGTATTATAAATGTTGATGTATTGTAAATCTGCTTGGGAGGCTTCTGGTTATTACCTGGTAATCAACAAATTGTAGACAAATAAATATTATTATTTATTATTATTATTATTATTATTATTATTATTATTATTATTATTATTATTATTATTATTATTATTATTATTGGCGTATCGCCCATTTCTGACCACGCTACACGATTAATGGGTATAATTTTTAGGATCAGCTTTTCAGCTGTATTCCTCGATACGACAAAATTGATACGCCTTGAAGTGAATGATGAGGTGATAAGGATGATGATGAAGAGTGAAGGGACAATCACGAACACAATGCCTTCGCAGGACTCGAACCTGCAGCCTCCTCGGCTTAGAGCTCTGTAAATTATTTTTCTTCAACAAATAGTAACAGAGTTAAGAAATTTTAAATTTTCATCAAATTTTCCTTCTCACTAATGCAGTATTTTTGAATTCCTCGGGTCATTATAAATAAAAAGCGATTAAATACTAATGTTTTTAATACTTATTGAGGTTACATATGCGTTTGAATGTTTCGGTCAGAGTGACAGTAGGGCTGTATCTTCTGCCCTACTGTCATTGGAGCATTGGAACATTTTCCACTTGTAGACAATGGAGGTAATCGTTGTGGTCATGCCTCAAAAGATCTAAAGCTCGCGACATTGAAAATATTTGTATTGAAAAGACGTTACCTAGAATACGATAAACTGTAGAGTTCACTCACGTTTTGCCCTGAAAGCAACGCACAGCTCGTGTGAACACCAATGAACCACTGTCATAGAACTTCTTGTAATATATTCAGCAGTGCACACACGTCTTTCTCGTTGGGCGCGCTCTGGTCGATTCGCAACTGTCTTATCGTATTTCTAGGAAGCGCAGGGATATGATGCGTGAAAGGCACCGTCCGAGTCCACAGAGAATTCCCGGAAACCATGTACCGTGAGAACAACAATTGTTCGATTACCGAGAAACTACTATGTGATTTGCGAAAACGTATACCATATTTGAAATCATTACACCAACTCCTTTACAAACACTTGTTGGATTTCTGGTGGAAAAACATTTTTAATCTGTTTTACTGGAATCGAATTAGTTTTCGTTGTTCTACAATGAATGCCTATAATTATTAACACAACCAGTTCCACTTTCTATTTTTGACATTCAAGAGTAATTTATTATAGTATATTTTGATTACATGAAATGATTACGTGAAGAAATGAAGGAACAGCGAGCGGAACAGCACGCTCTTTATGTTAATATTGTATATAGTGCAAATATTCTAATATAGTTTAATATTCAACTCTATTTTATAAAAGGTCTGAAGATGGCTATAAGGTGTACCCGAAACGTCATGTAATCAAAATATACCATATTAAATTACTCTTGGATGTCAGAAATAAAAAGTGTAACTGGTTGTGTTAATACTATGGAATCGCCTTTGTAACATTCATTTGCTTTAATTCACTTTTAAAATAAAGTACTTCATTTACAGATAACATTTTATTTTTATCGACTTTTCCTGAAATAAGGTAATATCTTAAATATTTTATTAATTATTTTAGATTCCCAGGCACCTTTTTAATATTATTTTGTTGTAAAAATAGCATTTACTACACAGGAAAATCACAAATTATTTTACTCCGTTACTTTTTTGTTTCAGGTGAGTGCTTGAAGATTTGTGTTCGTTGATACTGAAATGTAAGTACAGATATGTTTATACTGCACATTGAATACTGTATATCTAATAACACTTTTAGAGAAACAAAAGGGTTTTGAAAAACCGTAAATATAACCCTTGTGGAAAGAAAAATTTCAAATATCTCGTCAAATCTCACCGAGAAAAGTCCTCATTTTTCCACGCGTACACTCATATGATCCCACATGCAATTTGACAATATACGTAGGTTTCAGGATCAGTTCATATATTCAACAACCATATCACTATCGTATATGCTCATTATAACATTTAAGGGAAAATATCTGAAAAGTACTTCAAATTTTATTGCAAAAATACTGAAAAGTAAAACGCGAAAACATAACATATATAAAACTATATCTTGAAAGAAAGTTATGTTTTGCGGCTCTCTTGTTGAAAATTTACTCTATATCTATTCCCAGTTTGGATGGTCGAGACCATACCTTGAATTCTGACAAATATTTCAGACAGATTATTCTCCGTCGGAGGTATTGAATATTTCCCTCTTTCAAGCCTTCCAGGAAACCTGACCTTTGCAAATACGTGTAGCATCCTCCAGCTAAAACTTCAAAACTAGGAGTTCCTGGAAGCTTGTCGGATCGCACACCACTGACGTCCAACGGCAAAGATGACACTGGTAACAACTTCGCCGCTACCACCTCCACCACCTCCCTTATCAAAGTCGCCGTCTCCGCCTCCGCCGCCGCCTGCTCCAATCTCGCTGTCCAGCCGAAAAGCGGCCCCGTTTCGGCCACCAGCAGAGGCGGCGCGGCGCCCGCAGTGGCGAGTCGCGGGACGGCGCATTCGGCGGAACCTGAGTTCCTCGCGAAATTGCGAATGCCTGCCGCCCCCTCCCGCCTCCTTCGCTTCCACCCATACGCCGTCGCCGCCGTCTCCGCGGCCCCGCCTCCACCACCACCTTAACCTCCTCCTCCACCGCCGCCTTCGCAACCGCCTCCACCGTCACCGTCACCACCCTCCCCGCCGCTATGGACATGGTGACCACCACCACCGCATCTACCGACGCCGCCACCCTTTCCCCTGCAGCCATGTACATGGTAGCTCCACCGTCACCACCGCCTCCACGTACATGGTAGCCTCCATCGTCACCGCCACTATGTACATTGTAACCTCCACCGCCGCCTCTTCTGCCGCCACGTACATGGTAGCCTCCATCGTCATCACCGCCGCCATGTACATGGTAACCTATACCGTCATCATCGCCGCCGCCATGTGAATGGTAACCTCCAATGTCACCGCCGCCGCCGCCGCCACCATGTGCATGGTAACCTCTACCGTCACCACCGTCGCTTCTGCCCCCATCGCCTCCCACCCCGCCACCATGTACATGGTAACTTCTACCGTCACCACCGTCGCCTCTGCCGCCGTCACCCCCACCCCGCCGCCATGTACATGGTAACCTCCACCGTCACCGCCGCCGCCGCCACCATGTGCATGGTAACCTCTACCGTCACCACCGTCACCTCTGCCCCCATCGCCTCCCACCCTGCCACCATGTACATGGTAATCTCCACCGTCACCACCGCCGCCGCTATGTGCATGGTAACCTCTACCGTCACCACCGTCGCGTTGCCGCCGTCCCCCCGCCACCATGTACATGGTAACCACCGCCGCCACCATGTGCATGGTAACCTCTACCATCACCAGCGTTGCCTCTGCCGCCGCCGCCTCCCACCCCGCCACCATGTACATGGTAATCTCCACCGTCACCACCGCCGCCACCATGTGCATGGTAACTTCTACCGTCACCACCGTTGCCTCTGCCGCCGCCGCCGCCCCCTCCGCCCGCCGCCATCTACATGGTAACCTCCAACATCACCACCGACACCACCGTCGCCGCCGCCGAGATAGCGGCGACCGCCCCGGTGCGCCGGCTAGCAGACAGTCAGCGCGACGGGCAAAACTCGACAACAATGCGGCAACTACGACAGACAGCGCCCCACGGGCAGGCGGCCTTGTGGAATGGGAACGGCAGGTCAAGCAATCTCGTAAACAGATACGAGAAAATGTGACCAATCTTCTCTCCCTTTTAGATAAGAATTTTCAATAATCACAGAATCCTTTCAATTGCAAATTATTTCTTTCCAAAAAATCTTTCTCAGTAGCTCGAGTCTATTCGTGCCACACAGTAGATCAAGTGTGAGTGAACGTGGTGCCTACTCTAAAATTAAACTAAATGTGTGACAAAAAAAAGAAATAACCGTATTAGATTATAGAAGTGCCATTTGTTTACCTTGAAATGTTTAAAAACCACACATGTGTTTATTTAATATTTATTAATATAATTTTCTATTATTATTTTAAACTTTTTTAGTAAAGTACATTTTTGAGAGAAGCTACGAACCAAAAGAGCACATACTTTCTCGCATTATTTGCAACTGTTCGTATTGTATCGATATTGCATGAAAGTCGTAAATCGTACATCATAACGAACTGCGCACCAAAGCTCGTAAGCGTGTCTTCGTGGTCGTGAGCATCCACAGAGTCTATTACTTAATAGAATATATATTAACACTTAGCGGTCGGAAGCGTTTGGTAACATCAAGTCAGACATGTCGGAAGGCATCAAAGAGTATATCTCTGCAGAGTATATCTCTGCTGAAAGTGTATGTCTTGGTAGTCATCTGCAAGATGACTTGGCGTGGGCGGCTTTCAGCTCGGAGTTTTCAGGAATATGGCTCTCCCTTCAGGTCGGAGGGCATCTTTCAGATGCCAGCGACCTTTCCCTTATTAAGTCGGAGGGCACCTAAGAGATGACAGCTGCTTTTCGTTCATATTTTTAGATAAGGTCCCCATCCAACAATAAGGCAGCGTCGAGAATCGATAATTGTTGGTCTATCGCAACTCATACGACCGCTGTTTGATCGACAATGGTATTCCGCACTCATTCTTGCCGTTCCATTAGAGAGTGCTTATTGTTTGTCACTACATTGTAGTATTACTATTAGGGTCTGAAACTAAATGGAAAATGGATAGTTTGAAGGACGTAGATATACAGAAAATGTAACAATTATTTCTGTTAACATTATTCTTCGAATTAAAATTAAAAGAATTGTTTTGTTGCATTGCATTGGGTTGTTTATTTGCAAAATTATAAAATCAATAACTTTAACTATTAGTAACTCCAAGTAGGGCAATTTGGAAAGTGATTTTTAAAATTAAAGAAAAAATATTGCATTTTTTAAATTTATTATTCGAATATTTAGTAATTGTGAAATTATTGCAAAAATCATAACGAACGAGTTCAATACTGCTTAAAATATACTGCCAGCTGAATAAAATTTCACGCGTTTGGTCGTAAGACCGCGAAACAACGGCCAAGCTGACGGAAGTGCGAAGCGCGCATACCCTCCAAGTCAACGCGCCATTTTCTTATGTCATCTCAGAGATGCCCTTCGACCTGTAGGTCAACACGCTTCCTGCAGGCACACCAGCTGAGAAATCAAATCAAGATGTCATCTTAGACATACCGTACGAGGCCAAAGGGTTAATCCTATACTTCAGTCAAAAGGATATTTAACTGATGGTGAAGCAATGAAAGGAGTTGAGCTGCAAATATGTAAATAAGTGGTTTCTTTGTTTCCAGTAAATAACTTATATTTAACCTTCATGTAGAAGACAACAACGGCTGTATTAATAGTTCCTGCTGAACAGGGCTTCATGTATTGGGTACGATATCTGACAACAATAATATAAATTGGAAAATCTATGAAGATTCAGGTAAGTTGAAAGCTAAAGTATTGATTCGCTTATTGAAAAATGTGAGTAATTACTGGATAAAACAGAATGATTATGTTCTGTCATTTGTTTACCATACGATTGGCGATGAAAGTGTAGTGAAAACGTGAAGGAAAAATATTCAGATCTTCAGTACATTTATGAATTAAAAACTTTTCGGGTCTTAAAGAGGCACTTACTATTTCATTGATAGCAATGTTTTCAACTAAAATAGAAAGACAGAATGTTACTCTTGCTATCAACATGTTTAACAACAACAACGTGTGTACTCTGCGAGTAACGCAAAACAAAGGAAAAGTAAATTTTGAGGGTACAATTTACTTCCTGGAATTAATTATTAAATGTTGGAAAATTGTATATATTAAAACTCGTCTGAAAAATAACTACAAAATAACAAGTCTAGTTAGCCCCAAGGCTGATGTTCGCGCGTTTTTTAGAGGGCCGGGGCGGTAACGCGCAAGTCGGCTACACCGTGAGCGTAGCGTGCTTCATTGAAATTCAGCGACAAGTTCTCAGTGAGAGATCTTACACTTCTCTCGGTCTCATGAGCACCATGAAAAGATCCTCACTTCTGGAAAATCGCCATTTGATATGAACCAGATTTCTACCAAAGCTGAAATTTGAAAGACAGAAAATCGTAAATCTTGATTGATAAAAATTAGAATGATCTCTAGACCCTGAATTACATACAGAAAGCAAGAAATATTCAAAATTAATCTCTTCGATATTACACTCTTTGAAAAAACAGTTGATCTTGGGAGGTTATAGATTATTACTATCTTGCTACCGCTTATGCAGTAGAGAGGAAGTTACGTAATTTTTTACCTTCAGTGCAGTATTATTTTGCATTGTGCTGAGTGTAAAATATCCGAGCTATCAGCAGTATAGCTCTGAAGAAGGCCACAACAAGATGGCCGAAACGTCAGCTCCATCGACTATGACGCGGCTAATCCCGGACAGCCAAGAATTCAATGACTCCGGCCGCGGAAGCCTACGACTCCCAACTCTTTAAGAATTATAAGATGTAGGAAAATATTTGTTTCTAAAAGTATTAGTTGTGTTTTTTTCATTGGCCACACAAACAGTATTCGAAACGAAAACAAGAAGCAATATAAGAAAATTAACAGTAATGCCAATTTCATGAACATTACGATGTTGCCCAATTTACCAACGCATTCTCACACTACTCACTACTTAAGAAGGTTGTCTTTCATTGTAAAGATCTCATAATAAATGTCTGTTATAATTTGGCTGATTCTAATAATTTAATTAAATCGTATAAATTTCACTCTTACCGTTTAATTTTCCTTCTCTTGCCACGCGATGTTTGTGCTAGCACAGAAACTAGTGAACCGTAGGTTTTTAAGAAGTATTCAAATAGTTGATTTTCTGCACGTAAAAAAACAACACTAATTGGATGAAAAACATGCAATATAGGGAATTATTCGTTCTATGGTTTTAAATATTAATTAAATCTGTTGGGACATTCATTTAAACAGTTGCTGTTTACTTAAACAACACATTTTTTTATTTGCAGAGTAATTCATTATTTGGGGCCTTTGCCACTATTTCATTTGTGTAAATTTTCCATTCTTATTGATAAAAACATTGAAATGAAACATTGACGAAATAATATTTAATAATGTAATAATTGATATATAATAAATATTTATATATAATAAAAATTTTATATAATAAATTTTTAATAATTTAATAATACAAATAGGATTTTATCTAATTCTTTAACAACATATCCAATATTCCATGAAATTGATTATCAAATTCAAAAAAAATAATATAAGCTGTCATTACTTTACAAAAAAGAACTGGGCTTTCAAAAATTCCTCTCTCCTGCAACAACGTTCTTCTTTGTCGTGTGCCTATACCGTACACACCGGGAACTGTCAATGACACAATAAAGATTACAAACAGGTTTCAGAAAGACTTTATGCCAGATATTACAGAACTGGCCGGCTCATTTCCCCATCACCTTAAATGTTTTCATATTCGTACATACATTGTATATTTTGGTGTGCGTCCACCCTTAAATATTTGGGGCTTGTGTACGTCTTTGTGTATTCACTCAATACGTCGACGTCAAACCAGTTTCAATATTAATAATGGTACATGTAATAAATCTTTGACACCGGTGAATAAGCTGGTAAGTTAAAAAAAACTTAATTTTACAGGAGAGCAAAAAATAACTGTAAACTAATTCTGTAAATCAGGGAGTAATTATATTCAGACAAAACCTACACACAAATAGTTTCGTTTGAATATCAATAATCTCCAATTTAATTGAGTTGAAAGTTGTTTTTTGCTTTCCTGTAAAATAAAGTGTTTATGACTTATCAACTTATTCACCGGGATCAAAGAAATATGTCATTTCATTTACAATTATAATGGATTATTACAGTTGATTAACCATACTGACGATTTTTTTTTTTGGTTAATTAAGGTCGCATCAACAACTAGGTTATTAGCGACCACGATTGGAGTTAACGGTATGGTAACTATGAAGGTGAAACAAAATGGTGATGATAAGGGGTGAAAGGACGAACACAAATACAACAATGCCCGAGGCGGGACTCGAACCCGCGACCCTTCGGTCCGAGATCACTACGACACTAGTGCCTTAGCGATCTCGGCCACCAGGCCGGCGACGATTATTTTATATCTCACAAACCGTTGTCCAAAGCAACAACGGGCCAACCGGGCGCAACCCTCCGCGTGCACGCGAGCCACCGAGTGGGAGCTGAAGAGGCCCAGTGGCTCGAGGGCCTCGTTCGTGGTCAGCGCGCAGGGGCCCGCGATGTGGAAAACTCGAGAACAATGCGACCGCGCAGGTGGCGGGGCGGGGTGGGGCGAGGCGGGGCGGGGCGGGGCGGGGCGGGGCGGGGCGGGCGGGCGGGAAAGGGCGAGAAAGGGCGAGGAAGGGCGGGCGGAGCGAGGTTGAGCGCGGTGGGCGGAGCGAGGAGGAGCGGGGAGAGGCTAGGCGCGGTGCGATGCGGTGCAGGGTGGTGCGATGCGGTGCAGGGCGGTGCGAGGTGGGGCGGGGCGGGGCTGGGCGGAGCGGGGCAGGGCGGGGCGGAGCGGGGCGGGGTGGAGCGGGGCGGGGCGGAGCGGGGCGGGGCGGGGCGAAGCGGAGGAGGGCGGAGCGGGGCGGGCGGGGTGGGGCGGGGCGGAGCGGGGCGGGGCGGCGATGGTGGGGCCGGGCGGGACGGGGCGGGGCAAGGCGGGGCAGGTAGCGGGGCGGTGCGGTGCGGTGCTGGGGGTGGGAGGGGGCAGTGGCGCCAGTGAGCCAAAGGTATGCCAAAAGAATGGCACGAAGCGTGCGGTGGAATAAGGTGTGCCCAAAATATACAGGAGTACATGTCGTTGAAAAAAGATACGCATTAATCTTGGTAATATTAATAAAGCTTACAAACAAGTTTCGTCGCGCTCTAAATGGAAAAAGCGAACGCAAGAAGAAAGATAAAAAAGAAATAAAAGAAAGGAAGGAAAATAGAAGTATAAGAAAGTAAATGAAAGTATAGGGAATGTAATGAATGTGAAGGAAAGAACAGAAATAAAAAGACGACGCCGACCCGAATAGAGGAGGTCACAAAGGCAAGGCAGCACTTTCCTCGGCTTAAAGGGTCGCGTACTCAAATCCTGCCCCCCGTATCCATGTTTATTTCTGTCTTCTAACCAAGTATCACCATTCAATTTCCGTCCTTTCACGTTATCTAACCCTCGCCCATAATCCGCTGGGAGCTAAGACATGGGCGTACTGACCATCTTGTCGCTACAGGAAACAGAAAATATTAAAGTCCGAATTAGACAATTTCGACGCATAAAACTGTGTAACATCACAAGCCAGAGATTATAAAACTTCTCGAAGAGTAAATAACTAACTTTCTTCGGCGTCGTTGTTCATTTTAAAAGTAATAATCAATAAAGGAAAAGGACTTTTCTTTAAAAAAATAGAAAGTATAGCAATTTCGCAAATCAAAACAACGGAAAGTTCAATCTTAATTATTTAAAGACCGCTCAACATTTCTAACAGCGGTTTAATTGAAAAAAAGAAACAACTACTCAAAGACCACCTCCAGAAAACGTATCTCTTCATGAACCTTGAATTTGATGTAAAATATATTTACAAATACATCAAATTTTTACTTCTTTCACAAATAAAAAGGGTTTTAAATGGCTACCAATATGAATACTGGCAAGACAAAATATTTCATATATTTTTCCTGAATGTTCCGAAGTTTTTGTTGTTTTTCTTTAGTGAAACGATACTACTAATTTCACTCTGTGGAAAGAGCACCGAACAATTATGTACTATTTTGATGAGTGACTAGGCAGTGTTTTTATAAATAAAAATATAATATTTTAAGATAATAGTCTTTGTCATCTCATAAAATAATTGATAACACATGGAAATAAATTTAATAAGTGTGGTTATAATACTTAATATTAAGTGTTTAAATACTTAAACTTTTTCACTGAATTTAATAAAAATATTTTAATTTTTTTACTGAAGTATGCTAATATTTTACTTTCTCGTTTACGCACCTACATAATGAGTAACATAGGTAGTGCATTCCTTTCTCGTATGCGTAGGTATATAGGGAGTAATATACGTAGTATACGTACTTACATAATGTCATAGAAAAACAGTTTTGTGATTTCAAGGGAAATACACGTTTTGGGATTTTTTTCAAAAGGTGTTCTCCCCGGTCGATCTGACCTTAGAGGCTCTATAGTTTGGCTTTGTATACTGCAAAACGATTTTGTATTAAAACACATTTTCGAGTAACATTGTAAACCGCAACTACGCTAGTTTGATCATTGATTGTTCAAAAATATTTGTATCAAATTTAGAAGCAATAAACATTGTGGTTATAATTTTTTGTCACATATACACCATTAACTTCACTTCTCTGGAATAGAATATTTCTTGGTACAATGCATTAATTTTTTTGCTGTTACAAGTAAAATGTTCAATAGAGCGGAGCAAGAATTGATCTCAAAACGACCAGTTTTATTCACCAAGTCAGAAAATTCCTAATTCCTGGCTAGAGTGGCGAGGTTGTCGATGAGAGGTACGAGGAATAAAAAACGGGGGAGTGCGAGGAAGGAGGGGAGAGCAGGTAGGCTTGATGAACAAGGGGAGGGAGGGTGGGGGTGGGAGGGAGGGAGGGAGGGAGGAAGGGAAGGAAGAAAGGAAGGAAGGAAGGAAGGAAGTGGATGGACGAGAAGGTTGGTTGGTTGGTTGGTGATTTCGGGCACGTCAACTACTAAGGTCCCATAAATGAAGATCATGTTTTTTCATCAGGAGATGGCGGCGATCTTTCCCCGCTGGATGGCGAAATCCGGCGCGGATCTACCGTCGGCTAGTGGGGTTTCCCCCTAACTAGGACTCTCCCACCAAAGGGGCACCGCCCCAGTCGGGACAAGCTCTAATCTCTCAACCGGTCTCCCGGAATATGTGGTAGTGTAGCGCATGTTAGTGTAAGTGTGTGTGCAAGGGGAGAGGATATGACAAGGAAGAGGAAAGAAAGATCGCAGGCGGTCCGTGACCCGTTTGCTAGGGTTCTGCTCCGGCATTCGTCTGGTGTTCATCGGAGAAACCAGGGAACACTACCGATCAGAGCAGCCGGCTTCTAAAATTCTCCTCCAGACAGCGACTGAATACGTCCTATCTGACAAGCTAGTGTCGAAAATCTTTCCACTGTCGGGACTCGAACCTAGCACCTGCCCGCACTGCAGTGACATCAGTTGACGCACTGAGCCACCTTATGAACGAGTAGGGCCGAGGGAGGGAACGAACAACCGGGAGAGGAGGGAGGGAGGGAATTGAGTGAGAAGGCGCGAAGACCGCACACGGTGGGAAAGATAACGAGCGAGAAACATGAAGGGCGGGGGATACAGCAATCTAGCAAGAGCAGCGGTGGCGTTGCGGGCAGGGGGATGGCGGAGAGAGAGAGGCGGAGGTGGCTTTCTCGAGGGCGGTGTGGGCGACGAGAGCCGCAGGGCCCTGTAACCGTTTCCCCGCAATTTAACCTCCTCCAGAGGGCTGCCTTTCTTTAGCGCCGCTGCAAAACCCTCTCGCGTGCCTCATAAGCCCCAAAAAGGACCGCATGCGCCGGGACAAAAACGCGGCCGCTGTCGCCGCCTCCGTCACCTCTGCGCAGCCCCACGTCGATGGGTCTTCCTTTTCAGGCGCTGCCAAAGCCACCCGTCTCCGCACAGCTCCTTTCACTTCTCTTCGCCGTTCATGTTCCCTTCCTCTCCCTTTGATGTTACGTATTTTGCTTTTGATTTCTTCGCTTGTTTGTTCAGGCTGCAGCATGTGATAATTATCTAGAGTAAAATTTTCATTTTTTTGTGCGTTCTTTCTGTGATTTATATTTTTATATTCTGTTTTATTTTCTTTCATCTGCATTCACACCCTTTTGTCACTTCCTTTCTCATCTCTACTTCTACCCTCATTGTGAGATGCAAGTTTTGTCAATGTTTCTTCCCTGTTTCCATATAGTCTTCGTCCAGTTTCACTTCTTGAACTCTTTTCTTCACACAGGAAATTTTAAAAAAATGACATTTAATTTCGATTCGAAATTTCATCACTAAAATGTCTTATATGCGTGCACTGACTGCATACTAACTAATTTTAGTTTTAGTTTGACTGTGAACCTGTACACGGGCTCTACTTGTCCATTATATTCCGTTTCATTGTTTTTGGCTCTTCACGTTTGGAATTGAAATGATTCAAGGCGTTGTCATTGACAACAATACTGTATTACAGTACAGTATTGTTAGCAACGACAACAATATAGCAATACAACGATACAATATTGTTGGCAATGGCAACGCTTTGAATAATTTCAGTTATGTAGAAGCCAACGACATTTCACCGCTAAACCAATCTTCACGTTTCCTTTGACGCTGTGTTCTGTTTTACTTTCGGATAGAATTCCGTGTGGTCCACCCGTCTCCTTGAGTCTCGTTTGCAGGTGGGAGGCTCTGACGGTAGCGAGTGACAGCAAACGATTCCGCTCCATTCAAAGGACCAGGAATACGTGCGTCACTCGCGAAAACAGATTTTTTTCCAACGAAAACTACACGTGAAGTAGCAATGAAATTTAGGGAGAGGGGGAGAACTACAAAGAAAATGAAAATAAAAGTTACAAGAGCCAAGAAGACAAAAATAATTAGTAAAGTAGTTGCACGTCTATTAAATTTTACAGAATTTCCATGAAAATAAGATACAAATAAACTGGTGTAATATTTATTTGTTACTTTGATAATGATCCAAATTGTTATTGTAAGTTTATTTAACAAATATTTAAGTTTATAATCTAATATACTTACATATAATTCGTAATGTATTGAGTTACGGATCAATTGTATTAAATTTTGTTACAATGTATAGAAATGACTTAATTTTTTGGGACTACTACGGTCTTTTAAGCGTAATATATCGAACACTTTTTTATAATGTATCCCTCTTCATATTTTCTTAACGTAGTTGATTAGCAGAATAACATGACTAAGTTCTACAACTTTTTTAACGATTGAAAAAATGATTTATATCAAATATTATTTATAGAATGATGCTTTGATAGAAATACGTGTGATAATTGGAAAGTCGTAGTTGTGCAATAAAATTAAGTTAAAGGGTATGATGATCACGTACGATGCGCTTTGTTTCACCAGCGGAACAATCGAAAACTAATCCGGGAAGGTACATTTCAATTTTTTATGTCTGATGTCTGCTCCTCGATGTATCCGAAGATTAAAGGCAGTTCTTTCTCAGAAGTCATTTTCGCTGTCTAGAGACAAAAAAGGCTGATTACTCCACTGTTATATTTCGTTCCTTTCACAAACAAAAAGAATACAATAATCTCAAGAGACATCGCACAATTAGTTCTGATGAAATTACCTCGATATTGGAATACACTGACAAGAGTCACCGCCCAAACAATCACCTGTTTTCATGGTACATAGAGGAATAACAATATAAAAATGATGCCGAAAAACACGTTATCAGTGATAAAACGTTTTTACTTTTATTTGTCGCAGGATTAATTTTGAAATTATGTGACTTAACCGCAATATTATGAAGCAATTTTTATGAATTTATTCGTATTGAAAGTGAATAAATTTCAGCAAATCTAGTGTTACAGTGGGTTTACGAATTTTGAAAGTTCACAAGATTGATTGATTGATTTTTTCGTGTTTCCGGGCGCGTCAACTGCTTAGGTCATTAGTCCCGTGAGTGTAGTGCATGTTTTTTTCTCGGGAGATGGCGGTGATCTTCCCCCGCTGGATGGCGAGATCCGGCGTCGACCTACCGTCGGCTAGTGGGGTTTCCCCCTAACCAGAACTCTCCCCCCAACGGGGCACCGCCCCAGTCGGGACAAGCTCTAGGCTCCCAACCGGTCTCCCGGAATATGTGGTAGTGTAGTGCATGTTAGTGTAAGTGGAAAGTTCACAAGTTTTCAATCTATAATCACAATAGTTTATAATACGAAAAGTTGCGGCAATCTTGAACGGCAAATGACGGTTGGTACAATTTAGGTCCCATGATTTTATTTTCTTCTTAGTAATAATATTTCTCTAGGAATGATAAGATTTATGGTTTATAGTTGAGCCTTTTAAGGAGTACCATTAGATGAACCAGACAAAACACGACCGTTCTCATTGGTTTGCTGTCGCACTCTCTGAGTGCGACCGTGCTCTTTACCTGCATCTTAAATATATACGTAGGCTCCTGCATCTGAAATATATACGTAGGCTCCTGCATCTGAAATATATACGTAGGCTCCTATCAAGGATCGAAACCAGGGTTGCCAACCGTTTTCCATTTGGGGGCCAGTCTTTCTCGACGTCAATTGTCATCTCCTCTGTATTTTAAATATCATCCTTTTACCAAATTTTTAACATTTTCGTCATTTACTTTTACACGTGACTCAGATCTGCTACGTCGTATAGTTTATTGTTTTCTTTATAATCAAAAACATGAAAATCCTTTTTCTGAACGCAGACACAAGCACGTGACACACGCATGCATGATAGTGTCTCTGTCGAGCGACTAAAATAAAACAGAGACGCTCAGACCATCTTCATCTACATTTTGTGAGCGAATATTTTCACTTGAATGGCAAATAGAAGAAAGAAACAGAGCTGAAGTTAGTCTTCAATAAATATTTATAAAAAGAAATGTGTTGATTCACGTTTTTTTTATCGAGTGTCCTCCCTTTTACATGAAGATTGTTTGCAACCTTAACCGGATCTGTGGGTGCCGCTCATTCTCTGCTGCACTAGACAGCATTGGTGGAGCGTGTTCTGCGCATAGTTTGCTGGTAGCGTCCCAGCTATTTGCTTATGAGAAGTGCCGTTTCATTAATTTTAATAAAAAAGAACAATTTAAAACAGAATATTTAAAAATACATCACTTCCGTTCCCGCACACTTTCCATTTCTCAACTAAGCAGAAGTTTGCAGCGTACCTTGTGCGATCGAGTAGAAATTATATTCATCGTAGATCTTGTCTTACTGATCTGTATACATAGTTGTTATCACCCCGCTTGAAAGGAGAATAAATAATGCGTTTAAAATGTTTATTAGATAGACTTGAGCGTTCAATGGAGTCGAGGCATTTGAAGTCATCTCCAACCTTTACTATGCATTATTTCCCTTCTTCCACCGACGCGAAGAACGCAGCCGAACAACAGGCCTAGTATTGGTATTATTCGTTCTAGACGATGGCAGTGGGGGAACCAGCTTTCTGGGACGTAGCGGTCTCGGCGCGTTGGTTTCATAGCCGAGATCGATAGGAACTGAATGTATTTGCGTCCGGTTCTAATAATTTGTATTTATGTATCACTACTTATTCATTCCTTGCCACCGCATGAAAACAAATTATTAAGTTGCCATGAAGACTGAATAGATTACGTGACAATTTCATTCAAGGAAAAATAAATTCTGAAATGATCGATATTAACGTGAGTTAATAAATTACGGAAAGCAAAATTGTACGCGCGCGCGCGCGTGTGTGTGTGTGTGTGTGTGTGTGTGTGTGTGTGTGTGTGTGTGTGTGTGTGTGTGTGTGTGTGTGTGTGAGAGAGAGAGAGAGAGAGAGAGAGAGAGAGGGAGAGAGAGAGAGAGAAGGAGGAACACAGTCCCTTTGCAATTGCAGCGTATTTGGAATGTGGAGTACAGTCGTTGGTGCTGTCGTAGAATAGTGCATAATGAAAAGGAAACGGGACTAATGAACCGAGAAGAAACAAAAGATTGTCAGAATAAGATGGTGTGTATATCCCTTCTTAAGAACGATGCAGTAAGAGAGCCGGGAGAAAGCCGGCGTAACTTACAAGACATTTGCTGCATAAAGAGAATGAAAAGTTACAAAGAAATAGATGAGCATAAAGATCTAGGAAGAGAAAAAGTGGACAAATTAATCGAACAAACGACCGGCAAGAAGCGACACCGAAGAAGAGATAAGAAGGAGGCGTAACGGACAAGAACCGAAACTTCATTTTCTGTGCACGTCTTCTAGAATTCAGTGGGAAATACAATTCTTCAAATTATCGTTTCCATGTTGTCCCGGCAGGAAGTATTATTCCGAAGGACAACATGGATAACAGCCAAAATTTATTGCTTATTTATCCTTGAAAATATATTTTATTACATGGGAGTTTAGTGTAGGAATCACAGAATTTTGAAAATGTGCATACAATTCACTTTTCCCCATAGCATGTCATACGCAGTTTTAACTGGTTTTTTACATAAAATAAATAAAATAAATAAAATAAATAAAATAAATTTAAAAAAAGAAGAGACAAAGGATAAGGGCGAGACGAGGAAAGGAGGCAGGCAGGAGAAAACACCAACGAAGAACGGGCGCAGAGAAAAGACGACGGTGAGGCGGAAGGAAAACTGCGGAGACAAGCGCAGGGGGACAAGGGGAGACGGAAAAACGAGGTGAGGCGGCAGTAACGGGAAGGAAAAAAGAAGTTGGAGCCGGGGCACGGCCAGGCAGAAGGCGCGAACCGGCGCCGGGCCGCGAGCAGGGGCTCACGCGAGCGCGAGGTGGGCGGGGCGGGGGCAGGGGGGGGCGTAGGCGGCATTTGTCGCGATCGATGCACCCGCCGCCGCACGCAGCGCCACCTGCGGCGCGGCAGAGACAGACGAGCGGCGGTGCGCGCCTCCGCGGGCGAGATGCACGGCGCGATGCATGGCCCCTGTCTGTGCCGGAGCGGGGGCGGGGGCGACATGGGGCGATGCACTACATAGCAAATGAAGTCGTAGGCTTTCGCGGCCACAATCATGAAGATTATCTTGGCTGTCCGGGTTACGCCTGTCTTGCCGTTTCGATCATCTTTTTCGAGAACTTCTTCAGGGATGGTCTGCACCGGTTTTTTTATTCAATTTTCGGGAATTTATTCACTGTTTTTATTTATTCAATTTTCCCTTTCGCCAGTATCCCTGGCGAGGCGGGAATTTATTCACTGAATGGGTTACAATTGTTAGCTTCAGCATTAATGCTTAAGGAGCTGCGGGGGGGGGGGGCTTTATCTTAAATAAACTAAACTAAAATTAACTTAAAAACTATATCCAAATACCTCTTTGGGCGATTGAAGTTTTAACATTTGTTATTAACGACATATTGAAGTTCTTAAAATTGTTCTATTTTCTTCTTGTTTTAGAACATTCACACTCTCTTTCATACTTAATCTATATAAACAAGCACATTCTTCACTCACGCATTCATACTTCACTTGTGTGAAGGGATGGTCACTTCACTCAGCACTTCACTTATGTGAAGGGGTGGTCTCCGTTCGGGTTTATATTTGGGTGGGGACCAAGTACGATTGGCTGAAACAGTCGGCCAATCGTAGCTGGAGGACTACCCGTCAAGGGTGCAAGAAGATTTCGAAAAAGACGATCGAAACGTCGGCAATTCAGACTTCAACGCGGCGCCACCAGGACAGCCAAGATAATCTACATAGCAAATGGGAATGCACCCAATAAAAAGGAGGACATTATGTTTCTCTTTCACATATTACTCAATGATTGCCTCTGAGTGATGTTAAATTCATCAAGCGCAAGTAAAGACATATTTATTTAGTTAGAATGAATCGAGTTAACATTAGTAAAGATAGTTGTCTAATTTACATTTCCAATCGATATCATAATTTCCTGCATTCCCGAGAATTTCTCGTAAACATTAACAACTGGACCTAGATAGAAACTGTTCCTCTTTGCATTTATTATTATTATTATTATTATTATTATTATTATTATTATTATTATTATTATTATTATTATTATTATTATTCGTAAAAAGGGTTTAAGAATATGCTGCTAAAATATTTTTGGATAGATGTGCTCTTAAGCAATAAGCAATTATAAACTTACCGGGTGGCTAGAAATTGTTCCTATTGGAACGAAAGCTGGCGATAAATTTTGGTGGTTTGTGGGCGCACTACTTGGTTTCGCAGTTTAAGTGAATTTTGGGCTAGATAATATTGAAAATTTAATTTTCAAAACACAGCAACAACTAATAGCACGAGCATTGGGTTCTAAAATTGAGGACGATGCAAGACTAAGTAAATTAGACTCCTCCAAGGGAGATGATTGCCAGTGGCAAGTATTGCGAGTAGCCGGAAAGTTTACCTGGTGGTTTATTCAGACGTGCTTTGCGATCCCTTAAAAGGGCCAATGACTACAGTTCGAGAAATTATTATGATAATAAAGGAACCTTTTTGTGTAACTTTAATTTCTTATTAATGAAATTAAATTATGTTCTACTATTCATTGTAATGAATTATTGTATGATTTAGTTCAGTCAATTTTGATGGGTTAACCATAGTAATTAAGGAAGTTTTCATATATAAAAGGTTTCTTAATTTGTAAATTAACAAATAATGTAATGTGAAAATAAAATATTATTTTCACATTTCGAGTTTTTTTTATTTTCCTACTTGTATTCTAATGTTATTTTGTATTTTTTCATTATCTTTGTCATTAGAACAAGTGATTAATGACAGATTCATTATTATGTAAATTACATGTCCTTTGCAAATGATGTTTTTCACAGTTTTAGTTTGATGGTTTTGAAGATGATTTATACAAAAGTCAATATTCATTACAAAATGTTAGATTCGCCATGTAACAAAACGACAACTATTTCATACTTATTCTCAACTCTAAGAGATATTGATCGATTCCTTTTTTTTTCGTCATGTTGAAATCCACTCAAAGCTCAATGGTGCATTCTTGTTAGCCTCTGACATTGTACACACGACATACGTATATTTTTCTCCCTCAATTCACATAAAACAGGGTATCAAATGAGAGTATATTTTAAGAAATATTATCTTCGAAACTATTCTTACATTATCCGTCCAATATTTTGATATTTCCAAATAAGTCTCAAAAGATACGGACATGAACAATAATAAAGCGTCGAACTAAAAGTGACTTAATATGTAACAAATTAAACCAGTGCCAAGCGCGGCTAAACAAGTAAATTAAAATTAACAGATTAAGATTTGAATCATTACAATGTACAGACAGTAAAACGATCATTATGCTTATGGAGATGTTTTAACGTTTTTTGCTGAATATTCATTTGACTTCATCAAATATCCAAACAACGCGAAAATAATACGAAAGGGTAATGTTTGTATTTGTATCCCACAATTATTAGCTACAGTAGCCAACATCATATAGAATTATCGTTTAGTTCTCTGCGGTTCCACAATAGAACAATTAAACGTACGTTCAGTTACGATACGTTAAAATTAAATGAGACTCGTCGCACTTAAAATAACGTCAGCCCTGAAGTGGATCACTATTGTACTGAGCATCCGCCCCCCCCCGCTTGTTCCCAGCGCCACGGAACCTCCGCCTCCGCTGCACGAGCGCCCGCGCCCCCGTCCAGCCCCGGCCCCGGCCCCGCCCCCGCCTCTTCCGCTGCCTAATTGGTGGTCTGCCCGTTAGTGCGAGGTCGCCGCCGCGACCAGACGTTGCCTTAACGAGCGTCGGCCGCCCCGTCCCGCCCAACACCGCATCCTCCGCGCTGCCCGTCGCTGCTCCTCCCCGCCCGTAACGCCCCGACCCTCCCCCCGCTAACTCCCCCCGCCCCACCCCGTCCCGCTACTCCCCTACCTCGGCCAACACCGCATCGTCCGCGCTACCCGTCGCAGCTCCTCTTCACCCGCCCCGCCCCGCCCCTCCCCGCCCCGCCCCGCTCCTCCCCCGCCTCGGCCAACACCGCACCCTAGGTGCTGCCCGCCTCCTCTGCAGCCCGCCGCTACATCTCCCCGCCCCACCCTTGCCCCCCGCCTAGGCAAACACCACATCCTCCGCGCTGCACATCGCCGCCCCGCCCCGCCCCGCCCCGCCCTACCCACCGAACCCCACCCCGCCCCGTCCCTCCCTCCCCTGCCTTCGCCAACATCGCATTCTCCATACTGCCCGTCGCTACTCCGCCCGCCCCACCACACCCCGCCCCTCCGCGACCCACCCACTCCCCCGCCTCGGCCCCCGTACCCTTCGTGCTGCCCACCTCCTCTCCAGCCAGTCACTGCTTCTCCCCGCCCTGACCCTCCTCTTCGGTCAACACCACATATTTCGCGCAACCGTCGCTGCTCCGCCACGCCCCGCCTCACCCCGCCCCGCCCCCTCCCACGCCTCGACCACACACCGTATCCTCCGTGCTGCCCGTCGCCTCTCCAGCCCATCGCTGCTTCTCTCCTCCCCGCCCCGCCCCTCCTCGTCCCGCACCGCGCCTCGGCCAACACGACATCCTCCACGCTGCCCGTCGCCTCTCCAGCTCGTTGCTGCTCGTTCCCCGCTACGCCCTCTCAACCACTCCGCGTTCCTCCTCGGTCGCTGTTCCTCGCCGTCCGATGCCGCCGACCTCTATTCTCCACGACGCGTCGCTCCGTTCCGCGCAGTGGCCCACGAATCTTTTTCGTTCTCCGCCGTCCCCGCTACACTATACCTACCCTGCCATAGGCTTACCTGGATTGATTGTGTTTTTTCGTGTTCCCGGGCACGTCAACAGCTTTGGTTATTAGTCCCGTTAGTGTAGTGCATGTTTTTTCTCCGGCGATGAATGAGATCGTCCCCCGCTGGATGGCGAGATCCGGCGCCGAACTACCGTCGGCTAGTGGGGTTTCCCCCTAACCAGGACTCTCCCACCAACGAGGCACCGCCCCCGTCGGGACAAGCTCTAAGCTCCCGACCGGTCTCCCGGAGTATGTGGTAGTGTAGTGCATGTTAGTGTAAGTGCGTATGTAACTGGAGAGGATAGGACAAGGAAGAGGAAGGACAGATCGCGCGTGGTCCGTGGCCCGTTTGTCCGGCTCTCCGGCATTCGCCTGGTGTTGATCGGAAAAACCACGAAACTGCCGATCAGAGCAGCCGGCGGCTAGAATTCTCCTCCAGACAGCGACTGAATTCGACCTAGCTGAAAAGCTATTGTCGAAAATCCTGCAACCGTCAGGACTCTAATCTTGGACCTCCCGGTCAGAGGCGCTGCAGTGACATCAGTTGATGCACTGAACTACCGCTCCCGGTAAACTGGCCTGGACAATCCCGCACCCTCACGTGGCGATTTGCTGCTTAAACAGCGATTGCCCTTACGAATCCCGCCGACCCTCGGCTCACGATTTCGCGCCACTTCTCCCGCCTTCTAACTGCGTTAACTCCGTCGCACGTCCCTTACCTCCTGTCAACTATTTCTACTCCGCCACCCTCACTTTTCTTGTATCGTCTTCCTGCACCGATCAAGTAGTACTTCTCACATTGTTCTACCTCCGTCGCCTCGCATTGTCCCTGGTGTTCCCCGTTCCAGTAGGTCATCATTTCATCACTTTTGGCATATCGATTGTTGTCATCTCCAACGGCCATATGACATCCGTGTCAGCATTGCTGCTCTTCATACACCCGTCAGGCTGTCCTCATCGCCGTCTCCCCTTTCGATACCAAAGAACGCGGAGTTTCTACTTTATCCTCTGCACGCACTGAGACTTCGCTTTGCTGTACGTTTTCTCCTGACATTTTTGTCCTTCTGCATTGGGCGCCGTTCGTGGCGCTCTTGTTGCTCTCTCTCCTCCTCTTCCTCCTCTTATCCCTACCAGCCACATTTGCGGTGCATCAACCTGACTGTGGTAGTCCATACTACCCCCGGCACCACAGCCAAAACCTCCGCTCCCCCCTTGCATTTGACCAAACACTGCATTTCCGCATCCTCCGCAACTCTCGCATTCCAACCCCGCTCGTTGGCGCAGTCGTTGCGTCATCTCTCTCGTCCCTTCACAACGAGCGCGCCCCGCCTCCGCGAACGGCCCCCACACCTCGCCAGCCCCCACGCCCCGCCCCCACGCCCTGGCCCCATCCCCTCCCCGGCCTTGCCATCTCCCCGGTCTTGCCCTCGCCCCCGTGCCACGGTCCCGCGCCCGGACCCCATGCCCCGCTCTCGCGAACGGCCCCCACAACCCGCCAACCCCCACACCCCGTCTGGCCCCACGCCTCGGCCCCACCCCCTTCCCGGCCTCGCCACCTCCCCGGCCCCGCCCTCGCCCTCGTGGAACGGTCTCGCGCCCTGTCCCTATGCCTCGCTCTGGCGAACGGCCCCCACGCTCCGCGCCCGCTTCCACACCCCGCCACCACGCCCCGCCCCGGCCCCATGCCCCGCCCCTCCCCGCTCCCACACCCCGCCCTCGCCCCCGGCCCCCGCCCATACGCCCCGGCCGCGCGTCCCGGCCCCGCCCCTGCACCCCCACCTCCGCGTCTTGGTCCCCACGACCCGCCACCTCTCCCCGCCCCCACGCCCCGCCCCATGACCCACGCTTCACCCCATGCCCAACGCCCGCCCCCACGCCCGCCCCCACGCCCCGCCCCCACGGTCCACGTCCACACTACCCCGCACCCACGCCCCACCCCACCCCAACGACCCACGCCCCGCCCCCACGTAATGCCTCCACGTCCCACCCCCACGCCCCGCCCCAACGGTCCATGCCTCACCCCCGCCCCCAGCCCCCACGCCCCGCCACGCTCCACGCCACACCCCCACGCTCCACGCCACACCCCCACGCTTCACGTCACACCCCACGCCCCCCGCGCCCCTACCCCAACACTACTACCCCCACACCAACGCCCTATGCAGTGGCTGGGCCGACCACGCCCCCTCGAGAGCCGCTTCCCTCCCTTCCGCGTCCTTCCCCGCCCCTTCCTCTCCCGCCCCCTCCTCCCACCCCTCCCACCCACCCCGGCGCCGCTCGCCCCGCCCTCCGCTGACAACGCTCAGGTAGCCACCTTCTCAGAACCCGTCATTAATTATCCCGTGTACCCATTACTGGGCACTTTATTTGTGAAGAAAAATTAAATGAGAATTTTGAAAAAGACTGGGAAGTGAGCAATTAAACTCTTTGTCAAATATCCTAATGCAATTAGGTAGTGGTCTTGAGAATTTCAATAATATACGCCAACGCGTCGAAATTGTTTGTTGACGGTAGCCCATGCAAAACACTTTGCTTCTCCGGAATCCAGCACGGTCCCGAAAAATTTATTACGTTTTGTAAGCCAAAAAACAATATTATATTACTCTATATTGTTTGTTATTCTACAGGAAGTAATGGAATATATTTGCAGTGGATCGAACTCTCAAAATGTTAATTAATATGATTCTGACTTCTTTCAGAACTAAAATAAGGCATCTCCTGTAAAGCTGCTGTTACATTTAAAATACGTTATATTTATCTTTAAAAACCCTCCTTGCACAAAATGCAGAAATCATTTAAATATTTATTATTTAAGATGGTGAAGGGATTTAATCGGTAGGACGTGTACAGGGCACATAAAAGGACGAGCAATAACTTTAGAATAAAATAATTTTCTTTTACAAGTGAAGGTAAACTTTTATATCATTTGTATAAAGATCCCATGAACGAAATTATGCAATAAACGTTGGGAATGTAGTTTAATTTTAAATTATAATAAATATTATGGACTCCCTCCAGGAAGGTATATATGGATTTAATTCTTTTGAAATTAAAATGACATTGTTGATTGATGGATTTTTCATGTAATGAAATACGACTCATTCCATAATTTGAAAAAAATAAAAAAAATTTAATTACAGAGCAGAGATCTTGTGGTAGGTACAAAACAATATGAAAGTGTTGTATCAAATATACGTGTTTATTGTAACACGCAAAAGGCTATATTGATATTACGGTAGAGAGGGTGAGAATTCCACTCATGTAATAAACTAAGCGATACCAACGAGAGAACAATACCATGAAGGTTGATGAACAGAATTGCTAATACGTTATTATTACGGAACATAATGATAAAACAATATTTGGGTAATAATAGGCAATTTGATGCTGTGAGCAGAGTACCCAAGAGCGAGCTAGACTGTCCTGTTCCTTTTACGTCGTTACGATACAGAATTTTCATATAATACCAAACTCAACATTTGCACACTTAATTTTACTAAATCTAAGTCGCGTAATGACTTTCAATTTTCTTTCTAGTTAGAATTATTTGTTGTGTTCGTGGCAATTGGTGTCTCTTCTGATTTTTTCGTTTCTTTACATCTGAAATATTATTACGAAGGAGTCTTCTTGAAAATTAAATTAACGACAATTAGTTTGGAAAAAATGTTATTCCGGTGTAATGTTGCAGGCACAGCTACGATGTTAATTTAGTATAACAAGGAAACGAAGCTGAGTTGCAACGGCATTTTGAGCATACTGAGTAAATCGTAGTGGGAACACATTGCATACGTGATATTAACGGAAAGAATATTATCCCCTTTTGATCTTATTCTTTGATTGAGTTCCATAAAATACCTCTCAAAATAACAAACCGTTTAATATCCTGAAGTGTGTTGTATAAAACGATCTTAAGTAAATGTATCTAAAATTCTCCATCAACGACCCTCCCTCGGAGTTACCAAACAAGTAAGGTTTCAAGGTTACTCATTGATGCAGTTCTATTTTAAATGTCCCTGGAATTATTCACTGTGTCTTCAGAGATCATTATTTTTTTTCATAAACTCTAAAAGAAGTGTTTTGGAGAGGCAAGGGGGAACACCAGAGTGCACAGAGACGTCCGTAGCGAGGGAGAGAATTTCAGTCTCTGGAGAGGGGAGGCGAGGGGGAAGGCGTGAGCGGCGGCGAGGGCGAGGGCAAGGGCGAGGGCGAAGGCGAAGACGAGGGCGAGGGTGTGGGCGAGGGCGAGGACGAGGACGAGGACGAGGACGAAGACGAGGGCGAGGGTGAGGACGTGGGCGTGAGCGAGGGCGAGGTCGAGGGCGGGGGCGAGGGCGTGGGCGAGGGCGTGGGCGAGGGCGAGGGCGAGGGCAAGGGCGTAGGCGAGGGTGTGGACGAGTGCGAGGACGTGGGCGAGGGCGCGTCCCCGGGCGCGGGCAATCGCTCAGAAGAAGCCGCCTCGACAGCGCATTCCTCACACGAGCACCTATGTGGAGCAGGGAAGGGACGGGGAAGGCGTTACGGGGGGGAGGGGAATGGGGAAGGAAGGGTCACGGAAGGGGAAAGAATAAGAAACTTGGTTCTGCAAGAGGCACTACAAGGAGGTAAGGAAAGGGGTAAGGATCTTGGTTCTGCTAGAGGCACTCTAAGGGGGTAAGCAAACTGTAAGGAAGCCGATCCGGTGGCCAAGATTGTTAAGACAGAAGTGTCGTAGCGATCTCGAACCGAAGGGCACGAGTACGAGTCCCGCTTCGGGCATGGCAATATTTGTGTTCGTCCTCTCACCCCTTATCACCACATTGTTTCATCTTCATAGTTACCGTAACGTTAACTCCAATAGTGGTAATAAACGACCTAGATGTTGATGCGACTTTAAAGTTTTTTAAAAAATTGTAAGGATGGGGTATACTTCGATTTATTTAACCTGGCGCCTCAAGGCCACGAGCTGGATGAAGAGGGAAACACTGCCATCCAATCGTGAGCTTCGTCAGGATTTAAATTTTTAGTAGTGGAGCTACTGATTGGATGACAATGTCCCCGACTCCTTCCAGCCTGTGACTTTAAGGCGCCACGTTAAATAAATCAAAGTATAAGTGAAGGGATAAGGCAATGGGGTTAGAGAAATAATAAGGAAACAGGAAAAGAAGAGGTCAATGAAGGGGCATGGAAAGTGGAAATGGAGGAGAAGAGAAGGATCAGAATAGGAGGCAGGGACGGGGGATATACGGACCAAACGCACGGACACTAAATGAGGGACCAGGTTTGGGACTGGAAGGGAGGCTAGGAGGAGATTTGGAAGTGATGAGATGGTAGCGATGAGTTGGTAGGAGAGAACAAGGAAAGTGCTAGGAGATGCTGGAATGAGAGCTGTAGTGGAAGCTCGACAAGGGCAGAATATTGAGAAACAAGTTGAAAAGAAATGCAAAAATGTGTGGCGGTGATCAGAGGTATCATAAATGACAATGACAAATGAAATAAGAAAGAGCAGGGAAACGTGTTATTGTAGAGGAAGGAAGGTAAAAAATTGTGTCTCCAATAAACCCTGCAATTTTCTGGTGTCATATTTGTGCTCCTTAGAGTTTGCTCCCTTTATGGAAACCAGTGCCACAAATAAAACACATTCTCCTGACATTCACTTTTTACATAATTCATGATTGTCACATCCACGGATGGGTATATGTACACTTGTCTTCGTGGTCGATTCCGGATGTTTTGTTGAGTGGAATATGACGAGGTTAATTTTGAAGAACAATTTCGAAGGTTTTTCCCTGAGGGATGAGATGCCACATGAGATCGGTGATAGAAAGTTATCGTTTACAGAAAAGTAGTTCGATGATTCATGTGACAGGTTGAAATACCGTGCACTGCAAAGATGTGAATGGTAAAGTAGAAATACGTCATTTGATTTCAAGTATAATGGTGTTAAAGACAATTTCACAATCTTGAAAATAATAAAAATATTATAGAGGAATTAATTCTCTCTCCATGCATCTCTCTCCATGCATCTCTCTCCATGCATCTCTCTCCATGCATCTCTCTCCATGCATCTCTCTCCATGCATCTCTCTCCATGCATCTCTCTCTCTCTCTCTCTCTCTCTCTCTCTCTCTCTCTCTCTCTCTCTCTAGCATATAGCAAAGCTACTCACATTTTACACTACTCTATCCCCTTTTTTTCTAAGCACCAATAATATTTCCTCAAATAATCCTCTCCGATTTTCCAGTTTTCTCATTTTCTCTTGATGTTTAGAAAGGAATTATTGTCCTTCATCTTCACTGCCGCTAGTAACTCTGCCCATCCTTGCACCACCACCACCACCACGACAACGAAAACCTTTTCACACGTACAGTACAGCGACCCTCACAATCTCCATTGCGGAAACGTTTTGTGCACCTGCACCCGACGCAGTCACCGCGTCCCCTCGGCGCAGTCACAATCCTCGTCTCCATTACCCTTCTCGCTTTTCGTTCCGCCAGCCACCACGTCGCGCCGGCGGCGAGCTGCCGAGGAAATGATTTATAAGTCTTTTAAATCATAACAATTGCGAAATTAACGAGCGACGTCGTTGACAAACGGAGTGCGCGTCGCCCACGCCGGCGCGGCGGGAGGGGGGCGTGGTGGCCATCTTGGCGCGCGGTTGAAGGGGGCTTTGGAATCTCCCTTTCACAGACAGATGAACAACTGCTAATAAATTGAGCCACCCGTCCCTCCTCATATTGGTCCGAGAGCCAATGTGGCGTGACGTTCATAAAGTAGGTCTTCCGGCCGGCCACGGCGAGCGCTGCAGTCGGGTGGGCGTGGAGACTCGTTTTTCCACGGCCCGGGGCGACGGGGTGAGACGGGCGGACGGTGTCCGTCTCCAGGGGGAAAGTGAGAAAGATGGCGCTCAGGGATGGAGATGGAATGGGCCGAAGGGCTTTATGAAGTTCGCGATTCGCGAGTAGGAACTGCGTAAAGTGAGTTGATGAAATGCGAAGTTTTTATTTTTCAGAGGATTAGAATTCCCCGTAGAACTCAACGCCTTCTTACGTTTCACGTTCTGTAATTTCACAATTGTGTTTTGTTGTCTCAATACGCTTGATGGAATGAGTTTGTCTGTATGTTGGGCTTTTGCAGACACGAAATTTTATCATTAGAAAGGTAATTTTTTATTAATTTTCGTATTACATTTTTCCTTTTTTTGTGATTTATTTTTAAGTTAAAATATTTCTTGAAAATTCGGGAAAAGTAATTACCTTCGAATATTTTTTTCTTCTTTTGACGATTGTGATCGCTATCCCTCCTCGTGTTTTCCTTTTGTGTCAGTGAAAATCGCGCTGTCACGCTAAAAGGAAGTTAAATACCAATATATTCATTTATAAAATAAACCCAACCCCGAACGCAAAAACATTTCCATTCTTTATTTACAAAGACTGACAAATGGATTTTCTTAGTTTTTGACTTATATCGTAGAATCATTTACCTCGATTCTTATCTAAAGCAAAACTCAATAGTATTCTGCCCAATATACATAAAAACAGTAAATATTGAAGTTTAAAAATGTGTTAGAGTGACTAAATTTTCTCGTCAATGGAAATGTCGATTTGACGCCATTATGAAACAAAAGACTAGCGACGAAGAGAAAGTAAAACATGGAAAAGAATCTCTTACAATCTATTCCATTATCTACACATTTGTAATCTATCAATACGAAATCTTGTTGCTTAGATAATATTTCCTGAAAGATGTCCATACTACGTTACACGAACAACCATGAGTTTTCATAAATTGAATTCTGTGGTCAATCAAGTCACGGTTACTTCAAGGTCATTAAGTATTAACAGATTGGTTTACGGTCACTTCAAGGTTAACAGATTGGACTTGAGAAAAAAAGATGATTTTGTGTGCGTGTGCTCCTGAAAGCACATTTACTTCCAATCCAAGATCTCTCGACTTTTGATGAAATATTATTTATTATTTTCGCGTAATAACATCCTCCTTCGTCCAACCTGATTGATTCCCTACCCTTCGCAGTCAGGGACGACGCCAAGAGGCCGGAGGGGAGAGGGGGGGAGGCGAAGTGCGAGCGACGGCCGAAGGACCGCCCGCGCCATCGCTCTGGAAGTAATTCTCGGCGCTCGCTGTTTTAATTGGGAGCCGACGACCGCGCCAGTGACGAGGACGGAGTGTTCGCCCGCAGAAGAACAAGGCGTCGGCGTAGAGCGGGAGCGGAGCCAGGCGACGGCATAGAGCGGAAGTGGGGCAGCCATGTGCCGCGTGAGCGGGACGGAGCTGAAGAGGATGAGGCGGAGTGGGACGGAACGGATCAGAATGGGACGAAGCGGAACGGAAAGGTTTGAACGGGACGGAATGGGTCAGAATGAGACGGAGAGGAACGGAGAGGTTGGAATGGGACGGAATGGATCGGAATGGAACGGAGCACAACGAAGAGGTCGGAATGGGGTGGTGCGGAACGAAGAGGTCGAAACAGGACGGAATGGATGATACGGAGAGGAACGGAGAGGTTGGAACGGAGTGGAATGGATCGAAATAGAACGGAGCAGAACGAAGAGGTCGAAATGGGGTGGTGCGGAACAGAGGTCAGAACCGGACGGAAAGGGTCGGAATAAGACGGAGAGGAACGGAGAGGTTGGAACGGGACGGACTAAGTCGAAATGGGATGGAGCAAAAAGAAGATGTTGGAATGGGGCGGTGCGGATCGAAGAGGTCGGAACAGGACGGAATGGGTCGGAATAAGACGGAGAGGAACGGAGAGGTTGGAACGGGACGGACTGAGTCGAAATGGGATGGAGCAGAAAGAAGATGTTGGAATGGGGCGGTGCGGATCGAAGAGGTCGGAACAGGACGGAATGGGTCGGAATAAGACGGAGAGGAACGGAGAGGTTGAAACGGGGCGGAATGGGTCGAAATGGGGCGGAGCACAACGAAGAGGTCGGAACGGCACGGAATGAGACGGAGCGGAATGGAGACGTCGGAACCGGACGGAATGGGTCAGAAGGGAACGGGATGGAGTGAAACGGAGAGGGAGGTGTCCGTGACGGGGAGAGGTGGTTTGGAAACGGGCTGGGTCAGGAGAAAAGGGGGTAGTTGGTCTTATCTTTGCGAAGGAAGTATCCGCGAAAGCAAAAGGAAATATCCAGGGAAAATGGAGGATTCTTGCCTTGTATAAAATTGGGAACTGTAACATAATTGATAAATATTATAGATAGAATTCAATGACGGGATAAAAAGACAATAGCATAGATTGAAGAAAACAAATTATTTGACTAAAGCGAGGCATGAAAGAAGCAAAGTATTAAAGATGTTTTCAACACATGACAATACTTTTAGAACAGTTTACAGCATCGACAACGCTACATTCAACTAGTTGTACTATATGTGTTAATGAACAACCACGTTTTCAAAGGGTCAAAGCAAGAACATCACCAAATCTAAAATACTGCAGTGGGATAAAATTGTATGAATATTATTTCCTATCGTATTTTGAATATTGATTCGCTTCCAATTTCAGGTGTTCTGTACGTTCTTGCACATACTGCTCAAGGTTTTTGTGTCTTTGAGATGCCAATCTTCTAATAAATAATGAGGACGCTGTTGTCAAGACTTCACATACGGTACGAATCATGTGGCATGAGCAGTCACGTGATCATAATCTTGGCATCTTATTGGTTATACTGACATGTTCTTTATGCTTGCAACACTGTGGACGTATTGGATTTTCCCTGAACCCCGTACGTTTACATGTAAAATAATTAGGGATATTTTTGGTTTTGCTTCTCCATATCAGGACAGACGATGCTGCTATCATTAGTATTACTGTAATGGTGACTCAATTTTTTTCCGACGGACATGCTTGTTTTTGCATGAACGTGCCTCATTAATATTTATATAAGTGAAACACTAAGAGAAAAAGTATAAAGGCCGTCATTGTTGCGTTGTAAGTCTGGTTGTGGCAGCAAAAGCTGTAGCGTATTCGCATAAAAAACGCCCTGAATGCCGGAAGTCTTGATTGCAGAAGTGATACTAAATAATCTCATATTTGCAAGTGGCAGTAAAATAAAGTGATCATAAACGCCGAGAACTTTAATCCGCAACGCCAATAAACAAAATGTCACGAATCGTTCCTAACTTAATCACAAAATCGAAAAAAATGGACCATTTCCACCGGAAACAAATCCGATAGTGAACGATTCAGCCAAAAGAGGGGCTAGTGTCAAACTGTAGGTTTTCTTTAAGAAAAAAATCAAACATGTTTAAAAGTTGTCATGCAGAACGTACTTCAGCTCTCTCTAAGACCAATCTGCACAAAAACTAAACCGTGCAAATCCTTGGCAATCATGTACGAATAACCAAGTATAAGCCGTATATCCAAGAAATATTTGTGTGGAGATTAGAAAGATGGACGCGATAAGACGAAATATCGCAATGACTGATAAAACATTAAAAAATAGAAAATAAGGTTAACATCCACAACCTGAAATCTCTGAAAGGCAAGAAGAGGAAAAAATACAGCAAAAGGAGAGAGAAGCTGTAGCGTACAGAAGTGAAGTCAGTAGACGCAGAGATAACAACCAGTCTGCGGATGAAAGGAACGTCGTCATACCTGCGGTGAGGGGAAGGGGAGGTGAGGAAAAAAGCAACAGAAAGAGAAGAAAGGCCGCAGGGAGAGAGACACGCCCCCGCACAGCCGCAGCGGGGGAAGGTTCCCAGGCGAGCCAGTGCCGCCGACCTCCTGCAGCGCGGGACAAGGGCGAGCCGCCAGTTAATCTGTCAACTTCCAAATTGTATCGTATTAACCGCGTGACCCGCCCGCGCCCACGAGGCCCCCCACGAGGAAACGCGGTGGGGTGGGCGTGGCACGGCTGAATACGATGCGCAGCCGCGAGGGTTCGCTGGCGGCTCCAAGGGACGAGGATTGCAAAGGTGCGGGCGGGGGATTTAGCCTCATGTACCTCGAGGCAGATGGAGGTGGATTCGATGGGGATTCCGGGCGCGTCAACTGCTTAGTTCATTAGCCCCATAAGTGTAGTGCTTGTTTTTCATAGTGAGGGAGCGGTGATCTTTCTCCACTGGATGGCGAGATCCGGCACCAACCTACCGTCGGCTAGCGGGGTTTCCCCCTAACCAGGTATCTCCCACCAGCGGGGCACCGTTTCAGCCGGGACAAGCTCTAAGCTCCCGACCGGTCTCCTAGAATATGTGGTAGTGTAGTGAATCTTAGTGTGTGTGTGTGTGTAAGAGGAGATGATAAGCCAAGGAAGAGGAAGGGTAGATCGCGCGCTGTCCGTGGCTCGTTTGTTACGGTACTGCTCTGGCATTTGCCTGGTGTTGATGGGAGAAACCACGGAAAACTACCGATCAGAGCAGCTGGCCGCAAGAATACTCCTCCAGACAGCAACTGAATTCGACCTAGCTGACAAGCTAGCATCGAAAATCCTGCCGCCGTCATAACTCGAACCTAGAACCTCCCGAACAGAGGCGCTGCAGTGACATCACTTGATGCATTGAGCTACCGCTCCCGGTATGGAAGTGGATGTTAACATTATGCTCCAAAGAAAAGAGCCATAATATAGAATCAAGGAATATAGCAAGTTTCCAATGTCCAAGTTACGACACTTAATTGTAGAATTCATAATAAATCTAATCAAATAAAACTGTCCCGATACGGCATTCCGGTTCTCCCGACATGCTGCTGCTGCTAGAGGGTGACCCAGTTGTCCCTTTCCGACGTCAGCTGTCCGGAACTATTAGACGGCGAGGGTTTCGCACCTCGTCTCTCTTCTGTTTTACGACAGGTGATGCCGGACGTACGTATTGCGACGCCACTCGCCCCATAGGAAGGCTTCACTACCTGGGTAAGAGCCACAGTAAATTCTATAATCTATACACTTGTTTTGTTTCCTTTACTCCAGTTTCTGGTTTCTCCCTGCAACACGCGACAAAACTGCTATTAAGTTCTGACTTTAAGAAGGCAAAGAAAGTGGTCACGTGATGACAAACAATATAGGTATATGTAAGCGTGGGAAATTAGTGTTTACTGCTTCCGAGCTCGCCAGGTACCTTATGACTAGTCCGGTGAGAGTAGTGTTATGTTACATCCGGGGTGTTGCGATATTTCTCCTTCCACCAGAACAGGAAATCCGGCGCCGATATATACATCGACTTGCGGGATTTCCCCCTTCCAGTTAACTCCCACATCCGGAGATGCGTTAAATTTCCGACAGGCCTCGCGACATGTGTGGTAATGTAGTAAATGAACGTGTGAGCGTGTAGTAAGAAAAAGTATGCGTGTGTGTGCGTAAGGAGAGAGTAAGAGATAAGGATGAGAAGAAAAGATTGCTGTCCTTGCTAGAGTACCGATTGCTCCAGTATTCGTGTGGTATTGACAGGTTAGAACATAAAACTAACGATCGGAGAGGACCATGAAGATCCGGGGGATGGGTTAAGAATGAATCGCAGGTCCTCGGGTAGAGGCGTTTGGAGGTTTGCGCTTTCAGGTCCCGAAGAAAACAGCATTGTATAAAATCTTGAATGTGACGAAAACAGAGATTGTGAAGAGAGAGGAGTGACGGAAAAGAAGTTTGTGGAGAGGTCAGAGTGACGAAAAGAAAGGTTGTGTAGGGGTCAGGGTGACGAAAAAGTAGGTTGTGAAGAGGTCAGGGTGACGAATAAGTAGGTTGTGGAGGGGTCAGGGTGACGAAAAAGTAGGTTGTGAAGGGGTCAGGGTGACGAAAATGTAGGTTGTGAAGGGGTCAGGGTGACGAAAAAGAAGGTTGTGGAAAGGTCAGGGTGACGAAAAAATAGGTTGTGAAGGGGCCAGGGTGACGAAAAAGTAGGTTGTGAAGGGGCCAGGGTGACGAAAAAGCTGGTTGTGCAGGGGTTAGGGTGACGAAGAAGCAGGTTGTGGAGATGTGATGGTGACGAAAAAGAAGGTTGTGGAGATGTGAGGGTGACGAAAAAGAAAGTTGTGGAGGGGTCAGGGTAACGAAAAAGCTGGTTGTGCAGGGGTTAGGGTGACGAAAAAGCAGGTTGTGGAGAGGTAAGGGTGACGGAAAATAAGGTTATGGGGAGGTCAGTGTGACGAAAAGCAAGGTGAGAGAAAAGTGGCGAGGAAACATGTTGGGTGGGGGTGGGGGGGGGCAAGGGAGGCTATGGAGAAACTGTGGTGAGGATAGTGAACGATTTATTGGAGGTAAACTGGTAGGTGTAGCATAGTGGGTTGCGGGATGTCGCTATGAGTTAGTAGGAAATGCACGTGCTTTCCTACTAACTAAGGGAATTCGACAACCAATACCGGGCAGGTGAGTGAAGCAGTATGGCAAAGAGAAGTGAGAATGTTAGGGACGTGTTGCTTCCTAAACCGGGGTAATCGCAAAGTCCAATTGTCGGTATAACATGACGATGGTGTCAAAAAATCATATCTACAATGAAACGAGCAAGCGTGTCACGAGGCCGTACAGGATGTTCCGTGAAAAACGAAAGCGGAAAGGGATATTGGGAGAGAGAAAGATGAAACCCAAGATTAACCAATTTATTTCGTGGAGGCGGCTCTTCTTTTGTTAACGGGACCGCGGGAGGTATTCTGAAAATCTGTCTACATTACACTATGGCTTTCATGCCGTTTCTTTAGGGTTGACATTATTTATTCCTATTATGAATCTGTCCATGTTATGCAACTTGAAATAATTACATTTCCCGATTCTACAAAAGAGTAAAGAAGACACGCCTAGAATGCTGTTAGTTGCGTCAACCCATAAATTTCATAGGATGTTTTCTTGTTACAGAATAATGTCAAATGACTGTTTTTATGATCAGCCTATTATGTTGTGACATTCATTCATGATATGAAAAGAAACTAAATTTGAAATACTTAATTCAAAGGGTGTTCATCATGAAAATAACCCCTGAATGTTGAATTATATGTTAAAAGGAATCGTTTGAATGTTTTATTGAAATCGATTTTTTAAGAAATGTACTTTAACCTATTTACTTATCGCAAGAATAAAAACTATAACAGATAAGGGATAAATGACAAACTGAACTTCTTAATTCTTTGGTAACACAATATGTCACAACATGTACACCATAAACGTGAAAAATAAATATGGGGAGTCGTGACAGCTCAGTGTGAACGAATTATAATTTTGTAAGAATAAGGCCATTTAGAAGTAAACATCAAGATGCAGTGAAATAATTTTGCTATCAATTCCTTAAAGAATAACTGTATTTTCTTACCCAGTATTGCAGAGATCTGAAATTAAAAATAATAATATTTTTTATTCTCAGGTTCCTGTAATGCTGGGTAACCAAAACAATTATTCCCATTTTCTCAACTATTATACATGAGAAACCATTTAGAAAAGAGTGCAAATCAAAAATACATCTTGATTCTGCCATAAATATTTTATCGGAAGCATAAACACTTGATAAGTTGCAAACAATGCAAGAATTCCTAAATTTTCGGAAGAAAAATCAAGAAAACAGAAGGCGCTAAGATCTTAAGTTGAAAGCCTCTTTACTCATTTTGTCATGATGCTTTAATAAATATTTCATTTGCTACGTGCTTCTTCCCAAGATGAATTTATTATGAACCTCTTCTTCCTGAGAAGTAACGAACAGGTGCCCCGAAACAAATTGGTGTTCTCTCAGAGGTGAATTAATGAAACCCTGCAGAGTGGCGAGGCCTACGGTAAAGCAAAAGGTTGCAACGTGAAAGCTTACAAACAGAACACGACTTCTCGAACGTTTCGGAACAAAATACCGCCTGGATTCGCGGCTGCAGTAATGATAACCATTATAGCTTAATTAGAGACAAGTATTTTCTGTGGAAAAGAGTGGCTTGGGGATAAATGTAAATGTTACCGTGGTTGAAAACGAAATTGCTTCCGCGGTGTAGCTGAAGCAGAGGATGCTCAAGACGGCTTTTCAAGACATGCTTAAAATGCTTTGCTTATATTATTTTGCAAATTTACATTCTGCTTCTGAGATGGTTACAGATGTTCTTATTACCCCTATTTTCCGTTTTGTTCATTAATAAACAGAATTATCATTATTTTTTGAATTTTAACCACTTCAATAATTGTACACAGTAATTGCTTTGTTGAGTGTGAAATATTTCTAAATTCTGTTTTACTATGCTAATAAATTTAATGTTAATAATAAACGCGTTGTCGTGTTTCCAACATTCCCAAGTTAAAGATGTTTTATTTCTCTAAAGCTGCGAGACAGTAAAAACGTAAATAATTGTAGTTTTGTGAAATCGAGAAAGCGATTTAAACTATCTGGACGCAAAGTGTGCAAAGTACTTAAATGTTTCTGAAAGAAGTTTGTTCAGGTTGGTTTTCATAAGACCGTAGCCCGGTCGTGCTTTTTCACGACCTGTCTCCATAGAGTTGTACGGATATATATGGTGAGATAATCTAAATCCGTTTTCTTTATACCCGTCGCAGAAGAGATGGAATAAGCAGACCAGGCGCCAGAGACAATAATCCTCTGGGAAAGGACTCTCAGAGGTCTTGCTTTGTGCAAAGCGTCGTCGGGAGAATTCGCTAGCAGATCTCGAGGGCTGAGGCCCTTTCATAAAAGTTCTGCGTTCTCCCGCGAGATACTGCCGTTAGGTTGCTATTGCCCCTCCTCTCTGCCTACGTTCATCCGATGAACGTTGACGCCCGTTTCGATTCAAAATATTAATGACGTGAGTTGGCGAGCTATGTGTGCAGAATGAGATAAGCCGCGGAAAAATGAAATGGAGATAAAGTGATACAGATTACTATCGACGCGTTTCTGATGTCCATTAATTAGATAACAAAGGCCGTAGGGGTTAACTTATTTTCAATTTCACTCTTTGGACAATAATCCACTTTCAGGGACTGCAAATGTCAGGGAATGTTTGACATTCCTATTTGGCTGAAAAGAGTATGCTACACAAATGAAAATTACAAACAAATCCAATAAAAAGGCAATATACAAGCTGTAATTAAAAGTTTTTCCAATCCATTTTTAGTATAAGCTATTCAAACCTCCAATTTTGACTTGCATATTCGAATCTGAACCTTCTTTTATGAACAGTTTCATGGACACAATAAAACAAGTGATACATACTGAAATAAGACAAACATATTTTCCTACTTTTACTATATTTCTTTCTTTTAAATACAATGTTTATCTTACATCTTAAAAAACACAATACAAAATGAAACACCATTTAGTTCATGCAGCCAAGGATGATTTATGACAATAATTTTAATTTGTAATAAATCCAAATATTTTTGCAATGGTTTTAGGAAACAAAAACGGTGCACTTTCTAAATCACCCAGTTTTTGCATGAAATACATCCATGGAAATATTTTGATATTCTTTCTCACTTGAGATACGTTTCTCAATATTATGCTACATCCCTTCAATATTATCCTACGTATGACCCTTCAAATTTACGCTTGATAGAAAATAAGTTTATTTTTAAATCAAAGTGTTATTAAATACCAAATTAAAAGCTTAAAAGAGACGTATTGATTTCCTGAATTACAAGAACGCAAAAACCTGTTTCAGTAAAGCATGTTTTAATTTTTTAAACTCGTGGGCTGCACGAAAGTTTCTAAAAGCGCAGCTTGTTTCCACAGAGCAGTTACATAGCACAGCTTGGAACGAAAAGTATTTTGATGAAAGTGGCAGAGTTCTTTGAAAGGCACTAAAAAGTTTGCTTTGCGGTCACGTGCGCCTTTGCGTTAAAAATGAGCGTTGCGCTGGCAACATTTCCGGTTTCGGAAACTGGAAACCACCCCACAATGAAAAAATTGTAAAGTAAGTCGTAAACATTGTGGAGGTCATTGATTTCGACATCTAAATATTACAAGTCTCAATAAAACTCTGCATAGAGTGACAAGCAACTAAGAAGAATGTATTTGCTTATTTAGTTAGAAACGTCAATAATAAATTATTTATTCGTAATTTACAATCATTTTTATTTAAATTTTGTATATATTATTTCATTGTCATTATATATTCTAAAATTAAACGGAAATATATACTACAATTTATTAAAATTATTTATTAAATGGTAAATGTCTTTAAAATAAATTAATTATTTGAAGAACAGTACATATTATCCAGGATATCTCTATCGATTGTTCATAAGAAAGCAATATTAGAAATATACTCTTTCAAATTTCCATTACATTATGAATGTTCACTACTTTTATGTAAATCAATAATCTGACCCATATTTATAAATAGTTCTTCCATATGGTCTAATGCTGCGAAAACCGACATTAATAATTTACGAAGTGTGCAAAATAAATTTATCCGTAAGGCACTACAAGTTCCATGGTCCATACCAAAGAATCAATTACAACACGAACTAGATTTAGAAAACTTAGAACTTTAAATCAAATTGAAATTTAGAAACTTTTAAAATTTAGAAATCTTTCCCTCACACTTACACAATACAACACAACCAACACACTACTTCTCCTCATTTCAACACTTTCACAATACTAAATAAAAACTCATTCTGTCAATGAGTAATAAAATCATGACTTATAATACCTATCCCTAACAATTAGGGATAATTAACCTGCAAGTAATTAACTCTCTCAAATCAATTAATTTTCATTTTTAAATCCCTTGAAAGACTTGAATAGTTACATAGACAGAAAACAAATGTTAAAAAAATGTACGAGGAGAGAGTATTATTTTAAATATCAAATGATATAAGGATGATTGTGACACTTGTTGAGATCGAATAGTTACGGATTATCAACTCCAAGGACCCTCCTGTCACATACGACTATGGAGTACCCTAAAATATTGAAGTACTGAACCTATAAAATGTAGCGTCGTGGAAACAAACACATTTCAACGAGCGGTCGCGTGACGTAGGCGAAACGTTTAGGCGTCCACGTGCTAGCCTTTGTTAATGAGAGAGCGGTTGTGATGTTGGAGAAAAGTCAGGAGGCGACGTGGAAGGGGTGCGGGCTACCTGCGCCGGGCGCGACGACGCTCCGATCTCTTTCGCTTCGAGTCTTCGAGGAGTGCGTATCTGACCGAGGAGCCGGTCGGCGAATGCCTGGTTGGGTGCGGGCCGCGAGTGTAGCGGATAGGATCGGCAATGTGTTTGCCGTAAGGACAGGGAGACTCCAGGACGAGTCCGTAAGTAGGATGCGGCGCTTCACGCCATCGAATGTAAGTGATATTCAAGCGTAGTGGTGTGGTAGCCGCAGCGACAGATTACTCCGAGTAGTGGGATCTCTTTAAGTTAATTTAATGGTGTAAATAAGGTTGTTTCGGTGGTGAAACTTAGTAAATAAACCAGCAATTATTTAACCCACTCTCGTATGTGTATTATTGCAACCGCATGACGCCACAATTACGAAAACAAATAAGAAAATAAAACTAGAACAATTCCGTTTACATATTTAATATTTAAGTTTTAAATATAATAGATTCATATGACTCCATTTTAAAATAAGTACTTACACAAAACAGTTTCGAAGTAAAATTTTCAACAATATTTTTTTGAGATATATATTTTGAATTGGTTACGGCTGTGTATAGATAAAAAGTAATAATTGTTTACTATTTTATAAACCATTAAACTAATATGTTGTTGGAATGTAAGTTAATTGAAAACATCATTGGGGTCTTCGTCCAGAGGGGTCCTAAGCACGTGGTTTGCTTATGTCCATCCTAGACCTTCGAGTTCATAAACTGACTACTGTGATACATGGATCATCAAACTTCTCTCATCCTGCAGGATGACGGAATCCGCGCGCAAGTTTTTCTTTCCCAACCTTACGGCTCGACGATAAACCAATTCTCGTATGACTCATCCATCTTTGATTAACAAAATTCCCAATTGCCACATTCGGGATGCCTCCGAAAATGTGTGGGACCCCTGACTCTAAGGAGTTGACAATGAAAAATTAATATACATTAATTAATGTTTATATTTGGCAACCAATAAATCCAGGTAAAATACTACGTATGACCGTGACTTAGGGAGACGTTGAAACACAAAGAAACTCAAGTTGTTCCGATTCATAGAGTAAGCACGGAAAAAAACGAACAAATTGTCTCATTAAATAAATATTCCATAATTATATTTCATTTATTATTAATATATATTATAACAGTAATTATATTATATATAACTTACAATATATTTTATATATTATATATAACATATATTATACTACATAATAGCCAATATTTATGAAGCTTCTTTAAATTTTAGTATCACCAACATATAATTATTGGATATCATGTCAGAGTAATATTGTTATAATACTTAATACTAGTGATAGTATGATTGCATCCTCTCCATGTTCTGTACTACTTTATTATTATTATTATTATTATTATTATTATTATTATTATTATTATTGTTATTTAGCTGCCACTGGGTCATACCCAATTGCAGTTCAAAAAATGTATGTATGTATGTATGTATGAAGAACATCAAATTTGAAGAATTAGAAATATTCATACTAGTAAGTATCACCTATCAAATTAAGTATATCAGATTACTATTTATAAATCAATTATTTCTATTCTGAATAACATTTTTCAGAACGACGAAAACACTCGAGCAATTTCCATTGACATTTACTGCTAAAACTCCAAATACACCTATCAGTGTGCATCGCACTCGTCAATATGTTACCCAGGCATGGATTCGATGTTTAGGTCTCCTGCCGCCTGGTAAAACAGAAATCGATTGAGCTGTTGTGCTTCGAAACCATCGCAACATTCCGCGTAAACGTATTTTTGCAATCACAATAACATTACATTTCAGTGAAACCAATTTGATGGCCCTCGAAATCTCGTGAGCTGGTGCAAATGACGTAATGACAGAGCCTCGGCCGCAGCGTCGATGGAGCCGTTGTGCCGCCGATGTCGCCGGGGCGCGCTTTGAAATGCTCCACCCGCTGCCGTAAGGGCAAACGGGGCTCACTCCCTTTGTGCTTCGCGCTTCGAGGAGGGTGTGGAATACGGAGGCGAAAAACGAGACGCGGTAAGCGCAGCAACCAGCAACGTTATGCCAATGCCGTCACTGTTGAGGAGAGCGAGCGTTTGGTTGAGCGAGCGTTTGGTTGAGCGAGTGAATGATCCAGAGAGTTAGTAGTAAGACTCTAAATAACGGGTGAATGATCGAGTTATTGAGCGAATCAACAAATACGTGTGCATGTGAGTGAGTGAGTGAGTGAGTGAGTGAGTGAGTGAGTGAGCGAGAGAGTGAGCGAGAGAGTGAGCGAGAGAGTGAGCGAGAGAGTGAGCGAGAGAGTGAGCGAGAGAGTGAGTGAGTGAGTAAGCGAGCGAGCGAGCGAGCGAATGATCTAGTGAGTGTGTGAGTAAGCAAATGAGCAAGTGAATGAGAGAGTGTGCCAGTGAAAGAGAGAGTGAGTGAATGCACGAGAGTGTGAGCAAGTCAACACGAGAGTGAGCAAGTCAACGAGAGAGTGAGCAAGTCAACGAGAGAGTGAGCAAGTCAACGAGAGAGTGAGCAAGTCAACGAGAGAGTGAGCAAGTCAACGAGAGAGTGAGCAAGTCAACGAGAGAGTGAGCAAGTCAACGAGAGAGTGAGCAAGTCAACGAGAGAGTGAGCAAGTCAACGAGAAAGTGAGCAAGTGAACGAGAGAGTGAGCAAGTCAACGAGAGAGTGAGCAAGTCAATGAGAGAGTGAGCAAGTCAACGAGAGAGTGAGCAAGTCAACGAGAAAGTGAGAAAGTCAACGAGAGAGTGAGCAAGTCAACGAGAGAGTGAGCAAGTCAACGAGAAAGTGAGCAAGTCAACGAGAAAGTGAGCAAGTGAACGAGAGTGAGCAAGTGAGTGAACGAATGACCGAGGACGAAGTCAAACCAGTGGGTGAGGAGCATGAAACGACAGTCCTGTGTGGAGTGAGGGACAGTAATGTGAATAGTAGTGATGGAAGCAAGTTAGCGGGAGGCCGGGTAGTTGGGTGGCCGAGAGATCGTGGAAAAGGAGATTTGATAGGCGTGTGAGTGGATGGGCTCGTGGGCATCGACTGGTTCTGTGGAATGGCAGGAGAGTCAACGTGGGAACATTTAGACAGCTCGTGAGTAGAATTGTTGAAGTGTGTGTGTGTGTGTGTGTGTGTGTGTGTGTGAATGGGAATGTAGTATATGGAAGAGAGAGCAGTCAGGTGGACATGTCGGCTTCGGTGTTGGTGTTGGGAAAGACAGACAAAAGCAGTGCAACATTCGAAACAGAATACGAGACAAAGAGCTATCATTTTCCATCCGCTCACGTTAGATTTTCAACGATATTTTGCGTCAGCTGAATGCAGCGAACGGGTCGATAGAAAAGGTGGTATTACTACTGAACTCTGCAGGGAATGGTACGTCCGAGTGCTGTTGAATGGAAGTTCTGGGGAGATATTTATAGTGGGATAGACGCAATACGTCGGTTGAGAATTTTCAATTCCATCATCTTTGTTGGTTTATTTGTAAAAGCTCTCGTAGATACAACACACAATTTTTGCACTTTCATTACACAATGCAAAACGGGGAATACTGATGAAGCATTTTTGAAAAACTGAACTAGTTTTATGATAAAGATATTTTAAAAAAGTAGTAGTTATTTGCGATTGTAATATATTTCAATGGTAAAAATAAGTAATAAATTTTAAAAAGGTAGTTAATTTTCAACTTATGTTAATACTCCGTGTTTGGATCAATATCTAATGTACTTTTTCCAAATTTAAACTGTACATCGCATGTTCAAGTTCTCGATCATCATCGATTTTCTCGTAAAGAGTCCTTCTGCAAAGCGCATACGCCTTCTACCACAAGGATCCGGATTCGATCTCCGACACTTTCATAAGGAATTTATGGCGGACATAGTGAGCTCTCGGGAATCTCCCTTCTCCTTGGAATCTCTTTTCTCCATTGCTCTACTACCACGCACCTCACCCTTGTCATCACATCATCTACTCATTGGAGAATCGCACATGGGTGTCTATTCCTCTAGTCTTTTAAGGGTCCCCAAAGTAAAATATGAAAATTATACGCATAATGAAAAAATAAATAATCCTCATCTCACTCTACTTATCCATATTTTTTTAAAAATAGACACAATTTTTATCTCATTCAATTGGGTCACACGACATTTCTTGCAAATATCACTTACATTTTTTGGTGAATGATATATGATATTCAGAAGCTCTAGGGCACCTCTACACTCTACAAATTCTGAGCCATCTTCCAATACGCACTTGGTGATATGATAGGAACTTCACTCTAACATTCTATACTAGGCGTGAAAGTTTACCAAACTTAATTTTGGGGGCCAAATGTGAAGTACCAAAAACATAAAAACAAAATGATGAGACTTCAATGTTTCCTAACTCATGAGTCTCCGAGATAGAATTCCGCGTTTGATAACAATAGTAAGAGAGAAAGTGGATAAACATAAATATTGAAGACTGGTTCATGGAGCTCGGTCAATGGCTCGGTAATAGAACTATTTAGTTGTGTATCAACTTTCGGAAAATATATTCCCATCACGAAACGCTGGCAAACAACTAAATAGTTATAATATTTTGCACTGAACAAGCCACATGAACCAATTTTCATTATACATACAGTCGTGGGGATTTTACATATTTAAAAAATATTATTTCAATTTAGTCAGAGTGATTTACACAAACCATTTTTATGAAAATTCTTCGCTGGAAAGATGGATTAAACTTCCCTGTGTTGATAAGGTAATAATTGAAATATACTATCAGCGTTTAATTTAATAAGCGTCTAATTCAATTGTGCTTTGACATACACATTCTGCTTACAGTTCCTACTTTTCTTCTAAGCCAGCATGAATATCTCAGAATAACCAGTTCTAACATTGACCAAAAAATATACATGTCTCTGGAGAACCAAAACATGTACTGGAATACTCTGTTCATGTTAATAATGAGGTACTAAGTTAACTTTATTGCCGCTTTCTTTTTGACTTTCAAATTTGTATACAAATATACTAACAAATTCATTGACCTCCTTTTAGCCTAAGACGGATACGCATTTCGGGAACAAAACACGATATTTGTTGGTTCGCCATCTACTAAATCATTACAACGCGAGGCGAATCGCTTAACACACAAACACACACCCGGTAAATAGCACGGCACAATCAGTAAAATGAATTTGCTAAATCGTTATTATCTTTCATGGCTTGAAACAACCTAAGTCTATTTTGTTCATTTGCGGGGGCATTTACCTTAGGACAAAAGTTGTTGCAATCTCCATTCAAGATCGTAGGCAGAGGCTTGCATTTTCGTGTGATTACTACTATTCGATGAGGCGTAGAGCGATAAGGATCCTTTAAACTAAGCAGAGGACGCGTTCAGTCTAGTGTGGACGACGTTCGAACGGTAGGGCTTAATTATTTTGTGTTCCAACAGAAATGGTCACTAATCATGTAAATATTGAGCATGTATTTCAAGCACTATTTTGTTCTTCCCCTCTGTCTAATAGTAATTCTAATTCTAATAGTAATTATATTTGTAAATATTCGTAATAGTTTTGTAATTGTCGTATATCTAGTTGTAGTCATGTTTGCTACCGAGCATTAGCCCAAAGCGAACTTTAATAATAAATCTATCTAAATCTATCTATCTCTGGACAGTCAGATCCAGTGCCGATCTACTCGCAGTTTTCCACATCCAGGCATCTCCAACCTGTGGAACACCGCCCCCTCGTAACAAGCTCTACGTTCCCGACATATGTGGGTGTGTAAGGCAAGTAAGTGTACGGCTGTGTAAATATGGGTGAGGATAGGACAAGAAACAGGAAGGAAAGATCGCGCGCGGTCCGTGGTCCGTTTGTTAGGGTACTGCCCCGGCATTCATCTGGAGCTGATCGGATAAACCACAAAAAACTACTAATCAGAGAAGCCAACTGCGAGAATTCTCCAGAAACCGCCTGAATTTGATCTATTCTTGGGTTTTTATAAGTGAGGGCAATTGACGTAAATCAGCTGTTACGGTGTCATCCAATCGAGAGCAACGGCATCACGGTGACGTCACTGTTGTGACGTTTAATCTCACTATTGGACGAAACCGTCAGAAGCTGATTTATATCAAATATCATGTTACAAAAAAACAAGTATAGCTATCTACCTATAATTGATTGATTAGTGGCTCCGAGCACGTCAAATTCTAAGTTCATTAGATAGATAGATAGATCGATTTATTACTAATTCTGCAAATAAGTTCCAGAACTTGGCTGGCAGAATACACTAACTAAACATTAGAGAACTTAACAACTATACAAAATTTTACAAATTTTACACACTTTACAAATTAACATAAACATTTCACCGTGCAAGCTTCCATAGCACTCCACTTCACTTCACATCACTACACTACACGCCACTGCACATAATAATAATAATAGTAATAATAATAATAATAATAATAATAATAATAATAATAATAATAGTAATAATAATAATAATGTTATAATAATAATAGTTATAATATAACATACTTTACGTAGAAGATAATAAGACATATATAAACATCTAGAAATTTAATTTATTTTTGAATTTGCTGACATCATGAGGAAAGGGATCAAAGATTGTCACAGGCAAGCCATTCCAGTCTCTAATAGTTCGATTCGCGAATGAATATTTCCCAACGTCCGTTTTCTGAATTCTTGTCTGAATTTTGTGCATATGATCCGCTCTGCCGAAATATGTAGGTTTCCCTAATCGACTTTGAATTTCTTTCCACGGTCGAAAGCCTGTGTACGCTTTATACATAGCATAGAGACGCGATTTAGACCCGTATATGTAGTGCAGGTTTGTATCGTGAGAGTTTTTGGTGATATCTCGTCACTGGGTAGCAAGATCCGGCACCGACCTACACGTGAGCTTGCAGTATTTTCCCCAACTAAGTGTCTCGTACGTGTGGGGAACTTCCTCAGCCGGGAGAAGCTGTCATACTGCAAGCTTTCAACTCTGGAGTCTCCCAACATGTGTGGTAGTGTAGTGCATGTTAATGTTAAGTGTGTGTGTGTGTGTGTGAGTGTGTGTAAGGGGGGAGGATAGGACAAGGAAGAGGAAGGAAAGATAGCGCGCGGCCCGTGGCTCGTTTGTTAGGGTACTGCTCCAGCATTTGTCTGGTGTTGATCGAAGAAACCATGGAAAACTACCGATCAGAGCAGCCGGTCGCTAGAATTCTAGACCGGATTCGTCCTAGCTAAGTTTCAAGTGCTGAAAATCCCGCCACAGAAGGGACTCGGACCCTTGTACCTCCCGGACAGTCATGCCCTAAGTTATCAGGCGATGCCCTAAGAGAATTTGGCCAGCCTCTTGCAAGGGAAATAATGAATGGCTAAAAAATATATTTTTTCGACAAGATTGCAATACATTCAAATTTAAGAGACACTAAACTCAGAATTTGATGCGTCAAGTACCTGAACAAAGAGAAGGCGTAAAACATCAGTTAAGAGCTGTAACCCCAAAGAACTAGCTTTTGCTAGATTACATCTAATATCAGAAATTTGTCTAACAGAAGAATAAATCAATTGTCCCAGATAATAGCCCCATATAATTAAAAATAGTTTATATTCACTAGTATTGCCACGGAGTCATAAAAATTCAGATGAATGCTCCCAGGGCCAGAATGAAGAAGATATGAAAATTTTTTCAGAGATTTTGATGCAAGTCGTCTGTTTGCGTAGTTATCTTTTGTTTGCTTACGTAATACATTTTTCTACAACAAATAAAGCTTAAAACATTCATTTAAATGCATTAGAGTATTAAATATCTCTCCGCATTTGCACGCAATGGCAGTGTTAATACGAAGTGAGGTCTTGCATAAATTACGCATTAGCAGATTTGTATTATACAATAGGTATAATAATAACAAATTAACATTTCATTATTTAATTTATTAATTCATTAGATTTCAACTCCATAAAAGCAACAATTCCGTAAACGTGTAAATTAGACCATAGTGAACCAAACAGAACGTAAAGAGAAAAGTGATAAAGACATGTAGCGACCACAGTGGCATTATCAGCACCTTTGTTATCAATACCGCCATAATCTTTTATTCACACTGATCAGAATACAAGACTTTGTGGCAATTATCTTATTCATTTTATGTGCTCTACGAAGGTCAAAAAGCATTCCAGAATTCCCGTCCATCATTGCAATGCTCCGCGTTGGAGGCGCAGAGGAACCGAAGCTCCTCCGTCGGCGGCAGCGGGCGTCTCGCAGAGAAGGGCGGTTGCAAGGGCGACGCGCGTATTTGCTCCTCATTTCTCCAGGGCCCCCGCAGGGTACGCCCACCTCGTCAGCCACATCGCCAACTGTCCTGGCACCCGCCCTTCCCCATCCCTTCCCCGCCCTTACCCTCCTTCTCCCGTCCCTCCCCTCCCCGGTCTTACCCCCTCCGGACCGAGAGCGGTAGCTCAGTGCATCAACTGATATCACTGCAGCGCCTCTGATCGGGAGGTCCTAGATTCGAGTCCTGACAGCGGCAGGATTTTCGACACTAGCTTTTCAGTTAGGTCGACTTCAGTCTGGAGGAGAATTCTTGCGGCCGGCTGCTCTGAGCGGTAGTTTTCCGTGGTTTCTTCGTTCAATACAACGCGAATGCCGGAGTACTACATTAGTAAACGGGCCAAGGACCGTTCGCAATCTTATCATTTTCTTCCATGTCCTTTCTTCGCCCCCTACTTACACACTAACATGCACCACACTGCCACACATGTCGCGAGTCCAATCAAGAACTTGGAGCTTATTCCGGCTGGAGCAGTGCCACGCTGGTGGGAGTTATCTAGCTACGGAAATTGCCCGCAAGCCGAATTATGTCAGCTCAGGTGTCGCCATCTAATGGGGGAAGATCACATTCACCTCCCCGAATAAAAAGATGCACTACATTTACGTGACTAATTGTCTTAGCAGTCGTTGTACCCGGAATCACTAATCAATAAATCAAAATATGTCCCATTGCGACTATGTCCCTCCGTAGCATCTGTCCTTCGCGCTGGATTCCGTTCTTACCTCCGACATTCTATTTGCACCTCCATTGCCAACAGCCCTCTGTCATATTCATTTCCGCAAGTACATCCGATCCCAATTATCATTTTCACCGTATACAGCATCTCAATTACTTCCACTACCATGCGTATATCAGCTTGAACAGCATTCGACTTACATTTGCAGTTTCAGAGGTGAACGGAATTCCTCTGCAAGAGTCACATTCATCTGTGTATTGTATCTTTCGGGTATAGTCTTTATTCTTTCACCAACGTCTTATTTCCTTGCGACTCCGTTCCACTTCTATCTTCCCGTTGTCGACTCTCAAACCTGCCATCCACCGGTCTACCAACTCTTCTGCACTGCTGACTCAAGCCCCTCCACCACGATGTTACTGACTGTACCCAACTGAACTGCTGCCATCGCCATCGCCTTCGCCAGCGCCAGATCCTCGCGTCTGCTCCTCAGCCACCTCCGGCGCGACGTGCTTCGTGCCGCCTTGCCGGCTAACGCGGTTTCGCGGAGGAGTAATTCGATTTGCGCTCCGCTATTGGCCCCGGCGCGCAGCCTACGCACGCAGAAGCCAGCACCAGCGCCACCGCTACCACCCCCGCACCCACTGCCACACCTACCATCCCCGCCGCCAACATCACCACCGTCACCACTATCGGCATCGGCATCGTTGCCATCACACCGATTTCAGAGACACCACCACAGCGCTTCCAGAGGTATCACCACAGCCGCCACCACCACCACCATCGCAGCCACTGCCACTCCTACCACCCCTGCCGCCAACATCACCACCACCACTACTGTCGTCATCGGCATCGGCATCGTTGCCATCGCACCGATTTCAGAGACACCTCCACACCCATCTCCAGAGATGCCACCACCACCACCAACGCCGCCGCTCCGGCCGCCACCGCCCCCACCGTCGTCATCGGCGCCATCACAGCAATTTGAGAGACACCATCATAGTGCCTCCAGGGATACCACCACAGCCGCCACCGCCACCGCCGCCACAGCCACTCCCACCGCCCCCCAACCACCGCTGCCACTCCTGCCGCCATAGCCCCGACAGCGTCAACGGAATCGGCAACGTTGCCATCACAGCAATTTCAGAGACACCACCGAAGCGCCTCCAGAGATACCACCACAGCCGCCACCGTCACCACTGCTACTCCCACTGCCCTGCCACCGCCCCGCCGCCACCGCCACCACCACCACCACCACCGCCGCCGCCGCTCTCGCCGCCACCGCCCCCACCGACATCACCATCGTCACCTCCACCGCCGCCTACGCCTACGCCCCCAACGTCGACCCCGCCTACTTCCCCCGAGGCTGCTGCGCTATGCGTCGGGCTGTCTGCCTCGGTGCCGAGAACGTGCCGGCGAAGGAGGCAAGGAATGGGTGCAAGAAACGCTTCCAGCTGCGTTTTGCGTGGTACGAAATACATTTCTCAACTTTCTGAAGAAAACCCTGAAGTGAAAGGATTAACAATATAATAATGACGGTAAGTTTGGCCTACTTAAATTGGTATGTTTTATTTTCAAAACTTTGTGTATTTTTTATTTGTTTATTTATGGTCGCTTTATAACAGCTCAGGTCATCAGCGACCTCATTGTGTTTACATCAGTACATCGCATTTCAAGGTTACAAATAGTTGAATCATTACACCATGAACATTATATCAATATATCATAACAAAAATTGCATTATTATTATATTACATTCAACAATTTACTTATTTCTAGTAGTTTCAAAATTTTTTTACAACCTTCTTCCGATTTGAACAGTGAATATAAGCTGCCTTCTATGTTTAATGATTTCCTTATATTAAAAAATCCTTGGTACTCAAGAATAAAATACACATATCATTTGTGTATTTTATATCACTAATGTTACGAAAACATATTTTGATTTGACTTATAATTTGCGTAATTATACGTATTTAAAACGCATTGTAGTTTACGTATTCTTTTACTATTTAAATACAATAATAATATGTTTCATAATTAATGATTTGCTAGTCGTCTTGTATGTAGTAACATCAGACAATCTCTATTTGATTGTCTTATCACACCATGTAAAATCCATCGATGACCTCATTTATATTACAAAATATAAAGTAAATCTCTACTCTTTTGCGACTTACATTCCAAGAAAAACACTTTCATGACATTTGTAGAATTCAAGATCGTAAAGCCCTCTAAGTCATCGCATTTTCATAGCATTTATTTAAACAGTACAACTTATTTTTTGTATTAACATACGTTCTTACTTGATACCTATAAGGGTCTGTAGAATTATATCTAATTTATTTATTATTACATACGCACCCTGGAACGAATAGGAATAAGAAAAGAATAAGAACGCAATTGAAATAAGAACAATGAACAAAAAAAGTTTTTCATTTTGTTTAATTGATATTGACAATATTTGTACTGGAGTAATTTCACTTGACAAGAATATGCACGATGTGAAAACAATATATCGTTCCGAGTATACTACGCGCTCACGCCATTCCACTTTGTTCTCATTACTTCGACCATAGTCACCTCAGCGTTCGCCGTCACCATCACCGTCACCTTTCCCAGCGCTTCCGACGCCACCCCCAAAACTACTGATCCCTTCCCCGACCTAACCCAAGCCCCTCCCTTCCCCGCCTCCGCCACCCCCTGACGACCCCGACTCCTCCTCAGCTTGGAGGCTCAACATTCCCACATCTCTACAGTCTCTGACACCCCCAGCGCGTCCCACAACCCTCGAACCCAACGTCTACACAGACTCACCTCTTTTACCTCCTAGGCGCCAGCATCCACCGGCCACTCCCAGTCTCGAAATCCTTATCGTCCCCCACCTCGCCATTGCCACTCCTACCGCCCCGCCACCACCATTACCACCTGCACCACCACTAGCACCACCACCAGCTGCATCACCATCATCACCAGCATACCACCACCACCACCATGTGCATCACCCACACCAGTGACATCACCACCATCGAAAGCTGCATCACCCCCACCATCTTCATCACCCACACCACCAGCTGCATCACAATCATCGGCAGCTGCATCACCACCACCACCACCACCACCACCACCACCACCACCACCACCACGAACAACAACAACATCAACAACAACAACTGCATCACCACCACGACCATTATCATCACCAGCACCATCACCACAAGCTGCGACACCACTACCACCAGCAGTAACACCACCAGATGTATCATTACTATCACCACCACCATCACTATCATCATCACTACCAGCTGCATCACCACCCAGCATCGTCGCCCCCACAATCACCAGTACCACCAACACCGCCGTCGCCTTCGCTCCTACCGCCAGCACCACCCCACCATCATTTCCACCACCGCGCCACCATCCAACCGTCACGCATGGTAGTGTATGAGAGTATAAACGCCATCTCCGCCCTCATGGTGCTTCTACCATCCCACAACGCCCCACCCCCGCCGCCGTCTCACTATCACCACCGCTGACTATTCCACCGTCTCACCTTTCCCCACCAGCTAGGAGGGGGTCTTTCGCCACCGCCATCGTCCCCATTGCGACGAAGTCCGCGCCACTTTCGCCGCCACCGCTCGGAAACGAAACACGGGGCGGAATTGCGCTCCCCTGGGAAGGAAGCTCGCCAGCGCCCCTGATCGCCGGCAACGGCGGAATTCGCCCGTGAAAGGCGAATTCCAAAGCCCGGAATAAATTGAGTTTCCTTTCACGCAGCCGCTTGTGTGCAAATAAATTGAGTAAAAATTGAAATCAAATTCGAAGCAAAGGAAAGCTGTTGTAATGCAAGAGGGACTTTGACAAGAATTCCATTTCCGAAGATGATAGTACTAAATGTGGAATTACTATTTTGTTCATAATTTGAACATTTTCTCCGTTGTGAGAAACGACAACAATGTTTAGTATCATGTGCGAAGTTTTTTTGAGAAAATATCGTTTTCACTTTCGGCCGTCAATATCATATTGCTATCTTTTTCTACCTCCTTCACAAAAACTCTTTCTTGAATACTTTTTTTGCTAGAATATTCTTATAGCACGGTATAAAATTGAGGAACAACTTTGCTTAATTCTTAACTTGCTGAAAGTATCTTTTAAGAAGAACGTACAGGCGAAAATAGTAATCTTGAAAATTTTCCATGAAGTCTGAGCGAATAGGTCTAAACTTTCCTTGAAACGTACGCCGGTCTTGAGAAAGATCCGATTATTCCCTCCTGCTCATGACACCTCTAATGGAAGTTTTAGGGTCTTCCAGAAAGTAAAGCAATCTCAGATGTAACCGCAGTAGCACCTGGCGCTTTTTAAAATCCATCGCGCCTAACCGCCATGAAGTTCGTATGAAATTCTTTTCATGTTTAAACCTTTCGCTTTCTCCAAGAAAACTTTCAATGGGGGTAAATCACGTCTGCAATAAACATGCGGAATTCAAATACTACTACAAATATAAGCGATATATTATTGACAACTTTTTCTGTTAAACTTGACAAGTTTCGAAAATCGTAGTATTGGAAGAAATTCTGAAACGTGCAACAAAACGTGACAAGTTGAAAACTGAACTTTCTCCAAACTCTGGCTTCAAGTTCAAAATTTAAGAGTTTTCATTTAATATACTTGCTTGACAAAGCAATGAGTAGAAGATCCCCTTATGTCTCTACATAAAAAATAATCATTTTTTTAGCATTTTGGAATGGATATTTTAAATACCTACTCTTTTTATTTATAAATTCCTTGTCATTTTACAACAGAAACCATACGGTATATTCACCCCTAAATATATTGTGTAGGGCAGCGAATGAAATTGGACCTACTTCCATATTGAATGTAGATATTACAGAGTTTATAAACGGACAAAGTAAAAACTACAGAAGTATGAAGGATGGGTTGTGTACATTAATATGATTATTATATCAGTATTTTATCAGTATCATTGTACCAGTATTTTACTTGAATTATTACGTTGAGAAGCTCCAGGTATATTATTTAGTTATTTTGTAAATTTTTGAGATCTTTTATATTTGTAAATTTCAGTCACTCCAGCATATTATTTTGTAGTGAATTATGGACAAATTGTTATTTATAAATAAATAATTTCATACACATATTTATCCCCTTATATACTCGTAGAATTCGAGTATTTAGCGCTCGGAGGCTCGTTGGCTAGCGTGTTCGCTTCCCACGGCGCAACCCCAGGTTCGATTTCCGGTCGGGGTAAAAATCAACTGTGCGCCTTTCATGCAATGTCCCGTTGCTGTGTGACGATGAGAAAGCTCACTTCTGAGGTTGAGACCAGAGATCCGGTGTAGGGATCGCTATGTGCTAACAACACGTATCCCTTAACCAATGGCCACAAGGCTGGGACGCCGTTGGTAGGCCTTAGCTCGCTAAGTACATACATACATACATACATACATACGAGTATATAACCTGCATGCTTGCGTCCGTCTGTCACTCGCAGTTGGACTACCAATCGAGTCAAGTGAGATGTTATTAGACGCATCTCGGTTTACTGGTGGCTATTGATTTAAATAAATCATCAGTACCCACCAGAAAGTTCTAAGGAAGTCCTCGGAAAACCTCTGTTTTGCGTTTTTAGCGCTGAGATCTTGCGGTAACGCCGCAAACCACGTGCTCCAGCGACGCTACCCGTCACCCATTCAAAAATGAACTCCCTCCAAACTCTGGATTGAAGTTCAATATTTAAGAGTTTTCGTTTAGTGAGTACTCAGGCGCACCCCGGCGTACCCAGGTGTTGAATGTCATAATATTGTATCGTCTGGACGCTACTGATCACAATAAGCGGCACAGTTTTTAAAATCACTGGAAGGAATTCGTCACTGTTGACCTCGTACGGTAATTATCGTTTTATAGGATGTAGCGCAAACCATAGTACTAATGGGATAATCCTCTTTTAATTTCAACTATAAAATTAAATTGTGATTTGGATTAAAAAAGAATGTAACGTTATGTTCTAGAATAAAAGCTTCCCAAATGTACCAATTTTCTTTAATAAACCGCATGTACATTAAGTGATATGTACACTTGAGAACAAGGTTCGGATAAGATTTGTTTATCACCGTATTCTGGGTGTATGTAGTGTCCGTAGTCTGAAAGAACATCCAAAAAGAGTTGCGATCACACTTTTTTGGTATGTTTTATTATTTAATTTTATTTCTTAATATATTACTTTTTAAGTACTACTCCTGAGGATGAAAGAATCAAACAAGTCTGTTTACAGTATCTTTTGAATTAGAACTTTCTCAGTAGTTGATTGCCAGTAAAAAGTAATAGTTTTTCATACACACACACACACACACACACACACACACACACACACATTCTTTTCCACAAGCATTTTAATCATCCAGTCACTTTCCACTACCTTTTATAATAGTAATAGTCAAATTTAATCGAAAATCATAATACATTGGATACATTGGACAACAATATCTGATTAAAATATGACTTATCATAAATCTTATTAATCTATTAAAAAATATGACTTATCGTAAATAATACTTGCCGTAATATCTGTTACCAAACTCTGTTCATGGCATCGTTTAATAATTCTCATGTTTCATATGCAATAAATAATTTGCTGCCTAATAATACTTATTCCATAAACATTCATTAATTGATAATGCAGCCCTTTCGAATTCTGGCAATGTATTCCCAATGTATGTTAAACATCCCTGTAAAACACTACTACCTGTAAAACACTACATCTTGTAAAACACTACATCTTGTAAAACACTACATCTTGTAAAACACTACATCTTGTAAAACACTACATCTTGTAAAACACTACATCTTGTAAAACACTACATCTTGTAAAACACTACTTTCCGAATTAAATTTTATATTTTACTAGAAATTCGAGAGATCAGGTGAGCTACTAGAGCCATGAATTTTTTTCTTCCCAAAGCCCCAGCAACGGCAGCCCCGGAGGGCGCTGATGGGCTTCGACGGCAGGTGGGGGCCTCTGGGTGAGCCGCGAGGCCGACGGTCAGGGCTGCGCGGCGTCCAAAATTAATTGAGTTTCGGGGGGGGGGCGGTCGTTTCAAATTCCGGGGCGGACGCTGCATCAGGCGGCGACGCCCGCGGGCGCACCCCCACTCTCCCCTCCCCTCCCCTCCCCTCCCCACCTTCCTCCTTCCCCTCCGCGCGGGAGGCCTCTTAAAATATTTACGCGCTTAAACAAGCCCACCCCTCCGACAGCCCTCGCGCGCACCCCTTCGCCCTCTGGCGGCCACGAAATGAAATCCGTCTGCAAACAAGGCCGTGGCCGTGGACCCCGTCCGCGCACCGGGGCACGCCCCCCTCCTCCGTGTCTTCCCCAACTTACCTCCACCTGCCGCTTCCCCACAACTACCTCACATCCCCGCATTGGCTTCCTCCGACTTCTCTCTCAACCGGGAGCGGTAGCTCAGTGCATCAACTGATGTCACTGCAGCGCCTCTGCCCGGGAGGTCCTAGGTTTGTGTCATGACGGCGGCAGGAGTTTCGACACTAGCTTTTCAGCTAGGTCGAATTCATGTCTGGAGAATTCTAGCGGCCGGCTGCTTTGATCGGTGGTTTTCCGTGGTTTCTTCGATCAACACCAAGCAAATGCCGGAGCAGTACCCTACCAAACGGGCCACGGACCGCGCGCGATCTGTCCTTCCTCTTCCTTGTCCTATCCTCTCCCCTTACACACACACTTACACTAATATGCACTACACTACCACATATTCCTGGAGATCGGTCGGGAGCTTAGAGCTTGTCCCGACTGGGGCGGTGCCCCGCTGGTGGGAGAGTCCTGGTTAGAAGGAAACCCCACTAACCGACGGTAGGCCGGCGCCGGATCTCGTCATCCAGCCGGGGAATATCACCGCCATCTCCCGAGGAAAAAAAACATGCACTATACTCACGGGACTAATGACCAAAGCAGTTGACGTGCCGGGAAACAGGAAAAAATCAATCAATCAATCCGACTTTTCTAATTTCATGACATTCCTCTACTCTGCCCCTACTCATCTATTGCCACACCCCTTCTTTGCTCACAAGCTGTTACCTCTGATCTTTCCATGTCCTGGTCGTCCTCTACCTCGTTTTCCCAACACTTCTCGGCATTTCCCCGTACCTTCTCTACCATCTCCGCCTCCTCCCAACCTCTCCCGTACTTTACCTCCCATCCCCGCCTTGCCCCCACTACCTCCAACGCCGGAACCCCTCACCCACGGCTGTCCTCATCCAACTTCGCAGAGTTGTGTGCCGCCACTAATAATCCTCCGTGATTGCAGAGATAAGGCGGAAAACTAGGGGGCGGTTACCTGCAGAAGGAAATTATATCCTGGTTGTTTAGTATTCTGTCCCCTGTTATCCCGTCGAGTTAACAGGAGGTTCTATATCGTGGGCTGTCGAATAGGACGTTGGTTATTTGTTTTACGTTGGGAAAAGCTAATTCTACTCGCTTCTTGAATGGGAATGACGTGCGAGGACTTGGCCCTATTCTTGTTGGTGAAGGACTCTGCCCAACACACGACGCATAACAAGACTTATTTTCGATAGGCATTGCATATTTTATCAAAATTCACGTATTTTCCTCTGGAAGAGGGAAGAAATGTAACAATTTTCTGAGCAAAGAAATGTCAAAAACGCAAGACCAATAAGATTATTCGATTAGCAAATTACGAGTCTCCCTATACAAGTGGCTCTAGAACTTTCCAATGGTTATGCTCCATGACCAAGAGTTCAATGTTTTGATATGCAAGTATTCAAAAGAAAAGTTTGTTAAATAGCGGTTTAAAAAAATTGTCTACTTATAACACATTTTGAACTTCCATTCTAAAAAATCCACTTAAGTGAAAATATCATTTAAATACCGTAGTAAATAATTTCAATTACGCAAAAAAATTCTGCTTGATATTCTTTGACAACAAATAGTAAACAAGGGTTAGTATCTGAATAATGTGTACACAATATTTTTTATTTGTATTATTGTCTGTAAAAGACAAATATTTAATAATCAGTTATGCAATTAGAGTAATGAAAAGTTTTACGTTACTATGAATTATAAAACCTAGTTTGTTGTCGTTAATTGGACGCACCAGTGTAATGGAGTTTTTAGTTTCATACAAAATTTAAAATCGAAAACACACTCGAAATTGTTAGTTATGTGGTTCATTTTCTAATTCTAGTTCTCTTCTAGAAGTTGTTTTTGTACTCCCAGCCCCCGACGTTACGCAAATCACAGACTGAGAACCCTTAACCTTGACTTCTCTTCCTGATTAACGAATCCAAATTAATTAAAATCAATATATTAGAGACAAATCTCACTGTATGATGCATAATAATTCACTACTTACAGTCATACGTTTCCAGCAGATGTGAAACAGGCATCACCTGAAATACAATGAATAATACTTAAGAAATGTGTGATAACAATGCGAAAAATGACAACACGGGCAAGTGATAATTTTATGCAAGGGATGGATCTGATAAGCGGCAGCTATGTTTATGCAAATCATATTTTTTACCATTAGGTCCCCTTCTTGGAAAAGTGAAAGATCCAGATAAGAATGTATATTGTTTATATTAACGTAGACTACACAAATCATTAGACTTCTACCTAATCACAGATAAACAAATTAAATTTTGCTAAAAAAATTGTGTTTAAGTAGCAAATGATTGTGTAATCTTTTAAAACAGTTTCTGCTGTACTCTAAAGAATGCAATCAAGCTCATGAAAATATTAGTCAAAATAAATACAATGACAATATCATACCAAAATTTCATTTATTTGTATAAAAGACAAAAAATAATCCTAAATAAAATAATACTAAACACGTTGTATATTAAAACAACGAGATCAGATAAAATTTACTTACATGAACGATATCACACAACAATTACGAACATAGTTTCTCGACCGTTCTAAACCAGTAACTTCAAACGTAGATGATTTCATAATAAGTTCTTGTAATAGATATTCTGCAACTCAAGACAATGAAACCTCGCTCATATCTGCAGGCTTTTCACTTTGCTTTCTTTGCCTTTGGAGTCACCTTACCCACCATCACAGACTATTCTCGAGCGCAGAATCTTTCAGGTTGGCAAGCGATCGCCTGGTGTGTGTTTTTTAATCCGTAGCCTAACGCTGAGGTCTGCCTAAAAACATAGGACTTGCCGCGTAAAAATAAATGGAACGAATGAAATCCAACCGGACAATATTTGTATCTCCGAAGGGAAATATTATGGCGGCAAAAAAGTCGGCGCAGAGAGCCCACAGTCGCAGGCCTCTAAAGAGAGAACACCCGCTTCGCCTGCGAAGGGGGCGGTGCCCGCCGCAAGGGACGCGTAGCTTCAAATTGCGTCGCGGTCACCGGGAAATTACATCGAGCGCGGTCGCACGAAGTGGGTATAAATGTCTCTGCAAATATTGCTGTGTGACTCTGGAGCCAATTTCCTATTTGTAGGCTTCGACTGACGGTTATTAAAATCAGAAATACGTTATCACTATTAATTGTGGAGAGCAGATGGCTAATGGATACAGTATATAAGTACAAGAAGAGTGGTATGTATAGGACATTTTTTTTAATGATTTAGATGGTCACTGTTTTGGAAGGTCGTTGGAAAGGTGAAATCGTACAGACAGGACGAGGTTGGATTACGCAGGGCAAGCCAGATACGAAGTCAGTTAGTTCCGGTCGTTCTCGGTTACTAGACCAGCGCGCCGACTAAGAGAATGCTAGTTGCGGCTCTGTCATTGTCTAGAACAGGAATGTTCCAGTTGTAGAGATTCGAGGGCCACAATTAAACTCTTTAATATGGTTGCGGTTGCATATTTTCATTACTAGAAGGTCCCCACATAACGTCCCCAATTGTTGATCCCGGCAGTTTACCCGGTTGCCCTGAAACGGGAGAGCGGGAACTGCGCATGATATCATGCTGAACCATGCATAACGCAGTGAATTACATTGGGATGATTTTAAATTTCCGAATTTACTAGATAAGAAAATTCCATAAATCTAAATTTATACTATTTTTACATTGAAGGCAGTATTGTCCCCGGCAGGGTGCATGTGCTAGGCGCACAATGTATTAACCCGACATGAATGAAAGAGGCTTTCGCTTTTCACTAATAAACGTTCGCGAGGCACAGTACATGGTACTATGGGCCGCCTGTAGGAGCAAAAAGCAAATGTGAAAAAGAATTTGGAAAATGACATTTCTAACTCGAAGAGTACACACATTATCTCTCTGTCTCTCTCACCCCCTTTCCATCTCTCTCCCTTTCCCTCTCCCCCTCTCCCTTTCCCTCTCTCCCTTTCCCCCTCTCTCTCCCTCTTCCTTTCCCCCTCTCCCTCCCCCCCTCGCCCTCTCTCCCCCTCGCCCTCTCTCTCCCTTTCCCTTTCCTTCTGTCTCTTTTCCTTTTCCCCTTCATTTTCACTCCTTTTTCGTCTTATTCCCTTTTCCTCTCTCCCCTTTCCCTCTCCCTCTCCCCTTTCCCTCTCTCTCCCTTTCCCCCTTTCTCTCTGTCTGTGTGACATTGTTGTCATTCCACATTTACGTATATCCTTCATCTTTGTACATGAACTGGTCTTATTCCTTGTAACGTCTTAAATGTACGCCCCCTCGTCCGTCCTTGCCTCCGTCAGAGCCTCGTTAAGCGCGACGCGAGAGTCCACCGAGAGTCCACTCTCCGAGAGTCCACGCCGGCGCCCCTCTCTGGCGCCGGTGCAGGATCGTTCTCCTAAGTAAACCGGAGCACGCACCGCGTCTCAACGCAGTAACAGTCTGCTTCAGTCACTGCACAGTGGGCTACTACATGTGAAATGCACGGGCACAATTTAGGAAGTAATGAATGTGGGATATGTCCTCAATTTTACGATTGTAGCCAAACACTGAAACTTTTTGAAATTTGAGATAATTAGAATCCTGAATAGTTTATGGATATTAGTAATTTTTTATATCATGAAAAATCTGCCAAAACTAAATGATTTTGAAGTAAATCCTGGTTCCAGAAGAGATTGGTTCTGCTTCAATTACGCCACATAATACACATTTTGTTGCAACATAGTAAAACATGTTTGAAGAGGGAAAATTCTAATATTACACTCCGAATACAAAAAAAATAAATTCAAAACCCGAAAAGAAACTGATAGGCTTCTTTTCCAGTCATTAACGTCAGTGCTTCTTCCTCAGAGCTATAATCAAAATAAAAATAATAATAATAATAATAATAATAATAATAATAATAATAAAAATAATAATAATAATCTCTTCAAATGTACAACATTTGTAGCTTGTGCAAGTACCTTGCATTAGTTCGACTAAATCGAAAATCTTTCCACAATTCCCACCGCAATCAATTCCTACGTTCTCTTAACCAGAGATTTACGCAGGAGATATAAAACTGCCAATATTCAGTCTGTGGCGAACTTCACAGAATATAGGAGTCACAATATACCCATTGGGCGCCTGTCTTGCGCGAAAATCATGAATACTTCATACTTCATTCATCCTTTTCCCTTGTAGTGAAAGAAATTATCGATTCATAAATTGAATTTTCCGGGCAGAAATTCTGTGATTAGTGTAGTGAATGTTTTGTGTCTGGAGATGACTGTTCCTCTGCCGATGGAATGTGCTATCCGGCGCCAACTGACAGGTCGGCACTGTTTCGGGCTCGTAACAAACCGGGGTAGTTGATTGGATGGTTGGTTGATTGTTTAGCGATTCCGGGCGCCTCAACAGCTTAGGTCATTAGTCCTGTAAGTGTAGTGCATGTTTTTCCTCGGGAGATGGCAGTGATCTTCCCCCGCTGGATGGCAAGAGCCGACACCCACCTACCGTCGGCTAGCGGGGTTTTCCCTTGACCAGGACTCTCCCACCAGCGGGGTACCGCCACAGGCGGGACAAACTCTAAGCTCCCGACCGGTCTCCCGGAATGTGTGGTATTGTAGTGCATGTTAGTGTGTGTGTGTGTGTGTGTGTAAGGGGAGAGGATAAGACTAGGAAGAGGAAGGAAAGATCGCGCGCGGTCCCTGGCCCGTTTGTTAGGATACCGCTCCGGCATTCGCCTGGTATTGATCGGAGAAACCATGGAAAACTACCGATCAGAGCAGCCAGCCACTAGAATTCTCCTTCAGACAGCAACTGAATTCGACCTAGCTTAAATGCTAGTGTCGAAATGTTAAGCTTTATTGCACGAGTACAACCTTTGAAAACGAGTGACGTTAAGTACGAGAATTAAAATTTGTGCGAATGCAATATAGCGACATTTTAAACCTGCTGCATGTGTGTTTTTGTATAACCGCGTTATAAACTTATAAAAGAATCGAAATTAATTTTTGAAAAGAACTTTATTGTGAGGACACGGGTATTTTACATCTGCGCAAAAAGCGGTGGTCAGCTGTTTGGGCCACCGTTACCTCCTGACGATTCCCTAGCAACGATTGGCTCAATATATTACGACAACGATTAAGACACTTATTATTCGTGTCATAAGTGGAAAGTACGTCGAAGTATGTCAAAGTTCCTGTTTTATATCTCAGCAGAAGTAGAAGTTGATAAATTGAGCTCAAATATTAATGAACGAAATTTTCAAATTAAATGACGGAGCTAGAATGACAGAAAACAACTAGTTGCAAATAAATCAATTTTATTTCATAACAATTTTTCTGCTTTATCACAGAGATGCAATTTAAAAACCAAAAGTAGATACCAGAAATTGCGGAACTAAAATAAACATTATTGTCGTGAGGAATGTTCTGTCCTACAAACACATAATAATCTAATGATAACCTAACTCCGTTAAACTTTATTGATATTTTTTGGAACATGTCATTTCTGTTAGTCATATAGCTCTCACATTGAACTTACAAGGGGAAAAAACCCAAGAAGTCAATAAAAAAACCTATGGTTGAGAAACAATGGCTTGATTTTAGCTGGATCCTCTGAGCAACAATATAATTATTCTGCAAAACAGGTATCCCTGGTAATACCAAATAATTGTGTAAAAATACAAATGCCATACGTTACTGGCAATGAGCTATATGATATTTCTCTTTCACACAAAGGAATAAAATAAAAATACGCGTTAGTTGTTACATTGAGTGTGTGGTAAAGGAATTTAAATAAGTTGATAAGCCGGAACGCCTAAAAATCTAGAAATGATACAGAATGGCACAGGCTTTCTCGTACGAGTTATTTTCCTTATCTCTGTATTTCGAACTTTCTTTTCTGTTTTGCTCCGCGTACTTCTCAGTTGCTAAAATACATTGGCCCTAAAACATATTTTTTTACGTTTTCTTAATATTTCGGATCCATTTCAATATTGGTTGGGAGTGACCATTAAACGAATATTATACGTTTTACTCCAAAACTGTTCTGTAGGCTTTTTCTTAGTTTTTCTAATATATAATGTATTTAATCATTTTACCTTCGTGAGATTAAAATCAAATAATGATATTCAAGACCTAAAAGTTCTGTAGCAAAGGAGTAGCCAAAACTACACAATCGTAATCAAAACGAAACATTGGCTAAAGATAATGAAATTACGTTGTATAGTTGCATTCAAAATGAAGCAAAATGAAAAAACGCAAAACCGATATACACAATAAAGGAAAATGAACGAATCGAGCTCTCCTGAGCCATTGTGTTCAATATCTAAAACAGCTCCGACAGACAATGATTTTTACAGAAAATATTTTTTTCACCCACAGTGATGAACAAATCCGACATTATTGTCAAAATCTCGAGACGGAATTTTTGCAGGATCATAATACTTGTTCCTCTTCACAGAAAGAAAAGACAGCACCCTACAAACAATACGCCACAAAAGCGACTACATATCGCACTCGACGGCACAGGGGGAGAGAGAGTTCAGAGGGTGAAAAAATGAAATATTATGGTAAATACACGGGGACAAAAAGGGCGAGCGCAGCTCGAAAAAGTTTGAGCGGCGGTAGCTGGACCACCGCGTCAGACCGGCACCTGGCGCGAGGCAGCAAGCTCCAGCCTAGCCGGCGAGGCGGGCGGGATGGGGGTGGATATGCAGGCGAAGGGTGACCTCTGCGGTGCCGGAAGGGGCAGGGGTGGTAACAGTGGAGGGAGTAGAGAGGTTGAGGCGGAGGACGGGGATGGGGTGACAATGGGGGCGGAGGTGGCGACTGGGGCGGCAGCGGAGGCGGTGGGCAGTGAGGCGGGGCGGGGCGGGGCGGTGGCGACAGAGCGGTGGGTGGGTGGGAGCGGCAGCGGGGGCGGGGCGCGACCGACGGCGGGGATCGCGGCGACAGAGCGTTGCGGGTAATGGGAGCGGCAGCAGGGGCGGGGGCGGCGGCGAGGGCCGAGCGGGAGCGGCGGCGGGGGCAGGAGCGGAGGCGACAGGGTGGTGAGGGCGGTGAGAGCGATAGCTAGGGCGGGGATGGGGGTGGCGGTAAGGGCGGGGCGGGGGCGGCAGCGGGGGTGGCAGCGGGGGCAGCAGCGGGGGCAGCAGCGGGGGCAGCAGCGGGGGCAGCAGCGGGGGCGGCAGCGGGGCCGGCAGCGGGGCCGGCAGCGGGGCCGGCAGCGGGGGCGGCAGCGGGGGCAGCAGCGGGGGCAGCAGCGGGGGCGGCAGCGGAGGCGGCGGCGCGAACGGTGGCGGCGACAGACTGGTGCGGGCGTCGGAAGCGGCGAGGGTTGAGAAAAATGGGGGCGATGGCGGGGGCGGGGCGCGTCTGGCGAGGGCGTCTAGACCCGAGCCGTGTCACTGCGTGCGCGAGCGGCGCGGCGCGGCGCGGCGCGGCGCGTCTGCCAGCGGGATAACGCCCGCCACGTCCTGTCCAACTCGCGTTAAAGCGCGCGGCCTCCGGCGACGCGCTCCCGCACGCCCCCCCTCACCCCCACCACCGCGCCCACTGCTCGCATGGCAGGGCACGCGCCGCCCTCGCGCACGCCCCTCCCGCTTCGAGTGCCCTCACGCGCCAGGCTTTTAGCGCCAATCCTCGCGCTCCACGCTCCCGTTTTTACGATCTCCGCTCGTTCTATTTACTCACTTCACAACGTGCGTGTTCTAGTTTCTTTCGCCCTGATATAATTTGTCTCTGCTTGCTCCACTTATTTGGCTCTTTTCGTTCCATCTACGTTCTCACTCCACTCTTCTGATTCGTTATCTATTACTGTAGTTTGACACTTTTATGTATCTTCTTCCAATATGATTATTCATTCTCTCCGATTCAGCCTCCTTAACCTCCTTAACATTTTCTACTCTTATTACACTTTTCCTGTGAAATTTTCTGCTTTTTCTCAATATTAATTTCATGCATATACTTCACTATCTACTGTGTTTGGGTGACAACAATGTTTGGTTTTAATTATTTTAGACAATCAGAAATAAAAATGATAAAATATATATATATATATATATATATATATATATATATATATATATATATATATATTGAAATCTCCTTCAATATTGATTGCGTAACACAATCGTGATCTAAAGTTATATATTTAAATAGTGGAATGACTACCAAGAAATAAAAAAACGCCTTAAAAAACATAATTTCTTCCAACATTTCCTAGTCTTCTTGTTTAAAGATTAGCACATTTCCTCACGTATTTTTCTCTGCTTTACCTCTTCACATAACTCCGCTTTCATCCTCTCCTGGTTAAGGCAACTTTACATCTGCCTCCTTCACTCCTGCCTTCCCTTTCCTCTCTTTCCCGCCCAGCTACACATTCTGTCATTCCCCACGCGCCGCGTGTCTCAGTCCATATATCTCGCTTTCCCCAGTCCATGTTCCCGCCTGTTACTCTCGCCCCGCCCGCTTGTGTGTCCTGCCACGCCCCCCTCCCCCGCCTCCCGGCGCTTCGTTCGCCCGGGCGGGCGTCGGCACGCGCGTCGGCGTGTCCTGGGGCCGTCGTTGCCGCCGGCTTCATTTGTTTTAATCTCGCGCGGCGGCACCTCCGGGACGACGGAAATTATGGGCGAGCGGGGAGATGAGACGGCGGAGGCGGGGGCAGGGTAGGGGAGGGAGGCTATCGCGGGCCCGATATTCCGCGACACATGCACGCGCCCCTTGCCGTATCCTCCGGTTGCAGCCTCGCCCATCGCACCGTGTGATGCGTTGCCCCGGAGCAGGGGCCTTCACGGGGGTGTTGGTAACGCACCTGCGTCCGCGCACTTGCCTGTCTCTGGGCTGACCTCTCGTGCAGGGTGAGTTCACAACAGTTGTGTCTGGCTAATCTTGGTGCCCCCTACCTGTATCATCCTGTGTGGCCGCGTATTTTTATTAAAAAAAACGGCAGTTTGAGGCTCTACGATTTGTTTTTGGTTTCCGCCCCCTTATCCAGAAACATGAGACTGATAAATTCCTCTTTGTAAGTCTAGCGATTGTAACACTTCTACGCAATGTGGTGTGCTGAATACTACGAGTTGTCAGAACTCTTTCTATGCCAACTTTTATTTTTCGCTTCATTTTTCGTACATCTCCTTCTTTTATTTAAGCCTTTAACCCAACCAGCCTAAGGCACGGTTTGTGCACTAAAATGTTTTAATTACACCACAATCCAATATTGAGCTTAACTTTACGCCTTCCGAAAGCTTTTTTGAATACGGCTTTATCAATTCTATCGGCATTCCTTTTATCTTTTACCTCGCTTCATTTTCATCGTTTCTTTTTTCACACGTGTAACTATTTCTCGTCTTATCCGCATTCTGTCCTTGGAATCCAAATATGTTCGAATCTTAAATATCTGCAAATTACTAGTGGTGCCCTCATTGTCACCTCAGCTTCGCCAAATATTACTGCATGACATCACTTATTTACCTGCTGTTGCACTTTAAGTAACATTTCCAAGAGATTATATTGCTAACTAGTCGTTTGCGAAAAGCACAAAGAGATGTCGTCTATCATAAAAGATCCCTGTGATGATAGCTTGTCTTATGGAGTGTGAGAACTGAAACGCACACGAAATATCTTTATATCAAGATCCTTCCTTTCCACTAGGTTCTCCACGTCATGTTTTATCACCCCCGCGTTGCTGTACTTCTCGTTGGGTTTTGTGCGAAGTTGTGATTGCATGGGAGTCGTAACACCACCAAAATCCTCTCTCTCAAAGAACAACATACAACAAATTATCTCGCGTTCTACTCCACCTTTCACATGCCTTGCTATCCCTCAATGCCATATAATTCCTTCCATTCCCGTCGTTTCCTTCATTGCCCTCTAAAAACTAAGTGGTGTCCTCACTGTCTCCCAAACGGAGCCCGTCGCTCAACATTTCTCTATTTCTGGCACGCACCCGCTCACCGTGTGCGCTTCCGCCGTTGGCTTTGCACTGTCATATCTTGCTCGTACACTGCAGAAGTTTTCCTACATTGTCAGAAATTTTCGCATTACTTTTAATGTAAAAGTACGTGAAAGTAATTTTCATGTATATAAATTAAATTTAATGTGCACGTACAGTAACTTTAATGTACGAGTACAATCAATTTAATGTACGTGTACAATTAAATTTAAAGTACACAAGTTAAGTTAACAGCCGTACATTAAATCTACATTGATTTTAATCTAAGCATTAAATTTAATGTACATGTACGTTAAAGGTATATTAATGTACACGTTACAATAAAATTCATGTACAGTTGTACATTAAATCTACATTAAATTTAATGAAATTTCTGACAGTGTATCACAATGCATCCTCCAGTGGATCTCTAGCACGACTCGTACTCGCGATGTTTTTGTACCCGTATGTGCCTGATATGCTCCGGCGAACACAGTCTCTACAGGGCTACCCGTGTGTTACACGGAATGCACGGGTTCTGTCAAAGTCACCTTGCTCTCAGCTCTGGAAGACCTTGTTAGTCCCTGCAATTTTTTTCCTCTCTCGTCCATACTGTCTCATCAGGGCTCCTGGAATAAAGGCGAAGGGTAAGGTGAAACGTAGCAAGTACAGAGTTTGCATCGAACCTTAGAATTGGAGTGCCGTCAGTCCAGGAACTCAGGTTCAAATTTTCGGGGCCCCATGCGGAATTTCTGGTGGATTAAATCGAAATGTATTCATCATCTCCACGCATTTTCATTAATCGTCTTGCTTTTTATTTTCGTTTTACTTCTACGAATCCTTATTCATACAGATGAGACCATCACGCAAGAGCTATAAACAACCACACAACAGAATCCGCATTATTCACTAAATACCATCATATTATGAAAACGCGCGTCACTGCCATCTACCTCTATTATCTTACTTCCATATCACCGCTAGTGAATTTCATAATTGTCATCTGCATTCCATTCAGACACATCGATAACTTACAGTCGCAGCAATTCCAAATTTCCACAACTTCTTCCTCTTCCGAAAGGACATTGACAAACCTGTATCTCATTTCCACTGGCCATTATCCATATTGGCCATATTTTTCCACAGCGCACCTTCGGCATTTTTACGATTCCCTTTTTCCCTTTCGAATAACCGGCCACCACTACAAAATTCGTTCCAGCGCGGCGGGGGTCCTGTATGTACCCCCCGTGGCGCCCGTCTGTTGTGAGCCGGTCCCCTCCACCTGGCGGCGCGCGCCAATCGGGATGCCGGGCACAGGGATGGGGGCGGGGTCGCCGGCGGCCTCGAGCGGTCCTTCATTAAGGCGAGAGACGCGCACCTCCGCGCAGGGCGTGTTTATGAATTTCAATCTACCGGACGGCCACCGCCTGCCCCAGGGGCCGGCGCCGGCTCACACAACGACGCGCAGCTGGCAACGACCAAAGCGCTCCACCGCAGCTCCCGCCCGCTTTATATTCGCGCGATCCCTGTGCTCATTTGGACACTTGTGCGGTGTGCTGCGCCCTGATGCGACCCGTCTCATTCCTCCGCTCTTCTCATCACTTGAATTTGCCCTCCCCATCGCTTATATTTTGCCCCCCCCCCATCACTTATATTTTGCCCTCCCCATCACTTATATTTTGCCCTCCTCATCACTTATATTTTGTCATCCTCATCATCACCCGTCTCTTTGCCTTCCACATTATCCTCACGTCTCTGTGTCCTCCTCATCACTTCTCTCTGCCCTCCCCATCACTATTCTCCGTCCTCCTCCTCACGTCTCTCCACCCTCCTCCTCACTTCTATCCACCTTCCTCATTACTTCTATCCACTCTCATCACTTCTCCTCACTTCTATCCGCCTTCCTCATCACTTCTATCCGCCTTCCTCATCACTTCTATCCGCTCTCATCAGTTCTCTCCGCTCTCATCACCTCTCTCCGCTCTCATCACTTCTCTCCGCTCTCATCACTTTTCTCCACCCTCATTTCTCCATCTTTCTCATCTCTCTACTGTCCTAATCAAACATCCCTTGTCGTTATTTTTTTTCTCCATTTTTCTTGGATCCTTTTTCACCCACTTGCCGAAGTTCTAATAGTTATATATCTCACCGTCCTACAATCAGCGACTCCATGACATTTTCAAGCTCTCACATTTCAGACTCAACCATCCTCGCCATGCTCGATCTCGCCTCGTTACGTCTCTTGTTACTTTCTGTCGCCATCTCAGTGTCTGACGAACCTTCCCATTCCGTATACTCTGGTTTCTCTGAAGTGTCTCAGACTACTTTTCCGTCACTTCTCACTTTCATGTAGCTCAATAAGTTTTCCTCCAAAACTCACTCAATATCTTACCTTTTTCATTTGGCCTTACTCCCAACTCTCCATTCTTACCCAACTACTTGTCCGGTTTATATCAAGTGGATGAAATTTCCCAGACTGCTCCTTACGCCAGCGCGTCTCTGCCGTCTATTCGCCCCACTATGCCACCGGCCCCCCTCTCCTCGCTCCGGACTGCCCCTACCCCCTGCCACGCCCCCCTCGACTACGTCCACTTCCCACCGCCACCTGTTCCACGCACGCATGGCGTCTCTCAGCCAGTGGTTGGTTAGTAATTCCGGGCGCTTCAACAGCTTAGGTCATTCCCGTAAGTGCAGTGCACGTTTTCTATCGGGAGATGGCGGTGATCTTCCGAGATGGCGATATCCGGCACCGACCTACCGTTGGCTTATGGGGTGTCCTCCTAACCAGGGCTCTCCCGCCAGCCGGGCACCGCCTCAGCCGGGACAAGCTCTAAGGTCCCAACCGGTCTCCCAGCATATGTGGTAGTGTATTGCATGTTAGTGTAAGTGCGTGTGTAAGGGGAGAGGATAGGACAAGGAAGAGGAAGGACAGATCGCGCGCGGTCCGTGGCCCGTTTGTTAGGGTACTGCTCCGGCATTCGCCTGCTATTGATCGGAGAAACCACGGAAAACTACCGATCAGAGCAGCTTTTCTCTAGAATTCTCCTCCAAACAGCAACTGAATTCGACCTAGCTAACAAGCTAGTGTCGACAATCCTGCGGCCATCAGGATTCGAACCTAGGACCTTCCAATTCGAGGTGTAGCAGTGACATCAGTTGATGGACTGGGCCACTGCTCCTGGTAGAGTTAATACATAAAATCCTGCCACCGTGCGGAGTGTAACCCTAGAACCTCCCGGTCAGAGGCGCTGCAGTGACATCAGTTGTTGCCCTGAGCCACCGCTCCGGTCTCTCAGCTTCGTTCGTTCCTCCCACCGCGTCGCCCATCTCCGGCGCGGGGATAAGGGCGCACCGCGGAATCGAGTTAAGCCGTGAACCCGCGACGCGAATGCAAATGCAGTGGGAGTGACGCGGAATTTATGTGCCGTGAGAAGAACTCGCGCGGGCCGCGTGTTCGCGTGGGGCCGGGTTTCAAATCCCGCCAGCAGTCGGTTTCAATTCCTGCTGCACCTAGATGAGATTTAGAGGTCGAATTCCCTTATTAAACTGCGACTGAAATGTCATCTTTCTCTCGCGGCTAGCGAATATTAGGGACTACTCAAATTTGTTGTATTTATTATATCACGGAATGAAGGTGATATGTTTTAATTGTGACTAAATAAGGTTCTTAAAGTTACTGAAAAATCTCGATTAGAGGCAAGGAGACGATGAAAAGACGTGAGTTTGTTGTGAGGAAGGAACTACTGAAATGACATACTCGAGAATTTAGATCTCTGCTTAATCTGATTCAAAATATTATCAATACGATCTCTCTTGAATTAATTTAAAATTATAAGAACATTTTATAATGCATAATAAATCATACTCTGAATAAAATAAAATTCTTAATAAGCATGGATATAAATTTTAATAACTCACTAAATATACAAAATAAAGCAAACAAATGGGAATGGAAATAATATAAATATTCCTGCAATATCCACCTAAAATGCATCTCCATATAATTTTCAGAGCGAAGTAAATTTAGATGCTATTAAAATACTCGTAATAACCAACCCGCTCATAAAACCATCGCATTAAAATAGACATTTTACTGTCATGCATAAATTTCACAAGCTTAGTAATTCGTGCGTTTTCTGCATTTTCTGAATATCCCCTGAGATTATTACGTTCATGTTGCACCGCGAGATCGCAGGATGGCAGTCTTGAAGCAGCCTTTAGTCCGATGGCAGGTTTGGGAGTTTGCAAACATAAACCCTTTATCCTCGAGAACGTATACAGTCTACTTTTCATTAATTAATGAATCTTCAGTGAAAACAAAAAATAATCATGTTTTTAAAGTGAGTTGAAACAAATGAATAAGTGTGGACAATGCGAGTTGAAAATTGGCCACAAAATAGGTAAAAATATTCAAGTTGTACCTCAATATATGTAACTATGCGTGTGTGAAACAGTAAATTAATATTGAGTTTATTTATATTTTAACATTTCAAACAAATTAAATAGATGAAACATTACATTCCAATGTTATAAGGAAACAGGAAAAACTGGATATCCTTGACCTTTTTTCATTAAATAAGTAATGATTCTATCCTACGCCTCTTATCATGTCACAAAAAAAGTATTCCATCTAAGCAGTTGTAGACATAGAAAAATTACTTCATAGAATAGAAAATACTTATAAGTTGACATTTTAACTCTCATATTCATTATTGAAAGAATCATTTCAACTGAAAATCACTTGAATATCATGATAAATATTACATAATATCCAGGATCATGGGTCATATAAGGGTAAAAACTAGCTACAGGAAGACACAGACTCTCTCGTAGAAAATTTTTCCAATTTCCTTGGTGTAGCCTGGTGTTCTCTGTCCTGCTCCCATCTATCATCACCCAAAGTACATTTTTTAGACATTTTCTCAACATTTTGCATTCCTTGCAATAGTATAACTGAAATATTATTTTAAGATATTCAAAGGTATTTTCAGGGGACCCGCAAAGTACGTGTATTCCTAATAATGTATAACTGAATATTAACGTGAATATCTATTTGCTTTCCGCAATGAACATTTACCATAACTTTCTTTATACTTTACAGAAAACTTATTACTACGTATATACGTAAATAATTACATTTTCATTGAGAAGGTAATAAGAGTATTCAAAGGTTTTAATATTTTCATTAAGTAGTAAATAATGAATCATAACGAAAAACCAAAAATCTCTTCAAACGTCCAATAGTGTACGCTTATTATTAATTAGTATCGCGTTAAGTAAATTTAATACATAGTAATACATTCACACACACAGCAGACCACTGAGCTTCATCTAGTCACACACATAGAGCCGCTTACTTTGCTCTGCTCAACAAACAATGTCACTGTATACTCCTCCTTTTTATTTTCTCGTTCTCGTGGTTCTTATCCATTTTTCGGAAAAATTGAAACTTGAATTGTTGAAAATGGCAAAATAATCGAAACTGCAAAATTTGTATTTCTTTCATTATGAATTCACAAAATGAAAACACTGCGACAGTTCTTCGAATTCTTTCCATTTTTGCCTCTGCTGATGATCGTAGAATGTTCATAATAATCTTATGAAATGAAATGGATTAAAGGAAGGTAACAGATTTAACTTAAAACAAACACTTCTTTTACGTAAGAAGTTTTGATCGCTCATTATGGAATTAAAAAACTGGAAGTCCATTTCAATGTAATTGAGGCAAGCTTCTGTGAAATTATACTAGCCTTTCTGTATAATGGTCTACAAATACTGTAACAGCTGTTTAATACAAGGTAATAAAATAAATGTAAATACTGTAACAGTTACATTTATTCATGTTAGTTTGATTTGGAAAAGTAAGAAATCGCTACTGTTTCTGTCTTTCGAAATAAATGCACATATCCACTCCATGCACTTCGTTTGAGTTGATTGAATTGGACTATTTCTAGTTATAGCTGAGGTGTTAATAGGGCAGGATTTGCAATATTTCAATATTACGTAACCGTTTCAAATAATGCGAGAAAGTATGTGCTAAAGGAGCGCTTCTAGTTTCCATTTAGTAGAGAATAAAATCGTGTTGCATGAACAAAATGTTGGCGGACACACCTACATTTGGCGACCGAGAAAATCATCTTGGTCATCGCAGTATTTTCCTCTTCGTTATCGGCAACGTCACGATAACCGCCGCCGCCATCATCCCTCCCGCCATCGTCACTCCCGCCATCGTCACTCCCGCCATCGTCACTCCCGCCATCGTCACTCCCGCCATCGTCACTCCCGCCACCGTCACTCCCGCCACCGTCACTCCCGCCATCGTCACTCCCGCCATCGTCACTTCCGCCATCGTCACTCCCGCCATCGTCACTCCCGCCATCGTCACACCCGCCATCGTCACTCCCGCCATCGTCACTCCCGCCATCGACACTCCCGCCATCGACACTCCCGCCATCGACACTCCCGTCATCGACACTCCCGTCATCGTCACTCCCGTCATCGTCACTCCCGTCATCGTCACTCCCGTCATCGTCACTCCCGTCATCGTCACTCCCGCCATCGTCATCGCCAATACCTTCATCATTCTCACCGACATCGTCGGTGATACATAACCATCAGTGTCGAACATAACCAACATCATCATCCTCATCATCGTTGCCTTTATCAAGCTAAACTGTTGGAGGCAGATATTGAACCGTAGAGGACTGGGTAGAGGCGGCCGCACGTAAAGGCAGGCGCCGCGCGGCGGTGTCTGCCGCAGGGCGAGCGACGCCGAAGCGCAGGTGGTCGGCGCGTCCCGGCGCGTATTTCCCGGGCTGATGAGCAGCGGCGATAACGTGCGAGATGCATAATTCTCGACGACTCTCGAGGTATCGATTGCGGGAACGGAGTGGCAGGTGGGAGGGGAAGGGATGGGGAATTTGAACGACGCAAAATGGAGCGCGGCTGACGAGCGAGCGTGAGGGATGGGATGTCACGAGAATGAAGCTTGAGATGCAAGAGGAGATGTATGGCGAAAGGAATGAGTAATTCAGATGGCAGCGAGAAGTAGAAGAGTGAGATGGAGATACAAAAGTCAAGTTTAGATGATACACATTGAAGAAGAATGCAGATGAAGGTAGGAAAATAATCGAAAAAATATGTAACAAAACAAAAATGTAGGTTATTTTGTGAAAATATTAAACTTGAACACCACTGAAACTAAAGCCGAAACAAAAATATGAAAATGGAATATTTTTAAATGGAAAAGAAATTGACAGATTGAAAATAATTTACGAAAATGATAACTGAAATGCGCAAAAGACATTAGTGGCTGAAGTGGTCATGGTTACCAAAATGCAGTAATCGATTATGAAATGAAAATTGGAAAAGAGGAAAAAATGTCATTAGTACGTAATACAGAGATTAACAACAAAGAAAGGACAAAAGATAAATAAGACATAGTACATTTGAGTGCGCACTTTGCAAGCTGTCGAAAGTATTAATTTGTAGTGATCCCCCTTTATTAACACGTGATTCATATTATTAATGATAAATTACTTTATTTAAAAAATATTAATTATTACAGAACAATATTGATAGAAAGATAGAACGATAAATGTCGACAAAAATATTTTACAGGATTGCTTCACAATGAATCTAATCAGGAAATATTCACGCACACAGCCGACCTTCGAATTGCTATCAGACTTTACCAGCAGAAACCTTTAATGCAGAACGAGGCTTTACTCCCAACATATTTCCAGAATCTCAGATAGGTTTTACTCAAAACTATCTAATTTTCCAACCCAGAACATTTGTCATCTAGGTAAAACTTCTGACCCCCTACAAACAAGAATCCGCTCCACACTTCCCAAGGACAAATTCCGCCCACTTTAAATCAATACCATTACTCCCTACATTCCCTACAATCGACATAAAATAAAGTGTATAGACAAATAAAATAATTAAAAAAAGATTCCAATCCCGCACTGCTAGATGGTTGAAGAGGATGCCAGAGGGGACACCCTGCTTATTTGTAATAATTTAATCATAGTATATGTACTATGTGTAATACTTTTATGTAACTATTCTGTAAAGTGGTTAATCCACTGCACCAGAAAAATAAAAATTTAAAAAAAATTAAGAACAAGGCTTTCAACTCAGGGCGACCTTCGACTCTACTCAGATCACTGACATCGAGCGTCATTCCGATGGTCGGTTGCAGAGCAAACAGAAACCGCCCAACCAGCCGCAGGTAATTACGAGGCATAGCTGACTCCTGTACATCGGCTCCTATGACAGGGCGCTGGCGTAATGGTATGTTCAGCCGTCGAGAGTGCGTGCTTAAGTCCTTGCGGTCGGGAGCGTTTGATAACATCACGTTCGACATGTCGGAAGGCATCTGTAAGATGACTCGGCGTCGACGGCTCTCAGCTCGAAGTTTTCAGGAAGATGGCTCGCCCTTCCAGTAAGAGGGCATGTTTCAGATACCAGCGTCCATTCCCTGATCCAGTCGGAGGGTATTTAAGAGATGACAGCTGCTCTTCGTTCATTATTCTAGAAATGATCTCCATCCAACAATGAGGCAGCGTCGAGAAACGGAAATTGTTGGTCCATCGAAACACACACGACCGCCGTCTGTTCGAAAATGGTTTTCCACACTCATTCTTGTCGTTCGCTTAGAGGGTGTTTCTTGTTTGTCACTACAGTGTGGTACTACAATTAGGATCTGCAACTAAGTGGAAAATGGATAGTTTGAAGAATACAGATATACAGAAAATGTAAAAATGATTTCAATGGCAGCAATTGGTTGTTTATTTGCGAAATTATACAATCAAATACTTTAACTGCTGAAGTAGGGTAATTTGGAACGTGATTCACAAAATTAAAGAAAAATTTTTAATTTTTAAATTTGTTTTTCGAATATTTAATTCATTATAAAATTATAGAAAAAATACGATATTAAAGGAAAAAGAACGAATGAGTTCAATACTGTTTAAAATATACTGCTAGTTGAATAAAATTTCACGCGTTTGATTGTCAGACCGCGAAACAATGGCCGAGCTGCCGTAAGTGCGAAGCGCGCAAACCCTCCGAGTCAACGCGCCATTTTCTTATGTCATCTCAACGATGCTCTTCGATCTGTAGGACAACACGCTTCCTGCAGGCACACGAAGTGATAAATCAAATCAAGATGTCATCTCAGACATACCGTAAGAGGGCAAAAGGTTAATTATACAAGAATGTAAGTAAGGACGAATGATTATTTTATTTAACTGCAATAAAACTGCATGTGACGTATGGGGAGATGTACCATCTGCACACGTTTTCTTGAGCTCCAGAATCACTACTAACATTTTAACTATAAATAGTTGAAAGAGGAATAAAAGTGAACATAAATTGAAAACAATGTGTAAGAAAAGGGAAAAGAAATGTTTTGAGTATGAATTCATGAGAATGTGTGAGTATTCATGGAACAAAAACTCAAAAAATTCAAAGTCGAATGAATATTTTAATGGAACGAAAATTGACAGTTGTAAGAAAACTCTATTTGAAATGCAAAGGAAATTACAAGCTGGCTGACGTAGATCATATGAACAGGCCCAAAGCAATTCGTAAATGACGAGAACAAATCGTGAACAGGGCCGATGACCTTCAAGCACTTACTACTTCCATTACTTTTCTTCCCATATACGGTGTCATTGTGAATGCTGGTTCCATTTGTAGTCAGGCATCATTCGTCCTTACTCTGGTTCGACATTTTCTGTTTCCTTTACAATTTACCGTTTATATTCTACCTGCAGGCGAAGTCACATAATGAATAGAGCGTCCGGAACGCAGAGTAGTATTTTCTACAGAGTTAGAGAAAATACTTTAAATTTAGTATTTAAATACTTTACGAAAATATTTTATAAATACGTATTTAAATACATACACAAAATACATAAGGACTTGGTGTGCTAAATGCAGACACATGTAAAATACTTCAAATATTCAAAATACTGTCAATATATAATTTATTTTTTGCATATTTTTTATTGCAACAATATATTGCAATAGTCAATTACAGTAAATTAGTAATTGACAGTTATACAAATTTCTGAAATATAACGATTATACTGTTTTATAAATATGTATAAATATTTTGAAATATAAAATAACAAACATTGTCTAATACCAAGAAACGGAATTTCCTTTTAAAATGACTAATTGTTCAAACAAATCATCGGACAATAAACCTCTAGTTGGAGAATGTATAAAACCTACAAAGGAAAACAGTCATTCTATTGGCGTTGATGAATATAAAGTAGCCTTATAACGAATAAACGATTTCTTTCTTGCCGGATAACTAGTCCAGTATTTTCAATCATTCAGATTTGCCATTCAAAAATGAAGAGTATTAAAATTCAACAGCTGAAAGAAGCTTTTATTTTTGTTTCAATGAGGTGCATTGACTAGTGCCATCAGAAAGAAACTATCCTCGTTCTAAACTATCTTCTTTGTCTGTATTTAAAGTATTCTTTTTTGAAACATACCTACTTTATGTATTTAAATACATCGCTAATTGAATTTTTTTAATGTATTTCAAATACGTTTTTCAGATACGAAATGTATTTACAATAAGTATTTTAATTACAAAATGTATTTAAAATAAGTATTTCAAACACAAAATGTATTTAAAATAAGTATTTCACATAAAAAATGTATTTAAAATAAGTATTTCAAATACAAAAGGTTTTTAAAATAAGTTTTTCAAATACAAAATGTATTTAAAACAAGTATTTCAAATAAAAAATGTATTTAAAACAAGTATTTCAAACACAAAATGTACATAAAAATTATTCCAAAAACAAATCCATACTTCTATATTTCTATCTATATCTATATCTATATCTATATCTATCTATACTAATATATAAAGACAGAAGTGCGTTGTCTTACAGCGCGGTAATCTCTGAATCTACTGAACGAATGCCGATGAAACTATTGTGCTAGAATCCTTTAAAGGACTGGAGTACTATAGGCTATGATTTACAAACATAAACAGTAACATATTTTCAAAATAATTACTTTTCTGGGCATTTTTCTCCTAGCCTTACATCACAGATTCAAGAGTGCATCAATGCCAATAGTTAAACTGCGCGCCACCAGAGGATGACGGCTAAGATCTACTACTGATTTTATCAATGTCCAGAATTATTACGAAATTCATTGGAGTTTGAATAAGGTTATGCAATGTCCCTGTGTGAACATTTGAAAGAAAGCCCTGACTGAAGTGATAAAGAATGTAAATGTTCATGCATTGCTCTTTGTCCGTGTTATATACAAAGTGGCAAGAAATCATTGTGAATTTGAAAGTGTTTAATAATTGAGGTAGGTTGAGAGAATAAAAAGTTCAATAATATACAGTACAGAATATACAGTAATGTACAATGTACAATACATAGATATCGTATACAATCTAAACAACGTCTTCTTTAACAGAAATTTGTGACAACTAAATTGTTTGACGAAACGAGTATCACAATTTTCAAAACAAATTACAAATGCCAAGAGATGGTCAGTCGGCTAAATGTTTGAATCGGCTACTCAGAGGGAAAATTGACTTGCTGAAGTACTCACTCGCCCCATTGAAAATAATACTGCAAGAAGGGGAGAAATGTAAATAATTCTCTAAATAGTAGGGCAGCTGTTCATTAGGACTATCAATTTGACCATTTACACAGTTCTTAGGCTCAAAATGGTAAAAAGGAAAATGTGTATATGTTTTCAGTACATCCAGTAAAATTTGTTCAATATGCGAAGGAATTTTGAACAGTGGCGTGTAATTTAGAAATGATCATTTACATATTAAGACTAATCTGTACAGTTGTTTGTCATATTAATTGCAGTTGTACTTTATTCTGCTGTATGGGAAGAAGTTTAGTGCAGTGGATGATAATTAAAGAATGATCATTTATTTATTAAGACTAATCTGTGCTGTAATTTTGGCATATCCATTGCTCCCAATAATTGAATTCATCCATATTTTCTACACAAACAAATCAGAAATTAATTTATCTAACAAAAAGTTTGTCTGAGCAAATAAATAAATCTGGGAGTTCTTGGTTTCTATTATTCAGCTCTCCTGTACAAAATGGAGTAAATTAAAGTAATTTATGTTTTTGTAAACCCAGTAAAAGTTTTTCTTCAATATGTGATGGATTTCTGTGCAGTGGTGTGTAATTTAGGAATGATCATTTACATATTAAGACCAATCTGTGAAGTTGTTTTGTATATCAATGAATGCTCCAAATGGATGAGTTTATTCATATTTTTTCTAAAAAGAAATAAGCAAAAATTAATTTGTCTAAGCAAATAATATCTGGGAGTCCTTGGTTTCTTTTATTCATATTTCAGGATCCATAATCTCTACCACTTGAAATCAAAAATTGATGCTAATATTGTTTTGTTATGTAGCTCAGTGCATTGTCAATGTACTATTTACACATAATGTACTGTTGGTGAATCATTAGTTTTCTAATGTATCAGTCGTATGATGAATTGATTTACCTGTTGAAATAAGTTTTATACTACATATTACTAGCACATAGTACATTAAACATATATATTTTTGTCGTCTTCAAAATTATAAAAATTTTATGTTTCAGAATAGATACAAGTATTTTCATTTATTTTTATGATTATGATTCAATTACGTTATGACATCTATAACTATTACTCCGGATCTACCTACTACCGTACCCCTGCATGAACTTCCGTGTGTTATACTCAGCTTAAAACAGTAAGTCCCTTCAAGATCACGAGTTGTCAGATCAATTTCAAAACTTTATGAATACAATAGAAGAAAAAATATAAAAATTGGATAAGTTTTACAACGTGACAATTTATTGATAGTGTTGGAATATTATATAAAACTCCACAAAAATTATGTGAGTCTACAAGTATTTTCTTTTGTAGTTTAGATTTGTTTATTGCTTTTATTTATAAAGTGAATGTTTAGAAACTGGAATTTCAAATAAGAAAAATGTAATTATTTGTGGAAAAGTAAGCGAGGTAATCCGGAAATTTGCAAATGGGGGTCAAGAGAAGACCGCTATCGTGGCGTGGCCGGGCAGAGCAGAGCATGGCAGGGAGTGGGGCGGAGAAGGGATTCAATGGAAGAGATAGAGATAGGTCCCGCCGCAGGGCATGAAAATATTGAATTCCTCTTTCTGTATAATAATTTACTGTAATAAATGCCCGAGCAACGCCGGGTACTTCAGCTAGTATTTAAATACTGCCCAACCCCGATTGCGTATTAGAAATCGACCGCGCTGTCGCTAAGCAACGAGTGCGCGGCGGTCGGCGGTGGGAGGTCAGCGAGTGGGACGCTGCCCAGCTGCGCGCTCTTATCAGTGCCTCCGCAGTGCGTCGCGAGTCCCTGGAGGCTCCATTGCGCTCAGCTCAGCTCCGCCACCGCCGTCGCAACCGGACGACGCCGTCGCCTCGGCGCTCCGTCCTCCCGGCGAAACGTTGCGAGCGGAGGAAAGGCCGTTTTCGTCGCATCAAACGCTACGGTAGCCATGGGAAATGAAACGGCTCAGGTTAATATAGTACAATAAAATCTGTCTAAACAGAAACCTGTGCAAGCCGGAAACCTGCCTTAACCGGAAAATTTATCCGGCCCGTGAAGTTAAGTGGCATTTTAAACATCTTAAAACGGAACCTCTTCAACGCGGAAACGGAACGGTTTTTCATGTTCTGTAGGTAAATAAATCTTTATAAAACTGAATTCCTGTGAGTTCAATACCATTGGCAGAAAGGTACAAAATATTCTTAATGAGCTGAATGCACCTGCAAGATAGTTTTAAATTCTCTATCCCTGTGACACGCGATTTAGTTCTGGCCGCCGGTCATTGAAAGAGAGAGGCTTCAGCTACCAGCGTAGATTTCGACCTTGCGGTCGATTGTCTATCAAGGTGTAGGCCGTAGGGGAATTCCTTCTCTCCCGATCCTCTGAGCATGGTACGGTGTACGGGGTTTTTCTATTCACGGCGTCTTTCATCCCCGCGTTGAAAATAATAACCCCTCGACAAGATATAGACTAGACTGCTCAAGGCCATCCTAGAATATCAGAATGTCATAGTATTAGGTTGTGACGCATTGTGCGTTGGGAGTCAGCAAGCTGTTACACCCTCTAGGCAGTAAGGTGTTATATATTTTTCAACTCAGAACCTATCAATAAAGAGTTTTCAATATTCATTTATTGGTGATTTCTTCCATAAAACATATGTTATTGTGTTTTGATAATTATAATAAAGTTAATATAAGTTAGGTCTACATTCAGAGCAGAAATATTAATATCACAAGTGTCATAAAGTGGACAACTTTACATAAAAAGGAAACCTCCCTAAATCGGAATTTGTGTGTGTCCCGATCGATTCCGGCTCAGACAGATTTTACTGTTTTACGAATGGCATGTCCCTCGAGTGGCGCATGCACAGCGTGCTAGCTTGTCGTGGTGCAATCTCAGATTCGATTCTCGGTCAGGACAAAAATAGAGCTATAGCTTTCAAATACAATCGTCTCAGTTTCTACAGCTGTGCGACGAAGGAAAAGAAAGCTCAGGCAGACCAAGTATGCTAGGTAAGATGGGAATATTTCATTGTTACTACATATCCTCGTCACCCCCAAGCAAGGAAAATAAATAAAAACAGGTCCCAAGCCTGGAAATACCGCTAGGTGGCAAAGGTGAATTAATACGGCCTCAAATGCCAAATACATACATACGTACATACTTACAAACTATATACAAACATTAGAAATGTCGGTTCTGCGGCGTTTTTCGAACAGTCGTGTTTTGTCCTGAAAGTTGTCATGATTCCTTTTTGAACGTACATTGCATGCAAGTACATTTTCTTGGAAAACAAATAACAGGGTTTTGCTCGAACAGATAACAATCGACAGCGCCTCAATGGCCGACGCAGGCGCAATCCCGCCGCGCCGCCGCAGTGGAGATAACAAGATTATTTGTCCGCCGCCCTCGGCCCCGTCGCCCCTTGTCCGCCTTCCACCTTCCCCCCGCCCGCGCCCTCATGACCGCCAGCAAGGCCGGCTAGAGACCGCTTCTCGCTTCCTCTTGCTCCCGCTTCCCGATGTCTCGCGACCGGGAGCTGTAGCTCAGTGCATCAACTGATGTCACTGCAGCGCCACTGAGCGGAAGGTCCTACGTGCGGCAGGATTTTCGACACTAGCTTTTCAGCTAGGTCGAATTCAGTCGCTGTCTGGAGGATAATTCTAGCGGCCGGCTGCTCTGATCCGTAGTTTTCCGTGGTTTCTCCGATCAACACCAGGCGAATGCCGGAGCAGTACCCTACAAAAAGGGCCACGGACCGCGCGCGATTTGTTCTTCCTCTTCCTTGTCCTATCCTCTCCTCTCTCTCTCTCTCTCTCTCTCTCTCTCTCTCTCTCTCTCTCTCTCTCTCTCTCTTTCTTACACTAACATGCACTACACTACCACATATCCCGGTAGACCGGGGGGAAGCTTAGATAGTCCCGGCTGGGGCGGTGCCCCGCTGATGGGAGATACCTGGTAGGGGAAACCCCACTAGCCAACGGTAGGTCGGCGCCGGATCTCGCCATCCAGCGGGGAAGATCACCGCCATCTCACAAGAAAAAACATGCACTACACTAACGGGACTAATGACCAGAGCAGTAGACGCGCCCGGAAACATAAATAAATCAATCAATCAAACCGATGTCTCGCGCCCGCACGCACTCCTAACCACCGCGGAGAGCAGTCGAGGCTTAATGCAGCCCAGACTCTCGCTTCCCGCCCTTCTCACAGCCTACCAGCCTTCCACGTTCCCATTCTGCATTATTACCACGTTGCGTAAACGAATTTTTCTACTCCCATTCTATAATGCTGTCATTTGGTGTCATTGCATTTATGTATTCTATAATGCTGTCAATATTAGTATTTTTTCTTGCAATATTATTTTAAATTAATTGGATCGTAATTTCACTGTGATCCTATTTGACTAGCGCAGTACTTCCTCGCAGGCGACTGGTAACCACAGCCACCTGCAGAAACATGTGAGGGTAGGGTTGGGCTGTGTCCATTAATTATATTAATACCCATCATTACATCATAGTTTCGTTATGTACTATTTCACTATTGCATCGTGTCCTTATTATTCCAGTACTACATATACCATTTGCGGCTCTCACACGCAACTAATCTTTATAAATAAGGTCTCTAAAGAAACAGAATTTCTCGGGGACGTGAAGAATTGCACTTTGACTTAAAAAATACGAACGATTAGCTTAAAAAGCACATTGAAATATTCATGTGAAATGCAACCCGCAACATTTGGTCGTATTTTTTTAATCTATATCGTTAAATAGTTCTTAAAGGAAGCGTTTTAGAGTCTTAAAAACTAAGATTCCTCAAACAAACGTTCCTCAAGCCGCAATCTAAAGGATGAGATCTAGAACATTCTATTACATTTCTGTTGGTTGGACGATTCTCGATTCTACCCAACCTGTTTAGAGCCTGTCGAATCCTCAAATCTAAGAGCAATTAAACTAATCTCTTGATATTCTACGCGATTGAATTACATTAGGATGCCTCTCTACTCGGTAATAACGTTCAATAAGAGTAGTTTTTATTGACAAGGATCTATTGTATTGTTTTCAATTGCAAGGAGACATATAGAAAAAATGACGGTGAGTAAGAGGGTCTTGAAGAAAAATATATATTCCAGACTTAAAATGGAAATGAAAAAATAGGGAAGAGAGTGGGTTTTAACATTCGAGAGTTTTCACTCGGGTACGCTAGTTTTTGTCTATTTGGGTCCGCCTTTAAACGTCTCCTCGGCTTCGCGCCACCTTCTTTCCACATATGATTTTCACATTTCCTTCTTTTCACACTCACACACTCTTTTCCGTTTCTTCACGTGCTCCCTTCTCTATATTTTTACTTGTCCCCACCTCTTTCATTTTTCGTCTCACCTCCGAATTTTCGCGCCTGTTGTACATCCGCACCGTTCTGTGGCCCTGACAAGTCGAATCACCGTCTTTTCTTCCTTCTCCCATCATTTTCACATTCCCACTGCTTCACCGCTCTTCTCGCACTCCCACCTTTTCACCCTTTGCTTCTTCGTCTCCTTGTGCGGCAATCCAACCACCTCCCAGTACTTTAGACATCCACACATTTCCAACTCTCCGCCTACACGCTCGTCAATTCTCTGTCTTCGAAATCGTGTGTTTTCGAATCCTTACATGCTCACATGCTTTTCCCTTTCCCATATTTTCGCTTTATAGTATTTTTCCTCTCCTCTTTCTTCTTTTTCCTTTTCGTATCCCCATTGTTTTACTTCCCATTCACACCTTTTCGTCTGTGTTCATTCTCTCTATCTCTTCGTCTCACTCTCTTTCTCTATCTCTCCGTCTCACTCTCTTTCTCTATCTCTCCGTCTCTCTCCCTCTCCGTCTCTCTCTCCCTCTCCGTCTCTCTCCCTCTCCGTCTCTGCCTCCCTCTCCGTCTCTACCTCCCTCTCCGTCTCCCTCTCCGTCTCTCTCTCCTCTCCGCCTCTCTCTCCCTCTCCGTCTCTCTCTCTCCCTCTCCAAGCTCCTCTCTCCTCTGCCCTTCCTCTCCTTCGCCTCTCTCTCTCTCCGTCTCTCTCTCCCTCTCCGTCTCTCTCTCCCTCTCCAGCCCCTCTCCCTCTCCGCCTCTCTCTCTCCCCCTCTCCGCCTCTCTCTCTCCCTCTCCGTCTCTCTCTCCCTCCATCTCTCTCTCCCTCTCCGTCTCTCTCTATCTCAGCGTCTCTCTCTATCTCTCCGTCTCTCTCTAGCTCTCCGTATCTCTCTATCTCTCCGTATCTCTCTATCTCTCCGTCTCCCTCTATCTCTCCGTCTCTCTCTATCTCTCCGTCTCTATCTATCTCTCCGTCTCTCTCTCTATCTCTCAGTCTTTCTCTCTATCTCTGTCTTTCTCTGTCCCTCTCTCTCTGTGTCCTGTCCGCCCCGCGCGGCCTAGAGATCGCCAGGGGTCAATTCAAGGGGAAGCGCGAGACAAACCTCCTCCCGCAGTAACCTCGGGGCGGCATCTCGCCGTGTTTCATGTGTATTTGTATAATACCGCCTGCTTGTTTTCGTGTTGATGTGTGACTTGTTTGTGTGTTTTACTGCGAGTGCGTAATTGTGGATGGTGAGTAAGCGCCTGAGAGTTTACATGGCAATGTTGTGCTGGTTGGAGGGTGGGAGGTTTTGTATGAATGCATGTATAGGTGTTATGGATGAGTGTATGGACTGCTTACTATGTGAATGTGCTTCAGACCAATTCAGAAACAAAACAGACTAATAGTACGTCGTACTCTTGTTATATTTTCAGAAATTTTAAAATTTACTACTCTCAATAGGATATGGCTTTCAATCTTCAATTTCGTAAGCATTCTAAATGTCCCGGTACAATCAGTATAATTCAGCCATAGCTGTCAGCAAAATTGTGAACGTTCAAATGTTTTAAGAGAAAATAAATCTCTTGTTATCATTTTTTCATCGCATAAGCATACTTTTATATTAGGTATTGCTGTGTAAGAGAATTGTAACATTTAAACGGAATGAAGAAATAATGTGAACCTAATATTAATTTGATTGGCTTCCACTAACACTTTATGTAATTACGTCTACAATAAGACATCAAAATTCCCCCAATTTAAACGTAAACATGTTGGGAAATTTTTGTATTCCATTATGGTGTAAAACGCCTTCACGTTCTTCGCAGTTGAGGTCATCTTACGAAAATATTTAAATTTACACCACTTTAAAACTGAAAAACGATCAATCCATCTGATGAAACAGAATACTTTAACATTTTAAAACTTTAATAAAAAACGACATTGCGAAGTTTAAATAGTATAGGTACTTTGAAATGATAGCTTTTTTAAGAAAAAACCTGTTAATACACAGAAAACAAAAATTAAATAAGGATTTTATACGTTGATTTTTTCAAGAAAGCAAAAGGAAACGAATGAATTAACTGCTTCATTTCTCAGCAAATGTGAACCTAGAAATACTGAAAAAGACAACGAGAAAACAAGGTTAAGCAAATTTGTGACACCATAGTATCAAATAAGTAAATAGCGTCGAATAAAACCTTCTAAACAGCAAAGAATCAACGAATAATGAATAATTATCCATCATCCTTAACCCAAACGTGCACACAACCTACTACTAGTACCTAAAATCTTAACATCAACGTACCCACAGAGTGTACGTTTATCATCCCGAATAGAATTTCGACGCCGGGTACAGGCAACATTAAACTTGCGTTAAGCGCCGCAACGTTGCGCAACGGTTGGCAGCCCTGGCTGTAAGCGGACACGCCGGGGAAGCTGATAAGCCGACCGCAACAGCCCCGTAAACGGGCCGCATCTTTTATCACCGACCAACTCCTATCCGAGCGGGACGGTAGCGGCCTTGTCTGCATCGGCCTAGTTCCAGACCAGAACAAGCATGTAGCGGTAGTGGTGGAATCCAGAGCGATCTCTACACTCATGCAGCCCAGCCAGTCGCGCGATAAGACGAAAGAAATGTGTAGATAATAAATCTTTGACCACGGTGAATAAGCTGATAAGTATTTTTTTTATTTATTTCTTCCCGTTCGACTTTCGTCTTTCGGAGATTTTGACGGGTACAATGTTACATACAATGAATTTACTTGACCATCCTCAGGCAAATGCGGGTCTCGGTATAACCCTTCACTATTTTTAAAATTTCATATTTGTGTAACTTGACTTAGGGAAGTTTGCACTTATTGTTTAGAAGTGGAGGGGTGTGTTTTGTGGGAAATTGTGGTGTATGTTTTTTTATGAATTAGGGAAGACGAAAGAGGTCTTTGGGAATCTGGATCTAATGCGTGAAGGATGATGAGCGTTTTGATCGAGATTGAATATTGGAGTGTTGGGACTTGCTGGGAGGAGAGAGTAATATTTTTGAGAGGTTTGCGAGGTGAATGCTGATAAGTCATAAACACATAATTT
>BLKR01002086.1:0-224405 GCA_011170035.1 Teleogryllus occipitalis | reverse complement strand
AGAGAGAGGGCAGAGAGAGGGCAGAGGGCGCAGAGAGGGCAGAGGGCGCAGAGAGGGCAGAGGGCGCAGAGAGGGCAGAGGGCGCAGAGAGGGCAGAGGGCGCAGAGAGGGCAGAGAGAGCAGAGAGGGCAGAGAGGGCAGAGAGGGCAGAGAGGGCAGAGAGGGCAGAGAGGGCAGAGAGGGCAGAGAGGGCAGAGAGGGCAGAGAGGGCAGAGAGGGCAGAGAGGGCAGAGAGGGCAGAGAGGGCAGAGAGGGCAGAGAGGGCAGAGAGGGCAGAGAGGGCGGAGAGGGCAGAGAGGGCAGAGAGGGCAGAGAGGGCAGAGAGGGCAGAGAGGGCAGAGAGGGCAGAGAGGGCAGAGAGGGCAGAGAGGGCAGAGAGAGCGCAGAGAGCGTGCGTGGTGGGACGTACTGAAGTCGCCGGCGCGCAGCCTGTAGGGGATGGTGTGGTTGGGCCAGCGCCTGGCCGTGGACACGAGCCCGTTGCGGCCGCTGCGCACCGCCTCCAGGTCCTCGGGCGTGAGGGCGATGTCGCCCTCGAATCGCCCGCTGCGCGTCCACAGCGGCGACTCCTCTGCCAAAAGAGCACACTGCGTTACAAATAGACCTTTCTGTGTACTATACATCAGTAATCTGTTCTTGAAAATTATGCGATAAAATTAATTTTTTTCATAAATTGACTGCTAGGTCACCAAATTTTCTAAATTGTCTTTACAATCCTACAGTGTTACAAAATAAACTTTTATTACGGAATATATTACCTTTTTGATTTTCAATTCAAAAGGGGCAGTGTAACTAATATTTCTTATTTTTCAGTAACTAACCACGTTCTTTCTGGCATTGTTGATTTTGTTTTGTAATGAATATATTTCGACTATCCCCTAGAAGCCCTAGAATACGCTCGCAGTAAATTATTATATTTAATTTTGTAATGGATCAATAAATTGTCTGTTTGAGAAATCATATTGTATTTTATAATTAAGTGAAGTAGTTTCCCGAAAAAAGCTTCTCCGAAAATACTGACAATCTTCAGTTTATTAGTTTTATAGTTAGTGTTACATCGTTATTAAATTCATAGAGAAAAGAAATTCGACAAGTTGTTCTTACCTTCCCTGTTCAGAGGAAGAGCAAGAGCTCCTACTACACACAATGCGGCGATGAGAAACAGCTTCATGTTGATTGTGGGATGATCTGCACTGAATGAAGCTGGGCACAGATCTACCTTGTATTTATATAGAACCGTATTTAACTTTATCATTCAGTTACATCGGGGAAGAAACGCCTTGACGAGATTACTATCTTACAGTTCGTTACTTATCTTAGATAATATTTTCAACTTTTTGTCATGACTTTCTTATCATTACCAAACTTTGTGCACATCCGGCAACATTCACTTAACCATTTAGTTTGGCTTTTCCCTGCCTACGTAAAATGTAGGGAAATTTTCTCTTCGGACCTCTCAACTATTGTGGAAAATCCATTAATTCATTGTGGGGGGATTTATATTGCGTCATGTTGTGCTCTGATCTGTCTATCTTTATTAAGTGCAACTTTGAAGATGATTAATTAGGATTTTTATATTTACTCCTACGGTTGGGAAACTTTTTAATGAATGGAACGGACGGTTATAATGTTTTTCTGAATAAATCGGACTATAGTACCCTCTCGTGAAGTTTTGTGATATAAATTTTGATGTACGTGTTTATCGAAATTTAAATAGTTGTTCGACCCTTCCTTCTAATGAAATCGTTGGCTTTGAAGAAAATAAATATATTTCTATAGAATTTTGGGATTTTGATTGTTTCGAGATCAAAATAAATGTATAATACACGTTGATTCAGTAAATCACATTTTGAAGCATTGAAAGAATTATAACGCCTAACTGAAAAACTCTAAAATTACGTTCGGTGAGTGCAGAGTCGATGCAAAGTTATTGGTGTAGCCCAGGCACGTGCTGGGAGCGGTAGCTTAGTGCATCAACTGTTGATTACTGCAGCGCCTCTGACCGGGAGGTCCTAAGTTCGAGTCCTGACGGCGGCAGAATTTTCGACGCTAGCTTTTCAGCTAGTTCGAATTCAGTCGCTGTCTGGAGGAGAATTCTAGCGGCCGGCTGCTCTGATCGGTAGTCTTCTGTGGTTTCTCCGATCAACACCAGGCGAATGTCGGAGCAGTACCCTATCAAACGGGCCATCTGTCCTTCCCATTCCTTGTCCTATCCTCTCCCCTTACACACACACACACACACACACACACACACACTATCACTAACATGCACTACACTACCACAAATCCCGGAGACCGGTCGGGAGCTTAGAGCATGTCCCGGCTGGGGCGGTGCCCCGCTGGTGGGAGAGTCCTGGTAAGTGGGAAACCCCAGTTGCCGACGTTAGGTCGGCGCCGGATCTCGCCATCCAGCGGGGGAAGATCACTGCTATCTCCCGAGAAAAAAACATGCACTACACTAACGGGACTAATGACCGAAGCAGTTGACGCGCCCGGAAACACGAACAAATCAATCAATCTATGGGAACTTTACTGACTCCGCGCTCATTTCCCATGAGAATCCATAAATGGGTGTACATGCGCAAAATGAAGCTGCGCGAGGCGGTGAAAAGTGGCTTTGTACGAAAATGTTTGCCAGATTTCACTATATTCTACCAAAAAAGAACGATAATTGTATTATGTTTATATTCTTCACTTCTTATCACTTTTATTACTAAATTCTCCCCAAATGTGAATGGCGAATTCTCTCCCTGTTTTGTTTTGTGTTATGATATTATATCACTCAGTTATTTATTGTTTTTAGCAATGTTGTGAAATAAATTTACAAGTCTCTGTAAGTTAACAATTATCGCTTACGGACGGACAGCGCTTTTAACAGACAATAATATTTATCTGGTAGATCTAACTTGGACGTGGAAAGTGAATGCTTTTTTTAAACAAGATTAAAAAATTGAGATACTTTTGATTCATTTTTTTTAAATTTTACTGTCAATTTTGAATTTAAAATAGGATTGATGTATTATTTTATTTTAATGGATCATTTCTTTTCCTTAAATAGAAAATAGGAATTATTATAGTGAAATTTGCAACTATAACTGTCAAGTATCTTTTTCCAAAGACTGTCATGGGCCAGGTATCCAGTGATGAACCGCCATTCCGTAGCATTTGTACAACCCTTGCTTTTAAATTTCCCGCCAGTTTATGTGAACGCAGTGCCCCCAAGCTCTAGTAAGCATGTTACCTTGCCCGCCACCTTGACATGCCTAATGTAGCCTATTTTTAACTCAGAATTTGTCTACTCCTATACCTCAGCGCATTCCCGCTTGAGTACACGGTAACAGTGCCTGTGCGTTACGTAAGAATTCCATCGAAGCCTTCAAAGTTTCCTTGGTGGGCATTAGATTTTTTTGTAACATAGCATGGTTTGCAATGGACGCTACTAAATATTGAAATCTTTGGGATCGGAGGCCATGTGGAAACGAAAGGAATGTGCAACCAGAGACCACAGACCTTCGGAAGGGAAGAAGGAATATAACATGCAGGATGGCTGGTGTAAAATGCTCTCAAATACCTCCTGATTCGTTGCAGATGTTTAAATGCAGTTTACATTAAATCAAGTGTACGCAAGGGTACAAAGTACGTGTATAATTTTATTCTAAAGTGTTTTTTTAATTGGTTATTTAAGGTCGCATCAGCATCTAGGTCATTAGCGACCACTGTTGGTGTTAACGGTATGGTAACTGTGAAGATGAAACTATATGGTGATGATAAGTGGTGAAAGGACGAACACAAATACAATCATGCCCGAGGCGGGACTCGAATCCGTGACCCTTCGGTCCGAGATCACTACGACACTATTGCCTTAGCGATCTCGGCCACCGGGCCGACATTCTAAAGTTTTGATTTTGCAGAGATCTCCATATTTAATTTTTGAGAACGAAAAAATATATCATTTTCGCCTTTTCTAATTCAGTCAATACTTCCAACCAAACGTTTGTACTTTAAAAGTCACTTGCCAATGCCATTGCCGTACTCGCAGAATACTAATGACTGGGAAAGCGGTGGACTCCAGAATAAATCACAAACTAATTGAAGGAAAATAGTTATCCATTCAATAAGTGGGTTTTAATTCTTCTAGAGGCCAGCCTGGTCGCTAAGGCTGAACGGCCGTGTCTGCGTCAGCTTGAAGGGTCTCTGGTTTGAATCTGGCCCCGCGCATGGGTGTATGTGTTTATGATGTCCTTGTGTGTTCCCCTTACAGTTACCCCAATGTTAAAAAAAATCACGGTGGTCGCTGTATGACCAAGCAGTTATAAAGTGACTTTAAATAAATATTTTTAAAAATGATAAATAAAGTGACCAAGCAGTTATAAAGTGACTTTAAATAATTTTTTTTGTCTTATGATTGAGCAGCGAGGAAAAGTCCGAGGGCCGTTGGCTCGAGGGCTTTCTGGTGCCACAGATCGTTAGAACCAGTTAACGCCTGTGGTACATACATAATTTTATATTTGACTTAATTTTAGTGTTTCAGATTTACTTATTTACTAATTAACAAGCGTTAACTTGACTCGGATTTTCTTTTCAAAATTTCCTCGCATACTTTCCTCCATAAGAGAGCATGTAGCATCATTCAACTGCTGTTATACTTTCCTCGAAACCAAAGTCCTCTCAATCCAGATAAGTTATGCCGTGTACATCGAGCTCCGTAACGAAAGAAGTAACAAGCACTAGATACCAATAAAAATAAATAATATTTGAGAACTAATGCTACTAGTATTTAGAATCATAGTACACTCATTTCCTGGAGGTTTGTGTTAAAATATTTTCTGTTCTTACCGAATGACAAGGGCATGAACATTTTTAACATTTTCTACGGTGCCACGTCTTTTTTAAGAACTAGCTTAGCCTTCAATTTGTTCCTGGAGTGCATAAGTGTTATCTACATGTACTAAAATAAGGTTTCAACGCGTTTATGGGTGACATGCAACGACAGCTGATTGTAAGAGAATGCCAGAATTCCAAAGAAGCTATTGCGCGTGGGCGGAGTTTCGATATTTTTATAAACAACTGATAAGTGTTTAAAGACGAAAGACTAAGGGTTCAAAAAGGTTTGAAAAATAAAAGTTGTAAGTTATGAAACAGTAACTCCTTGCCGAAACAAATGGAGAGGGAAAGAACTATGCTTGGTTCCCTCATTATCCCGAAAAAAAGCACACATACGCACATTGCTAAGTCACTATTGATTCTATAAAGTGATTTTTCAGTTGATTTAATTGCCATGTCTGTAAAATTTGTAATTGAATATTGACAGAATTTTACGTTTTTTACGAATTTTACGTTTCTTCCTATCCTTGACTAATGCAACGTGTTCAAAGTGGTGGCCATGAATTAGAAAATGCATTCTGTACATCAGATCGAGAAAGCATTTTTTGAATTGTGGCCAACTCTAGGTCGCAATCAACCATAAGCGTTGCTTCTATGTATGCGCTTTTCATGGACTACCGTTTTCATGGTACCGTTATTTTCCAGTTTTAGTTCACATTGTTTAATTTCTTTAAATGGATGAAAAGCGTGTCATAGGATGCTTTAAAACATACTTGTATTGTCACTGCCATTGACAGTGATCTCGATGAAGGGCAAAAATGAGCAAAGAGAACATTGTTCTCCTCTCTCTCTCTCCCATCGCTGATTCGAATCGGAAATGAAAGACGCTCTCGAGGGCTAGAAAGAATGCCCAGCAGCTGGGCTGCAGCGGAAGTTAACGTGATCTTTATTTGGAAATTGAGAGGGATTGAACACGATAATACAAAGAAAATAATAAACATTTGTTGTTCTTAGTTTGCACATGGCTGCTGGAAACATTAATTTCCAGTGCATGTAGGGACATTGGGTTTCTGGGCGTATTAGGTGACCACGATCTAAGAATATTTACAAAATGTCGACGACGTAAAGACGTTTACAGTGACAGTTTCCTTGGTATTGCTGCGTGCTGTGGATACTCAATAAAAAAATACTGGCTGTCTGGCAATATTTGCTAAATGATTTTGGATGAACGTACTGTATTCCAAAATTTCGCGCATATTCAAATATGATAAATTACTGACTTATCTTTGAGGAAGTAGGAGAAATTTGGAAAAAGTCACTTTTCAATAAATAAAAGGACTTCAAAAATAAAAGTAAATTTTAAATTGTATATTTATTTTGTTTTATTATTTTATTTACACATGCTGTTTTTGTTTCTTCCTTATTTTTACATCTCGCTCAATCTAGTAGAAGGGTTAGTGAACCATCCAACCTTTTTACCTCCCTGAGTACTTCTGACATTTGTTTCTATCGTTATTAGCGGTAGGAACTCAGAGGAAAATTCCCCCTTACCAAGTGGTAACGCCCAGTAAGGAATTGCGTATTGACACGCGCAGATGTGAAATCTCAGAAGTGAATAAGTATACTTGAAAAGGTAAAAATCATGTCGTTCACACACTTTTTAAAAATATCTTATGCGAACAAAATTCATTCTAATACTCGTATATGGTAGAAAAATTTTACAGTTCAATAGCACATGAAGTTTCAAAAAAAATATGACTACGTTTTAACTATTAAAATATGAATGTTAAGAAATCAATATCATTTTCTTTTAAGTGCTTCAAAATAAAGTCATACTCTCTTTGCCATTGTATTGATTTGTATATTGATTATATTCCTATAATTAATGTTTATAGTGTGATTAAATACTGATATTTATTTTCTAATTACGATAAACATAATTAACTAAAAATATTTACTCTTCATTTAATTTTTAATTTCTCAAATACGTTTTGTAGAGAAAGCATTAAGTCCCGCACGAGACGATTTTGCTCAAGCACCGCAGCAGTTCACTCAAAATCCACTAGATGTCAGGGTTTTTCTCACCACGACACGTTGAGCGAAATTCGCTCGACCTCGAAACCCGAACACCTGATTCTTGGTACTAGCGACTCTGTCAGTTGATCGGTCAGGGATGAACATCAATGTCGTTTCATAAACATTGATGTTTTATAGAAACATCGATCTTTTAAACACGATTAAAGCATATATTTTTAACTTTCTACTATGTCAATTTTTGTTTGTAAATAAAAAATTCCATAATCACTATTTTGTAAAAGTAAATAGATGTGAATGAAATAATAATAGATAACACTACTGTAAGTTCGAAGAAGCGAACGTAGTTGATACACTACCTTAATCGAGCCAACTTATTTCTTCCCAGGGAGATGACCCCCAGTGCCCTGGTACATCCCACCTTTTCTTTGTATTTCACTTGCTGAAAAGCATAAGGCGCAGGGTCTTTACTTTTTCCTGCACCCTTTTAGGGCGAACTGAGGATGCTGTGATCCTTTGGCATGACTCTGAGCGGTCATGCTTTCAGATTCAGATTTGCAAATAGTTCTTATAAAATTTAAGTTTGTTCTGTCGGGAAGACCTTAATTAAAATTTAACAAAAACGACCCCTGCCAAGTTGGGTTGAGTTTGCCACCAAAGGTAACCCACTAAAGATTAGTGGGTTACCTTTGGTGGTAATCTTTAGTGGGTTATCTTTGGTGGTAAAGATTACCACCAAAGGTAAACTACTAAAGGTTGCAAAACCACTTTTAAAAACAACATATTAATAAAAAACCTCATGTTTAAAAATGTATGGATATTTTAAATTTTGAACATCCTTGTTTTGAAAATCTTTGTTGAGATGAAAAAGGACAAGTCTACAGCTTTTGTTTAAATTATCCGCAATTTTCCTCGGAACATATTTGTGTCTCTTGATATAAACATTTCTGAAATAAAAAAGTTGTGTAAATCTCGTTTTTTTCATACCTAATCAAAATTTATATCTTGGCTTATCTCTGTATGAACTTTCATTTTCGAACCCAAGGTTTTAATTGAGAACTCTAAATATTATTTTCTAGAACTTTTTTCTGCAAAATTAGGTTATATTGTTAATATTGTTAACAAATGACTTCAATTAAGAAAATCTTCAAACCTAAAGAAATTTTTGACAAATGTAGTGTAATGTCACTCAGATGAATAGTATGCGTTGCTAATCACATTATCGGCTCTGTAAGCAAAAATAGTTCAATTTTCTGAACAGTGAATTTCAAAACATGCTGTAAAATAGTCATGATTTACTCCTTTTAAAGCAGTTTCATGAGAGATATATACTGGATTGCTGAAATATAACAAAATTATTTGTGATTTTTATTATTATCTTGGTAGTACGTAACTATTACAGACAATACGAGAAATTCTGCACTATGACTAAAGCATCTGAAATTGTAGACTATAGTTTAAATTGCCACTCTAAAAATGTGAGAATAATTGAAAAAGGACAAATATAAGGATGATATAAAACTTAGGGTTGACAAATAATAAAAATCTGGTGTAATATCATTTATTGTTGAGCATTCTTATTATTTTCAGCAGCCATACATGCGATTCAGTTTCAGAATATCTCTCTCTGTGAGTCCCCTGTTGTTTCCAAGACTTTGGTTGGGGTCCTGCAAAAAGAAAACAACATTACAATTGACACAAATCCTTTAGATCTGAAAACATGAAAAGTACGGCGACCATAATTTCAGAATTTTTAAACTTTTACATTGTGCACTCGACACTATTGGTACTCTGAAACATATTTACATTATTTTTTGAATTGGAATATTTTAACACGATATTTTAATTCAAAAAGGAAATCCAATCAGAGCATTCTTATTCAAAAATTTGTCATTGAGAAATTAGACACCTTAAGTCCAGTCTTGATCAAAATATTCATTACAACATTTTTTAATAGTTTCAAGTACTAGTAATTACGGTGATTCTGAAAAATTGTAGGCAAACAAAACTGAACAAAAGAGAATAGAAGCTCATCACCATTCATTTTCAAAATCATGTAAAACCAAATAATTTTCAGCATCATGGAAAAACACATTATGGAAGAATAATGTTTATATGTAATGAAAGGTAATGAAATTTTGATTCATGGAAACCGAACATGCTACTGTGATTGAACTTTTAACTATCACAGATAGTTTAATATTTATCAAATTATGACAATATTTAATTTAGAAGCACATTTTAAAACGAAGCAAGTTTTAATGTCACAAATATAGAGATTGAAAACAATTCTACAAAAGTTCCCATCTCTCCAATCACAAGAAACCATTCGATTAAATTATTGAAAATCTTCACAATGTGAATTAGTATATTATTACTTTTATGAAATTTTACGAAGACCTACCCTGATAGAAAGAATTGTGGGCTGTCCATTCTTGCTGAAGGCGTATTTGTCGTAGTGCATAACACTTTCAGTGTCGTATTCAACACCGAATTCAGAGATAAGATCAGGTCCATACTTGTCGAAATTGTATGACGTTCCTGAAAAATAATAAAGAGTCATGTGTAATAAATTTGAAGAAATAAACACAGCCAATGAAACAATAAGATGATATTTCATTACGCAAATAAAAGCATTTTTAAAATAATATTTATGTAAATCTAATTAATTTCATTACAGAAAGAGTGAAATTGTCACGCAAGGCAGGAGCCTACAGTATAATAGTAGGTAATGCCTTATTTTACTCATTTTAAACATTTTTGGAATGATCATAATACGCATTTGTTGAAACTTTATATGCAATGTTTTCATGTACTATTTTTAAACCAATTTTAAATTCGTGAATTAAAATATTAACCTACTTGAAAATACTCGCATTATTGAATCTTTTATGTTATCTTAAAATAATATTTCCTTACTCACAGAGTATCAAGTAAAATGCAGGAAACTGCATTTCTTACAATGAGCCTTATAGAATTCAAAATATTGTTCTATATTTTGCGGATGACCAATACCGCTCTTCCATTATAAAGAAAAAATGTTTCTGATCTTTGGGAGTTGAAATCAATAGCGTTTTTTACACCGTTCAATATAATTATACTTGGTTATTACATGCCTCTTGAATAGAACGTTCCTTGAACGTGTATCAAAAGTTCCAAAGTTGTGGAAACTTTCGGCGATGGCGTAGTGAAAATCGGAAATTGTTAATTAAATTCAGTACATTTAACTAATTACAGATCACTTATGTCAACTACCAATGCGAAATTGAAATAAAATAATCACATTTTATGCTTTAAAAAAATTCAATTTCACTAAAATTAATTTTCCTTTTGGATTCATCTGCGAAATTAAAAACAAAAATCATTTCAATAGACGAAACGTCTCCGAAAACTGTTTTTATCCATTAATCATTAGTCGTTATTCTTCCCGATATAAAATGTGGTGTTATTCTGTAATGAATTAAAATATTCAGTTCAAATCTAATACAAATTATGTATCATGCAATATGTCAAAGTTTATTTTTAATTGCACCTCATTACAGCAATGAATGACGTGTTCCATTTGAGCAAACTTGCAGTATTTGAATATTGCCTTTAAACTTTGTCGCTTTCGTGAGATAGTAATGGGCAATTTTTTATTGAATATTCATTTTTAATTATATATGTTATACCAAGATAAAACTATTATAAACGTTGGAGAATAAAATATTATTTTTTTCTGTTGCTGAATAAATTACTGTTAATGTTCGTGCGAAAGACCTACCATCTTGGATGTTGTCCCACAAGATCTGCACATAGTCATCGCGCTCCGTAGCACTCTGCTGGTGGTAAAATCCAAAAGCGTGCAGGAATTCGTGAACGACAGTTCCTGAGATCAAGCAGGTGCCCCATTGATTGTCTTGCAGATTCAATTGTTGTTGCTGAAAACAAATGAGATTTTAGATACACATCTGAAACTTATCCAACAAAGACACCAAACAAAATACTCATAAAATTGTCAATTATTACTTGAATGCATCAAATGATATATACAATGGCACGAAAACTACTCCCGTATAAGAAAAAAATAAAACATCTAATAAAATAGATCAAGAAAAATAAGAAAAACTGCAAAATATCTTGTTATAAACATACCGAATTGTTCACTACCATATCTTGTATAGGTATACACATAAATACAGTTTGGTGTAATGGTAGTAAGACGCCCAAAAAATTGCACTTCTGCAATTTTTGGAATATTCAGGGATTTCAACGAACATGAGACCTACGCCATTCTCTTAAGCGTCTTTTATGCTATTCGCGGCAAAATTTAATCAAGAATTGGGAGCCAGTTTTGAGAAAATTTTGAGTAATCTAAAGTGCCACCAAAATTAAATAATCAGTTTGAAATTCCCAAATCCTCGAGTTGAAGTTCGATTGGCGAATATTAATTTTAAATAAAATTGGCTGAACGGTTTAAGCTGTAGGGTTGACTACAGATGGTCAGAGACAGATGGACGGACGTTTCGCCATCAATCGATTTGTCGGTAGCAAGGACCCACAAAACATGAGTTGTGGCTACATCACGTGTTAGAGGAATATTTTTCTATATTTAGCAACAGGATTTATCCACTTTTGCGTTACTGGAACACAGCAGTAAGGCTATTTCCTGCCGAAAAGTCGCCGTTTTCCAAGAGGAAGGAAAGATCACGCGCGGTCCGTGGCCCGTTTGTTAGGGCACTGCTCCGGGATTCGCCTGGTATTGATCGGAGAAACCACGGAAAACTACCGATCAGACCAGCCGGTCGCCAGAATTCTCCTCCAGACAGCGACTGAATTCGACCTAGCTGAAAAGCTAGTGTCGAAAATCCTGCCGCCGTCAGGACCTCCCGGTCAGAGGTGCTTTAGTTGATGCATTGAGCTATCGCTCCCGGTGTGATTACGGCTATGATTATGACTACACCACGTGTTAGGAATTTTTTTCTATTTTTAGCAACAGGATTTGTCCACTTTTTCGTTACTAGAACACAGCAGTAAGGGTTTTTCTGCCGAAAAGTCGCCGTTTTACGGCGTTTGATTACATAGCTTTCTCTTCTTATGAAGTTCCTTCGAAAGGGCTAGGAAGTAAAAAAATAAAAAATAAACAGAATAGCGTAAAGTCACTTACTCCGCCCAGGCGTCCCACGTAGGACCAGCAGCCGCTGTCCTCGCGCGTGACCAGCACCCAGTCCCTGTCGGCGGCCGTGGCCTCGCGCACGCGCACGCAGGTGCGCGTGTTGTACTCCTCCAGGGAATTGCGGATGATCGCTGCCTGCGCCTCGTCTGAAAGAATCGATTATGAAGCATAAAACGTCTTCACTTCGATTTTCGGGCGCACGTGTGTAGGAATTAAATTGTTAGTTAATGCTAATTAGTTAGTTAATGCCTTATTTTACGTGGCGAGATTCGGGCCATCACGCCCGCTCTTCCATCTAATTGTGACGTATAGTTAGTTAATGTCTTATTTTACGTGGCGAGATACGGGCCATCAGGCCCGCTCTTCCATCTAATTGTGACGTATAGTTAGTTAGTGAATGCCTTATTTTACGTGGCGAGATTTGGTCCATCAGGCCCGCTCTTCCGTTTTTTTCGCAAATTTCGCTATGCTCCTTTCACCATTTAGCGGAGAAAGGAGTAATTATCTTGGGCGTCGAAAAAGGTGGATGTCAATTTTGCTCAGAGGCTTCTTTCAGGCTTGAGGATCTTTTACATGCAGTAAATGTACTACATGGGACAGCCGGCTTTACTTTCTCTCCGAAGGAAGGCGTACGAAGGGTTTTTTCGCCCTTAAAAATCCACGGCTTCGATCGGGTTTCTACTCGCAACTTCGGGTACAACAGTTCGATACGCTGACCGTATATTGTTTTAAACTACGAAAGACACTTTCAGGAAAACCGCTCGTTTAAACTACTCTTACTTACTGAAGTCGCCGTCCCGGAGCTTGTAGGGAATGGTCCTGTCGCCCCAGCGGTAGTAGGTGTTGATGAGCCCGGTGCGGCCGCTCCGCATGGCCACCTCCTGCTCAGGGGACAGGACGATGTCGCCCTGCCATTGGCCACTGCGAGTCCAAAGCGGCGCCTCCCCTGCCACACGAGCAAAAAAAAGCCACTGATTTAAAAGACTCACAAATACACCATCTGCGTGCCGTGCATTACATTTCACTTTTAAAATTTATTCATTTGTAGTAGGTATTTCTTATTTATTTATAAGTTTTTTATACTTTAATTGTGTTTTGATATAAAAGTGTGAAATTCCATACTTTTCGTTCATGACCATACGATCCTTATTGAAATTATAATTCCAGGACGAATCGGTGTATAAATAATTTTAATTTTAAAGTGTGTTTACGTTAAACTGAAACAAAATATTAAATGAAACTTTATTTTTTCAACTCGCATCAAATGTCAAAGTATTGTGGAATTGTCGTCTGTTAACGTTTCTCAACTATCAGAGATACGAATTATTTTATTCTAGCTGCAGATAAATTCAGCAAATATAAGTGTAAAATAAATCATACGAAGTTTACATGATACAGAGTTTTGAAATAGTTATGGTAATTCTTTTGTTAATTAATATTTCACTTCTGATCTTAAAAAAGGGAGAACAATTTTGAAGATTGCCGAATACGATAACTCATCCAATAAATAATGCTGTCTTTTAAAAGACAGCTTGTCAAAAACGTGGAATACCAAACTTAAGGAGCATAAATCTGGAAAGTACTAGTACTTAGTTAATAATGTAATGACTTCTTCTTCGTTGAAAACGCATTCAAATCCTATCAATGAATTCAACGATGTTTCATTTGAAAAAGTACTTCAGATGCTTTTGCATGATGTGTTACACTTCGTCTCATAAAAAATTCAATCATTCCATTTGAAAATAAAAAAGTCCCCTGTAATGTGGCTGCTGCTAAAATGTTGGAAAACAATCAAGTACATTATCATATTCTTCACGTTACCTATGCAATACCCAAAATTGCATTTCGATATCTAAAAACGCACAAAAAATATTTGCGGTGCTAATAGTTATTGATTAATCCCTTAACAGTCGCAAAACAATAGTTGGGAGGGATCAAGGACGGGCACCACCATAGTTCGTTAACTCTGTGTTTGTGTCGGTAAGAAGTTACATAATTGCACAACTGTATTGTTAGAACCGATCTTAATCCTAAGTGATAATTTCGTCTTTTCCCGCTTATCGGATGATTACATAACAATTAGAAATCATGGTCATGCGTTATCGTTTCGTTAAATCCGGCGGTCTTTTGCTGCCTGGTCTGCTCAGAAAAAAGGTTGCAATCTTGATTTAGAATCTATCGATTGAGAAGAGTTATGCATTTGTAGCAGTTTCGTGAATATTGAACTAGTTATTAAAAAAATGACGTGACAACTGTACACCAGAAAGGACTGCAAATGCAGAATTTTTTTTTTAAATGTACATGCCCTTGCCATTCCTTAGAAAAGAAAGTAATACATTGCAAATGATTTAATATATTACTAAATACTTATAGCATTAGTTCTTAAATAAATATTTTAGTCCTTAAGTTAGTTTGCAATTTGTTCTGGAGTCTGTACCTGGAGAGGTGGCTCAGGGTATCTACTGATGTCACTGCGGTACCTTTGACCGTAGATCCTAGATTCGAGGGTTGTAGGATTTTTTATGCTGGCGAGATAGCTAGGTCGAATTCAGTTGCTGTCTGGAGGAAAATACTTGCGGTCGGCTGCTGTGATCGGTAGTTTTCCGTGATTTCTCCGATCAACACCGGGCGAATGCTGAAGCAGTATCCTAACAAACGGGCGACGGATCGCGCACGATCTTTCCTTCCTCTTCCTTATATCATTTCCCATTACTCTTACACACTTACATTTACATGCATTACTCTACCACACATGCCGGGAAACCGGTCGGGAGCTAAGAGCTTTGCCTGGCTTGGGTGGTGCCCGGCTGATCGGAGATACCTGGTTGGGGAAAACATAGTTATCTGATGCTAGGTCGGCGCCGGATCTCACCTTCCGGGGGTGGAGAAATTACCGGCATCTCTCGAGGGAAAATATGCATTTATGGAACTAATGACTTTAGCAGTTGACGCGCCCCGAATAACTAATCAATCAATCTGGAGTCCACGGCTGGCCATCCCTCCTCCCCCCCGGTTATTGGTATTATTCGGGCACCAGAAGGGCATTGGTGAGCATCTGTTACTGAAGACGCGTTTAGAAGAAATACATCGAAAATCTTAAACGTCTATGTTTCTCTACTCAATGGCGTCTCAGTGTAGTCAGAGTGCGGTCAATGTACAGTCAATGTACAGTCATGCCTTTCTCTCGTAAGAATAGCTTCTACTGAGACACGAAACTGAAATTCGAAGGAGCATAGAGAAAGCTTTGAATCACACAAAAGTGCGCTGAGAAAATTGTCAAGAAAAGACAAATCTGTAGTTTTGCAGATTGGCTGCAAATAATTTAATGTAAGAAAACCGCATGGTCAGGTAGAAGATAGAGGAACAAAAATGAATACAGTTTTAAAAGAAACGGACGTTTTTACGAGAATAATTGGATAGAGTTCAGCGTAATACTTTTGAAGTGAAAACATTTAGATTAGAAGCTTGGAAAGGAAGATGTTACAGACAGATCTGAGCTCTGTTATCCTGTATTTTTACATCATATATTATAAATAATAGCGATCAACGAATAGATGTGATTTGATCTATTTCTTTTGCTTGCATCAATTCTCACCTGTGGGATTCACAGGAACGGCGAGAGCGCCAGCAATGCAGGCAAGGGCAACCAATAAAGTCTTCATGACGAAAAGGTGATATCTATTATGTCTCCTGTCTCTTATAGTTCTTTGAGGCTGGTTTATCTCTTCAGCTGATTTGTCATGATTCAATGAAAGTATTTAATTAACTGCTATATCTGTTCTACATTTGTAACTGTTTTCTTATCATCGTAGTCTTATCTCCAAATTCCAATGTCCTGCTGTGATTTGGCATACTCATTCCCACTTTGATTTTTTACAAATGTGAACGCCTTCCCGAGGTGGGGGTGATGTGTACCGTGTTCTGGAAAAACCTAAACGACTCGAATAAATGATGAGCATTCATTCTTTGTTTTCAGACTTTCTGGAGGTATAATAACAAGAATCATTTCACACGTCAGCCGTAATCGAAAAGATTCTCCGACCGGTTACAAAAATAACAAGAATATCATTCTGTTTATCTTATTGTCATTGGAGTGGTATATTTTTTTACTATACGAGTACACAATCGATAGATTAAACTATTAAAAGTCTCCCATTAGATGGTTACCTTGATATCAATATATTTTAAGCATTAAATTCTGCCATCGAATTCTATACGGAAATGAGTGCCTCAAGAGGAGATATTATAAATTACACTACCACTTTCTTTTCGAGCTCTCATAAATATGATCAAGTATTGTCCCCTGCTTCATTTCTTCTTATATCTTAATGAGCTAACCATAAATATTTAGATCTCTACATGAAGAAATTTCGTAACAAAAATGTTAATTACTCGCTACATAATAGCACTGAATAAACCCGCACATTTATTTTACAGTTCTTTCATAATAATATCATATTTCATGATACTTATAATACATTTTTCTGCATACTAAAGTTTTCAAAATGTTAGCACTACACTGTAGAATATAACTTGTTTTAATCTCAACATCTGGTATCTTTTTTCTCTTCTTTTAAAATTTCTAATTTTTTTAAATTTAATAAATCATAAATTTAATTAGAAATAACTCTGAGTCAAGACTAGACTTTTACTAACAGTACTTTAATAGCAACATGTGTATATATGTCAAGTCCTACATTTACCAGGATTCAGTCATGAATATATGAAAGACTATTTTAGATGACTATTTCAAACAGAAAAAGCTCGCTCCAAATCATCACGCCGGGGCTCACGCAATGATTGAACAAAACATTAATCGACAACAGTGAAATTGTTGCAGTGTGAAATTTTAATTTGAAATAACAAGAAACTTTTCAACAGGTTTAGGTCGGAATCTAACCTAATTTTTTTCTATTGAAAGATATTGAGTATTTGTATGGGCGGGAAAAAATTAGTTGCTGTCGCGCACTATAAGTTACTGAAAAAATATAGAATTTGCTCAGTTTTGAGCACGCATTTTTCGCTAACGCCATGGAGAAACCTTGCAGCAGCGAATGACTCACGTCTTACGTGGTGCATGAATTGCTTGCTAGGATCTCAACTTATCGGCTATGTTTGATAGTTCACTGGGCGGAAAGCAATAGTTTATTTCGGTGAACATTGTGTTCCGATATTCGAAATCTGTGAATTCATTTTCTTTATTTGTCTGTTAGTTACTAGGGATTAATCGCAATTAGAAGAAGAATGGAATATTTTATTCGATTAATAAACACAATTTCAATGATAGGCCCATTAATTCTTACATCAATTAAAATTACGATAATTGAGTTCGACCATTTGAATATTTTTAAAACATTTTAATGTTTTATTTAGATTTAATTTAAACTAGTGCTGCTGCAACAGCACATACTTTATCTCGATATTGTCAATGGTTAGACAATTTATAATGACAATTTGTGTCTTACACTTCAATTATTATTTGAAAAATGCATAAACAACGAACCGTGAAAATACATATATATTTTTTTAATTCAAACGTTTAAATGAAAACAGCTTTCCGCCATTGATAAAGTGTATTTACGCTCTAAATAACTGTACTAACGATACGCAATGTGTATTTAGCGATAATTAAATTATTAGTTTACATTAGCAAGAAACAACGGTGGTCTTCACTATCGCCCTCTGTTATCAGTGCTGCGTTGCAACAATACATTGCAACAAGCAATAATGACCACTGGATTCGTATGACATAGACATTTGCAAATCAGCACACTTGCTACCACTAGCCACAAAATGCAAATAATAATTAACTAGAGGTGCTACAGAATGGAACAAACTTTCGAGTAGTAACGTTTTTTAATTTCCTTGGTGTGGTCCGGCCCCATTCTCTGGGCAGCTGCCATCTATCGTCGCCAAAAGTACATTTTTATTTACATTTTATCAACTTTTTCCTTTCTTAATAGTAGAAACGAAATATTACTTTAAGAATATTAAAGAAGGTTAAAACCTAGTCCTAAATGCCAATTTTCATTAAAAAATTCAGAGCCATTTTAAAAAATATGGCGTTTAAACTTTACTGTAAATGCAACATTTGAAGCTGTTTCTCACACGAATCTATCGAGTTTTCGAAAAACTTCATTTGAAGCACATCCACTCACAAAGGCAATAATGTATACAAAGGGACGGAAATGCTAACCGCGTGAAAGATAAAAAAAATACATTTATGTAATTTTTGAAATAAAAAAGAATACAACAAAATGAATTTTACGTCAAATTAAAAAGTGCAATTAGCACTATCCATCGTAAAAGTTTGAACAAAATGTTGGAGCCATTTTTTGAGGAAAAGGCGTTTGAGCGTTGCTTAAAATGCGGAATTTTGAGCCCATTTTCACAGAAAACTGTTGAGTTTTCGACAAACTTTATATGACGTTATTTAAAGCACATGTACTTATAAATATAATAATGTGATGAAATCGTCTCTAATGTAAATATTACCGATGTGAGAGACAAGTCAAAAAATTCTTTTTTGAAGTTTTGAGAAAAAAATGTTCTCAATTTTGAAAAAATCTTATTATTGTTAATTTTCAAAATTGCAGACCTTAATGAAGAAATTATTTGTGGACAACAAATTTCAATTGAAGGAAAAATCTCTATCTTCAATTTTGTAGTAGTGGAAAGACACCAAAGAAAATTTAAACTTTTACATTTTTCGAAAATTCAGAGTTAACCCTGAAAATAGGACCTATGCCACCTTTATAAGTGTATTTTGCTCTATTATTACCAGAAATTTAAAGAAAAAATTTGGAGCCGTTTTTGAGAAAATTTTGAAAATGTCCGGGGGCTTCATGTAAAGAACCCCCAAATTTTAAGGCGTGTTTTTCAAAATGTCAAAGATTCAACTAGAGCGAGCTCGATTTTGCAATTTGAAAAAGATCGTACGTGTGGTTTAGGCTCTAGGAGTGTTCACAGACAGATGGACGGATGGACGGACGGATGCACCTTAAAAAACATCCTTTTTTAGTATCAGAGGACCTCAAAACGTGTATTTCCCTTGAAATCTCGAAATCGATTATCCGCTACATTACATAACTCTCTATTCCTCCCATATATACGTATGTATACGAGAAAGTAAAAATACAGCACTTAAAATTATAGAATGGTTACAAATTGCATTGAATACTCATACATTAGAGAGGCTATTAATATAGTACTTGTACACGAGATTGAAAATACATAATCAATTGCTGAATACAATTTATCATATTAAATTTGGTGAGGAGTTGAATAATCTTACCGTGTTCCGAATAAGAGTTGAATATACGATGATCATTATTATACGCATAAGATTTGTACATATTATACATATTAATATATACATAAGATTTACTCTGTCAGTCGTCATCACATAGCAATCAACAGTAAGGTGCTTAGTAATTACTGGAAGACATCAATTTGGGCAAGGATCAGGAATATACCGTTTCATCAGGTAGCTATAACTAAGGTTAAAATGACCTATACGCAGTCTGGTTATGACCACTTGATGTCTTCTGCTAAGACAAATGGATCTGATGGGAGATTTCTCGATATTCTTTCTGACTGGATGTAATTTAAAAGGCAACATTTTCCAGTTCCTGTCTGAAAACTTCTTAACCGCAAGTAAGAGGTTGTTTTTAAGGTCAGGAAGTGAGCCGCCAGCCTTAGTTTCTATTTCTTTCGGGTTTCTTTTGACATTGAGAGACAGAAACCCGATGTATTGCCAAAGCGTCACCGTAGCATGCCATCCACCCAGCGAACTGTAAGACATAATTGATAAGTAGCAATGAGCAATGACAGCACTCGCTGCAATGGTTGTCCAAGGCGTTAGCGAAAAGAGCGTGCCCAAAACTGACTATTTTATTTTTCATTAACTTTCAATGGCGACCGTCGGACGGCAGCTAATTTTTTTTTCCAGCACACATAAATAATGAATATCTTCCAGTAGAAAAAAATCAGGTTAGATTTCGACCTAAACCTTTTGAAATATCCCTTGTTGGTTTAAATTACCATTTCATACTGAAACAATTTGAACGTTAAGGTTTTCGAACGTTAAAGTTTAACGTTAACTTAACGAACGTTAAAGTTTTCTTCAAAGATTGCGTGAGTCAAGGCGTGAAAGTTTATAGCCATCTGTCTCCGTGTGAAACGGTCATGTAAAATATAGTAATAATAAAACAATAATCATCGTAATAGTGTACCACTAATATATAACAAAATCTGGTAAAACATCAAAACCTTTAAAATATTGCACACACGGTTTAATAATTTCTCAAATGTTTTAGACCTACTAACTTCATAGTGGTTTCTGTGGAAATATTTACCTTAAATGTGTGAAATAATGTTTATTCTACTCCTTTTCCTGGACTATACACAGCACTCAATAGATCACTTTTCGTTCTCAAAGTACGAAAGTATGATTGACACAGTATCTTCAGGAAGAGATTCATGTACGTAATTCAGGCAAGAATGGCAACATTTTTACTGATGGATCCATTTGATTTAACAGCATTCAAGCCTCACTAGAATTGTCTTCTACACACTTTTTCAATTTTTCAATTTGGTTGGAGATATTTGTGTCATGAGGAAAAACATGTGAGGCCATGATAATCTTTGCGAAAGCTTGAATCCTGTTCTCACAAGATGTCATCAGGATTGGTTCTGTAGTTTTAGTCTACTTCTGCTCAAAACACACTTGCCATCAATTTTAGTGAGGTTTGTGCCAAATCTTACAGAATCAAATTTCTCAATTTTTGAGCAGGACTGGTTGTGCAAGCATGGCAATCGCCCTGTGAGCTTCGTCGGGAGACATGGGTGGCTGATAGAGGCGGACACAACGCGTTTGTCAATATCAACAGTTCTCGCTGATTTCGTGGTGGGGTCTTGAAGTGCCATGCTGTGCTGTATGCTGTGGGCATAAGGCTCGCTGAGGAGTGGCGCAGACTGCATTTTAAGGATCGCTCCTGCGATCAGGGGAGTAAACGTCTACCAGAGCTAAGAGTAACTTAAATTATTTACTGTACATATTGTGAATAAACCTGTACATTTTTATCATTGAAGCTCGTGTCTGTGATTACTGTGTATTCTCACGACGTCACAATAGGTAGAACGGTTTGGAAGTTATTGTTATGATTTTAAGGCGGTTTGAAAATGTCTTTAGGGAATCTAGATTTGATTGTTTGGTGAGTTTGCTTGTTGTCCTAGTTGAAAATGGGCTGTACTTGGGCAGGATGGTAAGAGACTGAAAAATTTGGAGGATGGATAAGTGGATCAGATGATTTGTGATTGATAGTATTTGGAGTTCATAATGAATTCATTGGGTATAAACCATGATGCGTTGATGAGTCTTGTGAGAGATTTGTTTTGGAAAGTTTGGAAATATTACTAGGTGCAACGTTTAACCAGACTGGACATGCATATGTCAAGGTGGGTCTGATAATACTTTTGTAGAGGAGCAATTTGGTTTCAACTTTTTAAGTGGATGAAGAATTAAGGAGTGAATCTAAATAAAAGTCTCGGTGGTTGTTGAATGAAATATGCTAGATATACGTACTTTAGATAGTAACCGGGCTAGATCTTGTACATGACAAACATTATTTATAATTTATTTTTAGGGGTTGCTAAAATGCCTTGAAATGTGCACATTTTACTCTTTAAAGCGTTTTAGAAAGTAACACCTTCAAATACCTTAGATATTTAATAAACGCCTCGGGTAAATGCGCCATAGATATAAATTCAAGAGTAATTATGGGAAAGAAAACAAATAAAACTTTACGTGGCATATTATGAAATTACAATATACACCAAGACGTGAAAAGAAGGATATTTCACTGTGAAGTAGAAAATCTAGAACTACATGGGGCGGAAATGTGACCACAGGCATTAAAAATAAGAGATAAGATGAGGTACATGAGACGATGCCTACAACTTACTCGCGGAGACAGAGAGCGAAATGAACAAATATGGAGAAGGATGAATATCATAAAAAATGAATGAAATAAAAGCTAATGAAAAGGCGAATATAATAAAAATGGAGCACGCTGAATATAATTTGTTCTATTACAAATACTTTGAAAAATAGAACACAGGAGAAGAGACTTTTAAAAATAGAGGATGGACAGATTCATTTAATGTTGGAAAACAGATGGCTTACTTCTAAAGGAAAAAGTCGAAAAACAAGTATTTTAGAGAAATATGATTTTTAATTACTATAGGTACAATATTTGGCTTCATTATATTTACATTTTGTGATATTAAAGATATTAACAATCATACATCCTATTGATCTTCTGAATGTCTTTATCAGTAAATCCTTCGTTGTTTCCCAACCAAAGAGAAGGATCCTAAAAAAGAAAGAAATTATTATAATCTTAGCGTAATGAATAAGAATGGCAAATTGCCAGAAAATTAATTGACTCTCTAAATTTATTTTGATCTTTAAAATGTTCGATCACTGCGTGAAGAAATCATATTGCCACGAATCTTCTTCTCATCCACCTTTTAAACGGAATATTTGTAATAAATAACATTAAATTGTTAAAACACTTCAACACGAAAATGAGTGAACGATTTTTGACTTTTGTTCACATTGATATTTGTATTGTGCATAGACCTGATTAAAAGCGACTTTAAATGTTTTATTGTTTAAATATTTGGTATGTTGAGGTTTGAGGTATTTGCTTGTATGTTTATTTAATATGTATGTTTTATTTGTTCTGTTGAGGTATTTTTGAATTCTTCTTCGCCAAGACTGATTCATTGACCGCTCTTGTACACCCAACACTTGTAGTCATGCGTGGTAGGGGGTACACATCCGACCATGAACATTCATTATTGTTTACAAACTCTTAAATTAATTTTCGGAAATATATGTCATATTGAAGAATAATCAATTTTCTGATCGACTATTTTAAGCAGACATGACAAATAATATAAAAGAAACAGTGAATCTCTATGCAACCGCAACACTGTATCATTAACTACTTACTACACTTTAATTAAAGAGGTTGAAATTAAAATTGAAATATCCAAAGTTATAGTAAAACAAATATTTCAATATCTAAGAGTCTAGTCATTGCCTCCCGGCATTCTATGTATTCTGGAAAGTCGGATATACAGGGCAAGCCAATTATAGATGTATGGCTTTCGACAGTGAATAACATACATCCGGTCTTAGAAGAATAATCCCTTCTATTTTCTCATCAATTAAAATAAAATATCGAAATCTTATACATGAGCATATAGAATCGACTAGGCAAAAAGTCTATAATAATTATTAGGATTATATTTTTAACTTCTTAGATAGAATTACATTCTAAGAAAATAAGATTGTAAAATGAAAAAATGAAGCAGCGGTATTTCTACGCAGTGTTTTCATCCATAAATACAAAAACCACAACGATATTAACTCACCAAAATGTAAAGTTTCTTCAACATCGTGTAATTTATTTAATGCCAAATGCATTACTCTTTGTGATATTCGAAAATATTCTCAGAGTTATTTAAAAAATATATTTTTCGTGCTTGATACCCACTTTGCAAGAGCATTTTAGTCCATTTTCCAGAAAATCCAGATTTGACTTTACATTCACTTATTAACAAAGTTCCTTCTAATGACGTTTCAAGCTTAACTTTGATATGTTAAACCTCAAACGCAAAAATGTACAAAAAATATGTTTATGAAGATCTTACGTGAATAGACAGGATGGTAGGCTGTCCATTTATACTGAACGCGTAATTTTCATAGTGCATTACGCTTTTAAGATCATATCCCACACCAAACGATGAAATTAAGTCGGTACCATATTTATCAAAGGCATACCAGTAATCTGCAAGACATTTAAACAATTCATCAGTATAAAAAAGTATGGCAATTCAAATTAAATGTAATGCATATTATACTGAACAAATAACGTCCCAGCGAGAAAAGAAAGTAACAGGTAGAAAATGTGGGACATACCTCGTTCAATGTTATCCCACAGGATCTGGACATAGTTGTCTCGATCTGTAGCGCTTTGCTCGTGGTAGAATCCTGCTGCGTGCATAAATTCATGCACGACAGTTCCAGAAATTAAGCACGTACCCCACTGATTGTCTTGCAAGTTAAGTTGCTGTTGCTGTAAATGGATGTGATATTTAATATAGATAATAGGTAATAGGTTAATATAGATAATAGGATGCCAGTATGCGCACTTCTATGAAGAAATCTGTTTCATTAATTGTTATTTCCTTCATTGATATAAAAAATCTTTTGTCTTTGAATAACATTTTACACATGGTTTAGAAAATATTTTAGTTCACCAATATTACATAAATGGTTACGGATTTTCTTAATATTACAACATCAATTGACAAAATATGAAAATCTACAAATATCTGAAAAACAATAATTTGAAATATACATAGTCTATTGGTCACAACCAATATTCTATCAATCAATATTTTAGCAGTTTAAGCACACCACTCTTTAATCCTATCAACTGGACACATTCTATTATCCACGATGTGTAACAGAAATTTAGACATTTTCCCATATATAATGCACATAGTTTCACGTTCTCCATGCGAATAATTGACATCTCATTCTTACATGAACACAAATGGAGGAAATTTGCAAGCAAATGAAGTTTTTATTTCACATGGTTGTTCTTAGGGAATAGAGATTTTCTTACATCATCCTTTCATTCATCTAGGAAAGTGCCACTATGTAAATTATTTTACACCTTGTCAAACAAGAAATACCCATATTTGTTTTTCATTTTCATTTAGACTTTAAAGGTACTTTTTTATTGGTTTTTACTTCGTCTTTGTACTATTTTTTACTACGAAGGTAGAAGTGTTTTTTATTGAACCCTATATTAAATTTTTGCTTATCGTAGTGGACTTAAATACAAATATGTGTATATCTTCGTATTTAAGCGAGTTGTTTTTAGAAATAGATGTGATTTTGTAACGTATTTTCTCATTGATGCGGCGATTTTCCATTTGCTCTTTCCTGCTGACTAAATGGGGAACTTTTCACGTCCGTCCTTCTGACAAACGTGGTCATTTACTTGAGCACAGTAACAACTACTTTCTTAGATACCAATTTTGTCGAAAGATGACTTCGCTAAGGAAGTCTCAAATGCTGCTGCATTTGGTTCAAGATTCCGGAAAGTTCTTGATTTGTCGCGCAAATACTATTCTGCTATTTTGAAACTGTGATAACATATTATGTAATAAATTTTAAGTAAATAATACAAAGAAGAAATAAAAGAGGTCATCTTCGTCAACATATTAGTTTTAATAAGATAGCCGGCTTTCGACGGCTTTGCCGTCATCGTCAATGTCGCTGCTTTCGGCTATAGTCGGTAGACTGTGCATTTTCGGCAAAAGTCGGTAGGCACAGTCTACAGACTTTTACCGAAAGCAGCGAGACTGACGATAAGGACCTTGGGGCTCTGTCAGGTAAGGGCCTTGTTAATGTTTGCAAATCGTGGAGTAGATATCTTACGTGTGCGTGGGGAGGGGTGAAAAGAGACTGGGATGGGATTTTTTGGTGGATCAGACTTTGCAGGACAGTGGATGAAGAAGGGGTCAGAAAAAGAAATTTTGCATAGCATCCCTATCGATAGACCCAAGGAGCCCTTGAATTCCCCTATGATTATTAAGGGGGAAGATACAGCTTACAGCAGTTAAATCTGTATTATTTTTACACTTTTTTTACTCCGTTCAAACCATACTCCACAGCGGTGAAAATGAACTAACACAGAAATATATTTCTTCTGCAAGGAAAAAGTTTGCTTTTAACTTTAAAAAATTGTTTGGTTTCTTTTTGAAAAAATCAAAATTGAATCATTTTTTCATGCACTGCCTTAGTGTTTCCCTGATATCACAGATAATTTTGAAGATTTTTACAAATTCTTCTTCTAATTTCTTCTTTTAATTTGTTGGTAGAACTCACAGGTCCATAGCCAAGCTCGATCATTTAGATCTCTGGTTAAATAGTATTTTTAATTTGAATCCAAAATAAATATATTGATTATAATAGTTTTTTTCAGTTTTATAATTTTTTATCAGAAAAACTATTGATCTAAAATGTATGAGTTAGCCTACTTTTATAGATAATACTTAATTAAATTCATCTTAAAAGTTTCATTGCTTTAAAATGATTAGTTTTTGAGTTATAAGGGAAACGGATCTTAAAACGGTAATTCTGGAAAACAGGGACGAAGTTAGTCATGAGATTTGCTTCCCTTACTAATCTAATAGATGCATGATGCAGCGACATACCTTTTAAATCATAACCCGAAAACTATTGCTGATATCGAAATATTTTTTTTACCAAAACATTCCTGAATAATTAATGCATAGGAAAAAAATATTTTCAAAATTTGTTTAAGGTTGAAGGTGCATCTTTCCCTTTAACTTGATTCCTTCATTCATTTATGGCATTTCACTCCAAGCCTTACTTACCCCTCCGATTCGCCCAACGTACGACCAACAGCCCGTGTCCTCGCGAGTCACCAATACGAAGTCTCTGTCTGCAGACGTTGCCTCTCGCACCCTCAGACAGGTTCGCGTGTTGTACTGCTCTAGAGACGAGCGAATTATCTGCGCTTGACGTTCGTCTGCAAAGGTACACGAGTAAACATTAGAAAAACAGCTTAAAACGATGTTCATGCTTTCTAAAATGAATAGTTAATTTACCATATTATTAATGAAAACGTTATTCCTTAATATTTTTCTAGTTGTATTTGATGTTTTTCTTACAAAGAAACCCGTTTACTTACTAAAATCGCCATCCTTCAACCTGTAAGGAATAGTTCTATCGGACCACCGATAGTAGGGATGGATGAGTCCATTCCTGCCACTTCGTAACGCACTCTCTTGCTCCGGAGTCAGAACGATGTCACCTTGCCATTTTCCACTGCGTGACCACAAAGGTCTCTGTGACTCTAAGAAAAAAGACGGAAAGATATTACACAAAAAGATGAATGTTGATCGATGTCAGTGATATTTCATGAATCTTTACTCGCTTTATTTTATTTTTTTTCCTAGGGCTTTTATCCAGCCGACAGCCGTTTGCCCTTTACGTCCCGAAGGGACGCATATTCGACCATACACTAGACAAACACTCTTGCGGGCTCCTCTGATCTGTGGTCAGCAGAACGCGAGGCCCTCCGCGACAACACACACAAAGTCAAGGGACAAACAGCCATGCCCAAAGCGGGACTCGAACCCGCGACCCTTCGGACCGAAGCGCTAAGTCGGTACTCTTTATTTTATTAAAGCAGAAAATTTCAAAAATGTCATGTTTGATTTCGTCAAGCTTGTTTTCTGCGCCACCGTTCGGAGCATCAACGCGATTAGTCAATAAATTTGAAGCAGACAATACAGAGAAATGTCACTAAAACACTTCAATAATAATAATAATAATAATAATAATAATAATAATAATAATAAATAATTAACAATAATAAATTTTTGGTTTCCTAGCTTAGCTTAACCGTTCATATCCTTGAAATTTCACTCGTTCTTAATCACAATGCGGGAAGAATTTTAGTAATAACTTTCAATGACTGCTTTAAAATAGCTGAGAAGAATGTGCTTATGGAAGCAATAAATTGATGACAAGTTATCCTGATCCCAAAATTCTAATTACACAACTCTACAATCTTAACAAAATTAAGGGTATAAAGAATAGGAACTCTTTGATGCTTTACTCCCACATTAACTGGTAATTGATCTAATCTCTGTTCACTTTAACTGGACTTCGCATTTGAAAGTTGTTTATATTCCTCCACCATGTAGTTCGTAATTGGCTGCACCTTTCGTGTCTCCATTCCAATAAAATGGAATCGTATGTCATAGCAATCTCAAAAGCTTTTGAATCTTATAAAAAATATTTTTATAGGATTTGAAGAATTTAACATTTTGAATGTTTTAATATTTCTACTGCGTTTACTGATAATTGGACTTTGGTTAAAACTAACCTGTGGAGTTCAGGGGCAGAGAGTATGCCCCAGTTAGAGCTAGGACAAACAGCAGCAGGTTCTTCATGGCTGATGAAAGAAGAATGGACATCAAATCGGTCTTCTTCGCTTTTATGTTTTGAACCTTGAGCATTGAATCAATGTTATACCACAAGGTCATGAACGTTAAAAGGAATCTGTTTTGATATTTAAGATCGTGGATCATATCTTATCGAGTGGTATTCATCTGATTTCGGATCAGGTGAAAGAACTGAGTATCATACTCAATTTGCCATTTGAATCATAATAAGTGCCACTTATTCAATAAGTAGAAGAGGAGAATTTCAATAAGTAGGTGAATTTCAAGGGTGTGTGCCATTTTGCATTATGAATGGCCTGACGCCCGAACTGCTTTGTATCTGTTTGCTTGTTTTCTTTGTGTTTTCACGTTCAAATAGAACAGAAAACTTACGAATTAGTGTGATATAGTAGAACTTAATTCACTGTATTATGCTCAATAGACAAGGTTCTGTTGCTTTGGATATCACGTAATAAAATTGTAAAACAATTCGAAGTGTTTATTAATGGCATGTCCCTTAGTAGTAAGAGTAGAAACACCAAGAAGGGTTTGTTATAAAAATAAACTGTGATTCAATGAATTGTTTTTAAAACGAGCAGCAAACTGAAGTATTGGGAAAATATACTCATTTTGGATTTTCGTGAATTTTAAAATACGAATATGGAAAAAAAGTTGCAATAGACAGTTACTGTTTATTCTTTTACCACTCCGATATCACAATAGACTGATTCAGATTGTGATTTAACATCCGCACATATGAAGATCTGCAGGTGTCTTGGGTGGGAGATTACGAAATTGCTCCTAGCCAGATGTTCCTAAAGATGGTAATATATGTAGAAGGAAAATCTATGAATGGAATATAGCACGTCGCGTTGAAGGCATTGTCTTGTCATTCACCTGCAGTTGATAAGAAGAAACAAAATTCACTTAAAAAATGAAAAACCCATTTCAAAATAAAAACTGGAGCTTAATACAAAGAATTTCTAGCATTACATGACCATTTTTTGTTAAACACATTTTCGAATCCAAAGACGAAATGTTTGTTCAAATTTATGTTACGATTTTATATTTGGATTTTATATAATATAATATAAAATATATAATATATAATATAATATAATATAATATAATATAAGTAATATAACTTCATTATCAGCGCGCATCTTCTAGAATACTGTGGGAAATAGAGTTATTCAAATTATCGTTCTCCATGTTTTCGAGGCAGGAAGTATTGTTCCCTGACAAAGGACATGGTGAGGGATAAGAGTCCTAATTTATTGCTGATTCACCCTTTAAAATAGATTTTATTACATCGGAGCGAATACTTTTGTTAACAATCCTTGCAAACGCTCATTTTTTTCTGTATACAAAATTTAAAAAAATTAGGGAAGGGATCACAGAATTTTGAAACCGTGCAGAGAATGCACTTCTCCCCATAGCACGTCGCATAGTTATTAACTATTTTGACATAAATATAAAAATAAGTAAAAAGTTGTTGTTCGTTTAGGAATTGGACTTACATTACTAACATAATGATATTATAACAAATGAACTTCCAAAAATCTGTGAAAACTATACGATACCTATGACCACTGTTCTTCATTTAATACAATGTTCTGATTTAAATAACTTACGAACTAACTATGAACTCTCAAATAACACACAAGAGTTTTTAACTGACACAAAGTAATTAACTTTCTATCTGAATTTTAAAGAGATAAAAATAGGTAAATGTGTTTATTTGATCATCAAGTTGAATATCAATTATCTAATTACCATATTAATATCATAGTAAAATGTAAAGAAAAATTTGTACGAAATTTTTAAACCGTTTTTTAACTACTTTAATAATACTTATTGAATAATTGAAAAATATTATTTTTAAATCGTGGAGACGTTTGTCAGGACGTTTTGATCATTTATTGTTTTGAAGATCGACATGGTTTGATTCAAATTACGCGAGGCGTTTAAACAGTTTGTCAACACTAATCATGTAAAGAAACTGCCAATTTCAGCAAGTATATTTCCCGTTCTTCGTCATTAAGGCATAATAAGCGACATTGTTCTCCTGTATGATAATTTATTTCAAGAGGTAAATATATGTAATTAATTCATCTTTGTTTAACGACGTCAAACCTTACTCAATGCATAATTTCTGTCGCGTGATAGAAAAAAAAATACACAGTGCCTGCTTATTTCCTCATAACGTAAACCTTTGAGGGATCAGTGTATGAATTTGAAATACTGTCAATTGTTTTGCAATGTCTGCACCTAGCACCCAGTCGTCTACGCCTTTATTTTTGATGCAATAATTTGCATTACCACGAAAAAAATTCAATTCCCAGCACTTCATATTCACAGACGCATAGCAAATTTTATGTCATCTTTCATGGCCACTTCCATTCCGCCATCGTCCCTCGTGTCTGATTTTTTTCCCCTTTATGAACGCGATTGCTTCGAACATTCGATTAAAAAACTGGCTTTGATCTCCGTAAACCGGTGAAACGTAAATATTTGCTTAGGTGGGAGTGCCCTCCTGCCCTGGCTCATTCGCCATCAGAAGCTGTGCTTCTCCAACGTGACCTGACATCGGGCCCACGAGCTCCTAAATGTCATCACTTAGCACATCGAATTCTGAAACTCCTGGAGGCGTAAACTAATTAAAATATTAGATTAATTTCGAGGGCAGATGCTGCGACGTGTCTTTACTGACAATTTAAAAAAGTGTAGGAAATTAACTTCGCGTGGGAAGGGTTCAACTTTTGGACGAACTGTTGTCAGCATTGGGAAGTGTGGTTCTCTGCCTGTCTGCGAGTTTGTAATTGTTTTCTTTGCTTCTTGTGAGGTTCTTGAACTTTCGACTTTGCTCGCTATCCTCAAATGTTACGAAGTTTCAAAGACTGGCACTTATTGTTTCTATTGCTACGCAAATTTAGTGATGTTTTGTTGAAGTATAATGAGAAGGAAATTTGTCTTTACAAAGTCTTGTGTAAAGTTACTTCAGGATAATCTACGACATGTGTTCTCCTTAGATATATTTTGAAATATCTTATTATGTTTCATGCTCTGTATTCTAGCATTTCCCTAAGTTATTAATTTTAATGTTTGCATGAACTTTATGCTAATGCGTTCTTGAATCATTAACTAACTACATATAATGGTATATTTCAGCCACTTGTAAAATAAAATATACTATTGCAAGTACTTACTTGGCAATAGTACTCAACTTTTAATTTTACATACACATAATTTATTTGTATGTAATATACACATAATATGCACTTACCCTATAATAATAATAATAATTCATAGCATAAATATATTAAAATTCTATTAGTCATTTATCTATGTTATTGGAAATTGATATCTTACGTGACCGCTTTGTCTACTTTCATCGATACGAAAAATTTCACTTAAATCTCAGAGAAATAATTCAATATTCAAGACAGTGTCGTTTTCGCTATTCTCTAATATAAGAATATCTTCAGAATGAAATTAAATTAAAGGTTCATAATTAACTAAGTCCTTAAAAGTGAGGTTTTGCTGAATAAAATATCCATCACGAGAATTTATCCCGCTTTAATGTTTTAAGAGGCGAATCGTGAGTTGGTATTACTAAAATCAAATAACATTGTTTGAATTATATGACTTTTTCCTCTCGCAAGAGCAAATTGTTCATTAAACGCTCCCGTGACGCTGACTAAATTGAATTTGAGAGAATTTTTAGGATATGCGCTTAATAAAACTAGTATTCTCTCGCGACCAACTGCGTCCGGCACCAAGAATATGACATTTGTTTAAGGGATGGTCAGTATTGCAGAGTTGGCTGCAGGGTACTCTTTATAATTGAGTCGCTCTTCCAATGATCGTTCACTACACTTTTGGGCTCTGTTGAGGATTTTAAGAGCTGTAATGAAGTGTCAGATATATAAATAAGTACATGTTGGCGTAAAATCATATTGAGAGCTGTTACTACAAATATCAGAATGAAGATTTGCTAAATAAATTCTATTATCGTTACATTTTTTGAACACTTGCACAGAGATCCTAGATAAATAAACAGTAAAAACAAACCATTAAGCATTTATTCATTTAATTATGCAAAACCTGGATTTCAGAGTTTTTATACCTGCCTATATACCATGTTTTGCTCAATTTGACAAATTCTTATTGCAATTTTCTTTCTCCTTATTTGTATAATTGCTTCAAAATTTGATTTCATAGAGAATATTAAACCCTCAAAAATCGGGTTTCATTTTGTGAATTTAATCGTTACGTATATGTATCTGGCATTCAGTGCTTTCTAACTAATATTATTTTTTTCAGTTTTTAAGTTTATATTCTCTATAATATTACTAATTCAAAATAAATCTTGAATTTCGGTTATTGAAAATGCGAAATTTGAACGTAAATGATATGTTGTTTTTCTTGAGGAAATGAGTATATTGAGTTTATATTTTAGAGACAAAAAAAGTGGTAAATTCTATGTATCGCTTACACTATCCATTTACAGTCTGTTATTATGACTTTCACATTAAGCCCAACACTTCAATGTGACATAGTTTTAAGAAAGTGTACGAATTTCAGAGCCTCGCGTCACAAATAATGCATTTTAGGCCCTAATACGGGTGTAGCAGATTTTATTTTCTTAGAAGGCAGGCAACGTTTTGCAAACGATATGAGAATTGCAAAATCATATAAACAATGTATTTTTGAAGAGTTATTAACGATCCTCTGAGATTGCTAATAAAGCACTCACGACTACTAAAGAGTTAAAACATACACTTGAATTTCATATTAATTTTTAAAAACTTGTCATTCAATATTTGAATGATATGGATATATTTTCCACACTTAATGAAGGAAGAGTCGAGAATGAAGAAAATGTCTCAAAGTTATTGGTGATTTTCTATTCAGACAATTTCATAATATTACGTGTGACTCGTGTTCGAAAACGAAATTCCGAGTAACGCTGTTTACTGTAGCTTGCAGCGTAGCCACTGTTAGTCTGTCACCACCGCCACCATCACCATCGCCACCATCACCATCGCCACCATCACCATCGCCATCGTCATTTCCACCCACGTCCCTACTGCCAATATATTTGATGGCATCACATCTCCACCACCAAAACTGAAATCCAATGTCTAACGTCATCATCGCCACATCTCCACCAACTTCATCATCCCCAGCACCATCGTCTCTATCGCCGTCGTCTACACAGTGCCTTCTCCGCCTCCATCACCGCCACCGCCGACACGAACACCATCCCAGCACCGCCCGGTCTCGTCGCCGCTGCCTCCTCTGACATCGACAGCGCCCCCACCACCACCCCCAACGCCGCCCTCACCACCGCCTCCCCGCCGCCCCACCACCGGACTCACCGCCGCCCCTACCGCCGCCTCCACCACCGCCCCCGCCACCGCCTTCACCGCCGCCCCCACCGCCATCGCCACCACCACGCCGCTCTCACTGCCGCCCCCACAGCCACCCCCACAGCCGCCCCCACAGCCGCCCTCACAGCCACCCCCACCGCCGCCCTCACAGCCACCCCCACAGCCGCCCCCACCGCCGCCGCGCCCACCGCCGCCGCGCCCACCGCCGCCGCGCCCACAGCCGCTCCCCCAGCCGCCCCCCACCGCCTCCACCACCGGCCCGCCACCGGCCCCATCGCCGCCCCACAGCCGCTCCCATCGCCACCCCCACAGCCGCTCCCATCGCCACCGCCACACCCACTCCGCCCCTCACTACCGCCCCTACTGCCACCATCCCCGCCCCACACCCGCGCCGCTCCTCTGCCGCTCCCCCTGCCGCTCCCCCTGCCGCTCCACCAGCCGCTCCCCCAGCCGCTCTCACCGCCGCCCCGACCGCCGTCCCCTCTGCCGTCCCCACTACCGTCACCGCCGTCACAGTCACTGCCACCATCGCCACCACTGCCATCACCACCACTTCCACCGCCACCGCCGGCGTCACCGCCGCCGACTGTAAAGTGGCGGATGCCCTGCGCCGCAGCTGTAAAGCCCGCGTTTCTCCCTCGTCGCCCCGTGACCTCCCTCCTTCAGCTGTAGTTTATTGCTGCGCCCTCCGCTTGGCTTTTGTTTGCTCCTCCGCGACGCCGCCCGCCGGAGCTGCCTCCGCCCCCCCCCCTCCCCCCCCCGCCGACTCAACTTTCTGGGGATGCAGTATGATTTGGGAATTACGCCAGAGTTTCCGCCACTGTTTATGCCTTCATTGCTTTGTGTTCATCTCGGAGGATAGGGCGAAAGATGCGTCATGGCGACTTCATGTTTAGAGTTTTGTTTTAAAGTGCGTAAATACAGTGCAGGAGGATGTCACTCCTAAAAGCAGAGTAGCAATTTGCTCTGTTTTGTTTTCAGTTGTCAGATTTTTTTTTTAATTGAGACGTTCGCAGACTTTGCTGTCAACATTCTAGAAGCACAGACGAATCAATAGAGTTCCTGGAAAAATCCCGTCTGCTTTCAGCATTAGTGAAACCATTATTAACCAAAGTGTCTGGATGCAAGGAAGGATAGAAAATGTTTGTGAAAAGATTTTTTTCGTCATCTTGTATATTATTTATGCCTTTCCTAGTTTAAACTTGTAAAATTATCTACAAACCTATTCCACGACGGGATTAAAGAAAGATCTAGGCTCATTGTCTACTAAATTAAGATATTTGATCTTTTATTCAATGAAATTTTACGACATTTACAATTCGATAAACAATCATTTCAATATAAGAGTTTACATGCAAGTTTTCCTTACTTAATACTTTAAATAAGTCAAACAACACTTCAAATAATTCTATACGTAATGATGCGCAAGTCCTTCTTTAAATGTAAATCTTGGATGAGTACGTACGTCCATACAAACCTCTTTGACCTAGTACTCACTGAAGCTTGTAAGGACACGTCACCTTTAAATCTTCCTGGCGTGAAAATCGATTCTCCAATCTTGAGCGCGTTTTCTCTGGAGAAACTGGAACCCTTTTCCGAGAAAGCAGTTAGTTCTGGGCTCAAATATTAACCATCGGCTTCACGCTCCAATCTGTATTTACACCAGGCAGTCTCTTCATTAAACTTTCGCGCTGTAGTGGATTAGACATATTTGCCTGAGATGCACATAGCAATGAAAACGAGCCAATAACAATTTCTAGGAAAGAAGTTTGGCAATTATTTTAATTAATAACCAAATTACAAATACTCATACGAATACATAAATAAATTTTATCGTTTAGTAAAATACTATGCAAAAAATACAAATGTTAATGAAAAATAAACCTTAACTAAACACCAACATTAGTTTTCCTTTGTCATAAAGTTTGTTTGTTTTTACATTTCAATATGAATATAAATTTGACCATTGAACTCAGTCAAAATACTAGACAAGTTAATAAGTTCATATTGCATCAAATTAACTTTGAGAAATATAATTTATGAAATTCTTACTTATAAAATTCCAGGCAGCATAACATCATTGATGAGGTTTTAATGATACATTTTTATGAATTTTATTCATAAAATTTGAACTATTTTTGAATAGCTCAATATGTAAAATCACTATACCAGAAATAAGCTACCAGATGTGCCGATCTTGAAAGTAGCTGAAAAGCAGTATGCATTGATTAGCCCTGGGATGGTCCCAACCCAGACAGTACATAGTTTTTCGAATTTGCCTCGCAGATATATTATGCGTGTATTTTGCATGTTTCTATCCTAATTATTCTTTGTCACGCAAGGAACAACTGACTTCGTTCAGGGAGGCTACAAAATATACTTTATGGCTTAACTTCGCATTGCTTTTTCACATGCAATCTTTACTCGACAGGAAAATGCGAATTCAAAAAGTTAAGAGAAATGAGGCTTTGCCTGTATCCTTTTCTCCTCCTCCTCCTCTTTCTCTTCCCCGCCATTTTCTTTCTTCTGTCATATTCCTAGCGTTTAGTAAGCGAAAAATGGTACTGGAAATCATGAAAATAATGAATGATTGTAGATGATGTCTTCCACTAAGTGCTGATAAGTAGATCTCTGCATTTCAGAATAGGTTTTTAAAAATTGCTTTATCGAAAAAGAGGTCCTCCCATAATTATATTTCTTATTTTAAGGTTTTACATGTCAGCTTTCTATTACATGAAAAGAGTTTTGAAACTCATGAATGTATTCGGTAGTATATCATAAACTTTTTCTAGCGCGTACGTAATTAACAAAGTTAAATGTGTCATCAATATGGTTCATTATTCATTGAATGAACTGCTATATTTCTTTAATATTGCGCTTTTACAACGAAAAAATATGTACGTTCCAAAAAACTTTACTGAGGATAAATATGAAAATTTAATATGGCAGCCAGTGACATTTATTCTCCCAGAGGGAAGAAAGGCGAGATAAGTAACTTTATTTCGAAGCCTTTACAGAGATGCCAAGTGGAAAAGCACACCATAACATTGCATTCAGTCGAGACACCTTTGTACGAGATACCCGATCGTGATCCGCATGCAAAATTTCGCCAGCGGAATATAATTATCGGAGAATAGCCACACACTAGACGCGGGCGGCACAGGGATTTCCACGCAGCGCCCGTGTAATTCAATTCATTGCGATTCCGGGCCCGGGGGAAAATCAGAAAAGAACAAAAAAAATATGGCGGAGAGAAAATAAAAGCACGTTGGATGCGCGGCATCTTGCAAGGGGTGACGCGAGAGGAGGGCAGGCGGTAGCGCATTTCCATTTTATTACCCACGTACCGATCCGACCGCCCCCGTCCCCGGCCCGTCCCCGTCCTGCCCCACCCCTGTCCCCGCCCTGCCTTGCCACCGTCCTCGCTCTGCCCCGCCCCTCCCCTCCCCGCCCCTCCCCGCCCCTCCCCCCTCCCCGCCCCGCCCCGCCCCGCCCGCCACGCTCCGCCCGCCCCACCCATCCCTGCCCCGCCCGCCCCGCCCACCCGCCCCACCTACCCTCCCCACCCTGTACCTCCCCGCCCTGCTTCTCCACGCCCTGCCCCGCCCTGCCACGTCCTGCCCCACCCTGCCTCACCCTTCCCCGCCCTGCGCCGTACCTCCCCGCCCTGTACCTGGTCCCCGCCCCGTACCTCCCGCCCCGTACCTCCGCCCACCTCCCGCCCCGTACCTCCCGCCCCGTACCTCCCCGCCCCGTACCTCCCCGCCCCTTGTACCTCCCCGCCCCGTACCTCCCCCCCCCTCCCGCCCCGTACCTCCGCCCCGTACCTCCGCCCCGTACCTCCCCGCCCTGTACCTCCCCGCCCCGTACCTCCCTCGCCCTGCTCCTTCCCGCCCTGCTCCTTCCCGCCCCGTACCTCCCCGCCCTGCTCCTTCCCGCCCTGCTTCTCCCGGCCTGCCCCGGCCTGCCACGCCCTGACCACCCCGCCCTGACCCGTCCTGACCCGCCCTGCCTCGCCCTGCCTCGCCCTTCCCCCCTTCCCCGCCCTGCGCCGCCCCGCCCCACCCCGCTCCGCTCTTGCCCGCCTCGCTCCTCCCCGCCCCGCTCCTCCCCGCCCGCTCCTCCCCGCCCGCTCCTCCCCGCCCCGCTCCTCCCCGCCCCGCTCCTCCTCGCCCCGCTCCTCCCCGCCCCGCTCCTCCCCGCCCCGCTCCTCCCCGCCCCGCTCCGCCCCGCCCCGCCCCCGCCGCTCGCTCTCCCCACGCACCGGCCGCGAGTCGGTGAAGGGCGGGCCCGGGTGAAACCCCTACGTATAACTGGAAGGAAACTTGCGGGTCGGCGCAGAGGCTGTTGAGATGGCAACGGTGTTGAGACGGGAAGTATGAGCAGTCAAAGTGGCCACAACACACGGGGACGAGTAGGTGGAATCGCTGGTGTGCTGGGGTTGCGACGAAGAGAAGGTAGGCAACGGATCGACACGCGGGTCGTCCGTGTCGGTGGGGATCAGGAGACCTCGTGTTATCGATGCTGTGGCGGGGAGAGCTATAAAGCGCCAGATGGCGCTTTAGTGGTGGTTGATGGAGAGTTGCTCCTACGTAGGAACTTGCAGAGGACCTAAGGAGCATTTATTTAGCTAAAGCCGTGTTGATGGCCGCAGAATTGTGATCACGGGAGACCAGTTGGTTGTAGTTGGAACGGTAATGATGTTTTTTCTTACATTCCCCCGCCAGTAGCCCTGGAGGGGCGTTCGTTTATTTACATGCAGGGAATACATACACCGCAGCTCAATGGGTTATGTAGCAGAGAAGGAGTCAGTGCTTAATAACTAACTTATTACTAACTTAACCTATGGATGAAACCGGCACTTTCGCTAGCAACCTAAGGTTCGGAGCATGATTTTCTAATGTTTTAATGTTTCGAGGGATGATGGGCGGGGTATGAGAAATGATGTACTTGACGGTTGTGGTATTTACTGTAAAATCAGTAACTCTTAGGATTTTGACAACATTAAATTCAATGCTTGGCAAAATGCACATCAACTTTAGTTGCGTGCGTAATGCTGACGTATAAGAGAACGTAACTAAATAATCAGTACAAAGGTTTTTACTGTTACTGATGTAACCTCGTGATGTTTTAAATACCTTCGGGAAATAGGATATCTAATTAAGATTCAATAAATCTTCAAATACTCTTACAAAAAGTGCATTATAATATCACTGTTTTCATGAGTAAACCTTCTAAGAGTAATGCCGTTTCTCGAATTTAAATGAAGCATATACTAGGGAATACTTGTCATTGAATCCAAATAGAAAGACAAAAACCGACATGTAGCATGTAATGAATTGAAGGAAACTCACAAAATAAATGATATCACGTAAACTAACTGTTAAGGCTGGTATTGCGTATATTGCAAGTTAACAATCTATAAGTGTAATGTTTGTACACGATTGTAAATTAGGAAAAAAAATATTTATTTAAATGAAAATCAACTTAGTAAATTATGGTCGATTAACAAAAGTACAATGCAAGTGTTACTAAGAAAAACTATGCTAATCTTTGTTATTGAAGTGATAAAATACATTTTTGGTGTGGCCGTGAAGCGGGTGGTACCTAAAGATGGTGACTGGAAAGTCTGTGTATTATATTAATACGAGTGCCATGAATTAAAAGAAAACAGTATTTCGTATCGTTAAGTAAACTATCAACTAAGGGTTTGAACAGTTATGGGAAAAATTCAATCCAGAAAATAAGAAAAATTGGAATAAGAAATTTAGTCATTTGGATGCAGACATCGGAATGGGTTATGAAAATATCATCACTCGAAATAGTCTATTGTGATATCATTTCTTTCTGATTCTCATCTTTCATTCTTCAAGAGTGAATCTACTGCCTCCCTTTTTATAATATTTCTTAAAAATACCGCTCGGAACTAACGTGTGTTGAACTTTGTGGATGATCGATGTACAGAAATACATGTGAAATAACTGAAAGAACAGGGAAGAGTCATCACTTCAGCCACAGAGATCGCAGGCTACTATTAATTATGTGACACTACTTCGATTGATTTTTTTGTATTTAAGAAAATGAAATTATGAGTTACATTTCAAAATGTTCCTACATCAAGCATACGAACCAAATGTACCGGGAGCGGTAGCTCAGTGCATCAACTGATGTCACTGCAGCGCCTCTGACCGGGAGGTCCTAGGTTCGAGCCCTGACGGCGGCAGGATTTTCGACACTAGCTTTTCAGCTAAGTCGAATTCAGTTGCTGTCTGGAGGAGAATTCTAGCGGCCGGCTGCTCTGATCGGTAGTTTTCCGTGGTTTCTCCGATCAACTCCAGGCGAATGCCGGAGCAGTATCCTACCAAACGGACCACGGACCGCGCGCGATCTGTCCTTCCTCTTTCTTGTCCTATCCTCTCCCCTTATACACACTTACACTAATATGCACTACACTACGAGTACCACATATTCCGGGAGCTTAGAGCTTGTCCCGGCTGAAGCGGTGCCTCGCTGATGGAAGAGTTCTGGTTAGGGGGAAGTTGAAAAGCTAGTGTCGAAAATCCTGCCGCCGTGGGGAGTGGGAACCTAGAACCTCCCGGTCAGAGGCGCTGCAGTGACATCAGTTGATGCACTGAGCTACCGCTCCCGGTACATTTGGTTCGTATGCTTGATGTAGGAACATTTTGAAATATAACTCATAATTTCATTTTCATAAATAAAAAAAAGTCAATCGAATAGCTGTCAAGTAGTGTCACATAATTAATGGTAGCCTGCGATCTCTGAGGCTGAAGTGATGACTCTGCACTGTTCTTTCAGTTATTCCACATGTATTTCTGTACATCGATAATCCACAAAGTTCAACACACGTTAGTTCCGAGCGGTATTTTTAAGAAATATTATAAAAAGGGAGGCAGTAGATTCACTCTTGAAGAATGAAAGATGAGAATCAGAAAGAAATGATATCACAATAGACTATTTCGAGTGATGATATTTTCATAACCCATTCCAATGTCTGCATCCCGGTCCGGCCGCTATAGTTGTCCTCCAGACAGTAACTGAATTCGATCAAGCTGAAGAGCTAGTGTCGAAAATCCTTCCACCGTCAGGAGTCGAACCTAGAACCTCCCGGTCAGAGGCGCTGCAGTGACGTCAGTTGATGCACTGAGCTACCGTTCTCGGTGCAGCCGCTAGAATTCTCCTCCAGACAGCGACTGAATTCGACCTAGCTGGAATGCTAGTGTCGAAAATCCTGTCGTCGTGGGGAGTGGGAACCTAGAACCTCCCGGTCAGAGGCGCTGCAGTGACATCAGTTGATGCACTGAGCTACCGCTCCCGGTCCCAGAGCTGGAACAGCGAAGAGGCAACGCCAGTGAAAGCAACTGCAGCGACGCGCTGCGGCGAGAAAACCACCGAACGGAGAGAGAAGCGCAGGCGTCGCCCCAGTCTTAGGGATCTCGCGACCCGGCAATTAAAGCCAAGTTTATAGGTGCGAAGAGACCTGCCTATAACTCTCGGCTAATCTGCCGTGCAGATACGCGGAACTCCGTGCTGTGAGCGGGCGGGCGGGTTTTGGGCGCGAGGCGGGCGAAGTCACCCACCCCTCTCCACCCCACCGCGGCTCCAGGAGAGCCCCACGCGATTAAATTAGGCAAATACCCCGCGAGGCCCGGGATCTGATATTGAAATTTAATGGAAAAATCGTGGTTATGAATGGTTTCCGATATTATCGCGTTTTCAACTCCGGAGATAGAATATGAATTCGAATCGATTGCTGTTTCAAATATGTATAGATTTCATTTCTCTTATTGCTTAAGAATGTATCCCTCGTTCAAACGTATAAATGGGCTCAGTTCGGTATCGCCACTAAATGCATTCAGCTAAGATTGAGTCTGCGTGTTTGAGAAAATTCTCTTTCGTTATAAGATATCCATTCAACCACTGCTTTCTCTTTAATTTTCTACTCTCGTTTTTGTGCATCTCAGTATTTGCATATTATTTTCATAGTTATCACTACAAAGTATATTCCATGGATTAAATATACCGTGATATTTTCTATCATTTTTTTTATTTTCGCGCTTACTAAAGAAGACTAAACTGCTCTTTTAATAATAGACACTTTTTTTTTAATGAAAATCCATTTACATTCTATAATTTTTAATATTTTTCTTTTCTCGCTTACTATGTATTTACGTAGGAAAGACAAAGTACTGTATTAATGCGTGGAAAGTAGTGACAGAAAAACTCGTATTAGGGGTCCAGAAATAGAACATTTTAATAAATCTTCATGCGATATAAAGTAAATTACTTTTCTCTAACAGGTTGTGTAGCCAGGATCCACATTTTGTGGGTATATGATACCAAAAAATGAATTACGCAAAAGCCTGACTGTCCGGCCATTCGCCCTTCGGTCAGTATGTCTGTGGTCAACGTTAACGCCTAAACTAGCCACACGATTGTCTCCGATTGATATTCCCCCATCGATCTGACCGAACTCTACGTCCTGCGAGTTTGAAACAAATATTTTGTTGTTGGTTTTTGGCGGGAGGTTCTTTATATGAACCTTATCAATATTTTCTCAAAACTCACTTCCAATTATTTCATTAATTTTTTCCTCGAATAGAGCAAAGAACAATTAAAAATGACAATCACATTTTCGTCAAACTTCATGTTTTAGAAAATTGCAAAAGATAAAAATTTTAGATATTTTCCCGTAATGATATATTTTTTTCAATGACAGATATTTAAATAATTTCATGTACAAACTTTCGAAAATATGAGTAGTTTTTGCGAATTTTTGTCGGAAATGCTGGGATGTTTTAAACAATTACTTTCTCAAAAACGGCACAGGTCCCACTTTTCGGTGGTAGCTGGGCATTTTCAAAACATTGCAAATAACTAACATTGCAAAACTGCAATACTGATGATACAGCTTTTTCCTCAATGAAATCTATTTTAAATAATTAGGTCTTTAAGATTTTGTAAATTTTTTTGAAAATACGAGTGAATAATTTTCTCACTTCGAGTAAAAGCAATTCATAAAAAATATTTTCTTAAAAACGGCTCTAACTCATTTCTTAATTTTTCTGGATTAAAATAAGGAACTCTAATGAAAATGTTGCAGGTTTTATTTTTGTTGGAACTCTCCAAATATTCGAAAATTATGAAAGGGTAAAAAGTGCAAAAAATATGCGTTTTTATGGCACCACTAGTATGGTAGCCGATTAACTAGTTCCAAGACAAAAAATTACTTGCGCAACATAATGGATGGAAAAATATGTGAGTTCATTGCTGAAACATGTTTAACCCATCACCAGCCATTCTCTCCAAAATTGGATGTAAATAAGAATATCTCTGACCTTTTTCAAACACTTGATTTGTAAATTGTATAGAATTGCAAGTCTCTTTTTAATAAGGTTCTTAGATTTGTATTTTTCAATGAAACTTTTATCAGAATGGAATTTTTTTTTAAATTTTGAATAATTTGAGTTGGAGAATTTCGCAGTTTTTTACAGTCTTATCTGACTAGTTGTTGGTGTATTGAGTTCGTTTCATGTTGATGTATTATGAAAATGATTTCAAGAAGGGACTTATAAAACATTGTTAGTGAATCAAAATTTAAAAATGTGCAATGATAAAATTATTTTTGTGTCCTATTTATAGGGCAAGGAAAAACGCTTAGGCTCGTAGGCGTATGTTCTCCCATTAAATACAATGTTCTTATTTTTCTTGTAGCGAGTGATCTTCCCCTTCAGGTCTTCATCTCTTCTTCCTCCTCTCATTCACTCCTGTCCTCCTTGCTTCTCCCCTCTCCTACCACTCGCCTCATTATGTCTTCCCCTTGACCTTTTCTCCCTTCTTTCTCTCCTCCTTTCCTCCTCTTGTCTCATCCAAATCGTTTTTGCACTTTGAAACTAATAACTCCTATCATTGCCTTCAAAATGAGACACTTAAATTTTGCTGTTTAGAAAATAATTTTTCAACATTTCTCAAAGAATTTACAGGAAGTCACAAATGAAACTACAAAACCAAAAATAAAATGAATATGGATCTGTATGACGACAGGAAGGAATCGTGCCACATTAATTTTGGTAGTTAATGGATAAAACATTTTTTGATTCTCAATCTATGTACTCAACATTTTTCCTATTTTATTGTACGTTTTCTTGTTAATTCACGATCACCTGTGACTGATCATGAAGTGGATTTATGGCGGCACTTCAGTAAAGTCGCTGTTCCAATATCGTGACATTAGTTACAGGACTCTATAAATCAATTAAACATACATTTCGTCATGAAAACAAAGGAGTGGAATCTAATGTGTTGGGTACATATCTTTCACTTGTGAAAGCCAATATTGCTGATGTATTACTCTACTAACTCTTTTCGGTGATTCTTGCTTACTGTGACAGCAACTTGGTCTGTTTTGGAGCACGGTGGTCGAAGCACTCGACTCTAGAAGCCTTGCTGTCACCCACGCACACGCTTGTTCACTATGCACCGTATGCATACGCCTTTTCGTCCGCGCTACCTTCCTTAACACGCATCGGATCTCCACTGGATTGCCTCTCTTTTATTCGTCGTAGGCTCTTGCCGTTAAAATTCAGATGTCCCGCTTTGCATTTGCCGTGAGCAGGCCCTCCGGCACAAGAAGAGCCAGTGTACATTTTTACGGTTCCTGTGCTAAAGGCTCGTCCCACTGCGAGGTCTATTCCCGGCTTTTATAAAAGTTGCGCGACCGCCGTCTCGCCCGCGGCATGTGAATGACAGATTAAATTTGGTCGGGAGATTGGAAGAACGGAGAAGTTCTCGGGGGGAAAAAGGCGGGAGTCGAAAACAGTAGACGGTCGCGACGCGCACGGGCTCCGCCGCCGTTCCACCTGCTGGCGACCGCACACTTTCCCTTATCCGCCCCGCCTCGTTTTGCCATCTCCACCTCTTTCGTCGTTCTGTGTTACACACTGCCCTATCTTCCTACCGCTATGACTACATCTCCATTTCCTTCCAGAACACCCACGGTCGAGCGACTTTCTACCGCTACAGTAGCGCTGTCAAAAGCCTTTCCGATTTGGAAGAAACTTCACAATCAAAGAAAGGTAATCGTTCTTTAAATAATAGATTTTAATATTTGTTTGCTTGAGATTTTCTGACTACGCTTTCATGGGTTCGTGCCGTCAGTTAATGAAAAAGCACGTCGGCGTCATTTTCTTGTAATAGAGATAAAGGCAGTAAATAAACAACTTCCACAAGGCGTTGACTTTTAACGAAACCCAGTGTATAAAAAGATCGTATTTTGGAGGAAATTCTTGCGCACGAAATGTTACATTAAAATTAAAAATCAAAATTCGATTACAATGAAGCCAGTTAAGGTAAAACCTAAAAAATCAAGGAAAATGGGGAAATTTGAACCCAACTTGATAAATTTGAACCCAATTTATTTGCGTTTCGAACTGTATGCGAAGAATTATATATATATATATATATATATATATATATATATATATATATATATATATATATATATATATATATATATTGCATTAATCATTTTCTAAAAGAACTCAATAATTTCAAGTTATCTTCAATATAATACAATCATATGATATATCAAAGACGAAAGAACCTAGAACGCGTATATTATCAAGCTTGGGAAAACTAAAAAATTATAGCTTAAATTTGCAAAACCGCAGTACTTCCAACATGTAAATATATCTATTTTTGTATCACAGTACATCGACTTTTTATAGAACGTGCATATTTCTAAATTCTCTACCATAAAACCAAAATTTGTGTATAGTTATTGTAAATATAAAAAGAGCAAAAGTTTCTTCATACTTTTCTACGTACTCTTCTCAAAAGCACTTCATTTACCACAGCCCTCGTTACGACCTCCACGTTTTTACATTAAATCAGATTACCAAGCAAGCAGGTTCATGATCACCACAAATGAGTGCGAAGAGAAGGCCAGTGTACTATTCCAAGCTCATACATCCTTTATAATTTACAGCACGCCACGACCACCGCGTGCCTCATTCCTCTTTAGAGAAATCTCGAATAAGCCTACTCTCGAACGCAGCGGTCTGTAATCTCGCTCGCTCGGAGAAATGGAAATGGAAAACAAGGCGCCGCCTCCGCGCGTTAATAACTCGACACGACGTTGATCCGGCGGCGAACGGAGAGCGGCGCGGGCGGCGCGGCGCGGCGCCCCGAGTTAATAACTAGACAACACGTTACCCGCTTAGGAGGCCCCGCGACGCAGCGCGGCACAGCGCGGCGAAGCGGCCCGTCCTCAGCCTCGCCGCGCGCCGAGGACGCCCCCGAGGGGGGAAGAAGGCTTGAGGACGAGGGCCGCGGGACGATTAGGCTGACAAGGTGATAATAGGGCGGTGGCAGGCGCAGTGCGCGCGGGATTTGCGTTCTGCCTAGCGCCCACGCTCCCGCCCCGCCCCGCCCACCTCTGCACAGAGTCCCCCTCTCCTTCCCCCGCTATTCTAGACCAAACCCCCCAGCCCAGCTACGCCCGGCCCGCCCAGCCCCGCCCCGCTCAGCCCAATCCCGGCATGCCCCGCCCAGCCCCGCCTAACCCTGCTCACCCCCGCCCAGTCTCGCCCCGCCCAGCCCCGCCTAACCCTGCTCATTCCCGCCCAGTCTCGCCCCGCCCAGCCCCACCCAGCCCCACCCAGGCTCGCCCCGCCCAGCCTCGCCCCGCCCAGCCTCGTCCCGCCAGCCTCGCCCCGCCCAGCCCCGCCCCGCTCAGCCCAATCCCGGCATGCCCCGCCCAGCCCCGCCTAACCCTGCTCACCCCCGCCCAGCCTTCCCCGCCCATCCGCCCGCCGAGCCTCGCTCCGCCGAGCCTCGCCCCGCCCAGCCCGCTCCGCCAGCCTCGCCCCGCCCAGCTTTGTCCAGCCTCGCCCCACTCAGCCTCGCCCCGCTCAGCCTCGCCCCGCTCAGCCTCCACCCCGCTCAGCCTCGCCCCGCTCAGCCTCACCCCCGCCCAGCCCCGCCCAGCTTCGCCCCACCCAGCCCCACCCAGCCCCAGCCAGTCCCACCCAGCCCCCACCCAGCCCCACCCAGCCCCACCCAGCCCCACCCAGCCCCACCCAGCCCCACCCAGCCCCACCCAGCACCCAGCCACCCAGCCCACCCAGCCCCACCCAGCCCCACCCAGCCCCACCCAGCCCCACCCAGCCCCACCCAGCCCCACCCAGCCCCACCAGCATAGCCCCACTCCGCCCGCCACGCCCTCCCGTCCCAGTTGCTCGTCCATTTGCGCCCCTCGGGCGCCCGTGCCACGGCCCGCCAGGGCTCCTCCAGACGCGACCTCCCGTCGCCCCTGGCCCTCGCCCTCGCGCTTGTAATAGCGGGGCGCCGCCCGTGCGCGCGCAGCCGCGCGTGAAATGGGCGCTCGCGCGAAAGTAGGCTAGGCGCGCACGCGCCGCCCCGCCGCCCCGCCGCCCCGCCACCCCGCCGCCCCGCCGCCCCGCCGCCGCGCGCGGGAATTGCAGGCCGCCACCGCCCCGGGGGGCGGGGCACCCGAGCGGCGACAGTGCGGCTGGAGAAGGCGGCGTCCGAAGCGCGCGGTTCGTGATTGTAACGGCGGGAATTACGCTGTGAGGTGGCAAGGGGCGCAGGTGTCAATCTAGCGACGACTCTGAGTGTGAGGAATGAAGTGGCGGTGTTCTTGATTGTAACGGCGTGGAAGGTAAAGATATATTAGAGGTCGGGGTTGCGCAGTTGGGTATAAGTAGTAGTGACATGGTGATGACTCATCCTGGCCACGGTCTTATAGCGTTTTCCATTCGTCGCACTGGTGCGCACTCAGCGCAGCTTTCGTATTCCATTCGACCGCTAGGGCGCACCAGTGCAAAGAAGCGCATGTTCCATTCGCACAATCGCACGGAATCAGGGCGCACTCGGGGCGCCCTAAACTGTACTGACGATCGCGTCGGTGCAGTCCAGTGCACTGGGCTATTGTGAGGTTAGGTACGGAAGTTATCCATGCTGATTTAGACTCGTGGTGAAATTGTGAAGGCAATTGAGGAACTTCTGTCACGCAGGGATACTTCGAATGATGGTGTATATCATGTTTTGCAAGAAATGTCTTAAGATAATTTTTGTGACTCGCGAAATTCGGAAAATCAGTTTGTGTTTTCCTAAAATTTAACTTTGAATAACTTAATGTTAACAAATCCAGGGCTATTTAGAAACCAAAGTGTAGGTATGTCTCAATTTAGAAACGCTAATAAAGTGAAAATAAAACTAGTGACCCTTACAAAATCATTCAAATATATGTGCCAAGAAATGTCTCTCGCACGCCCATACATATACCAGGGGAAATGCTCATGTTAATATTTTTATGGTTTTCCATAACCAAACAATTCTGTAGAAGCCTTTCGGTTGAAAATCTTGTGTACTATACCGAACACTCGCAAATCAGGAAAAATGAAATTGCGACACATACACATTTGAAGTTTTCCTAGTTTTTAAATAAAAAAATCACACGTTCATACTTTATGAATTAAGAAGAAACAATTACCAAAAGACTTCATATAAATTTTAACAATGATCAGAATTCAAAATTATTATTTTTCGAATTCCATCAGTGTGATAGACTAAAAACAATCTCACAGCGTAGCGCACACGCACTGACTAAGTTCCGGAATCCGTTTCATTCGTAGCCGCCCTTTACACATGTGGGGCTGTTGCGGAGGGAAGACGTTTTTTCTCTGCACTAGGGTGGGTTTCGGTGCAACGAATGGAAAACGCTATTAGGTGACGATCACACTGGATCCGATTCTGGCCGAAATGTCGCTCGGCTCACATCGGCCGATATGCCCAATTCGTTCAAACACGTGATGCTTAACGAAGATGGTCATATGGCATCCGAACAACCTCTTCAGACGGCGACTGGAAACATCTGCAGTCGGGCGAAGATCCATTTGCCCGACATCGACTAGAAAGTGAAGGCCTTCTATAATACCAAGACCATCTGCTATACACGTTGATGATCTTCAGCGGGCGTCTCGCAGATGTTTCAAAACAAAATTGCAATTGTGGGAATATTCGGAGGATTTCGGGCGCAACAAATGGGTGTTTTTTCTCTTGAAACAAGTCGAAAGCGACGTCCGAAAGTGAACGACTGATATTTCGGTTGCACTGTGACTGTAGCCTTAGTGTTTCGACATGAATTGTTCTGTAATTTCAATTTGTCTTCGTTTTAGTGTCTTTGCTGGTGTCGGTCCAGATGCTCAAGCTGAACTGGGATTCATGTTCATATGGGTGTCGGTAATGTCGTTAATGTTGGGGGTGCGGTAGGCAAGCGAGACCAGGCCCTTCCCCAATGCAAGTTCTCTTTCAAATAAAAATATGCACTTTATAATTCTTTTTATACCTTGACGTGTTTGTAAAATACCGAAATCAACTACCCTGAAAGTATGAAACGTTTCCTAATTATTCAAAAATATTTCAATAACTTCAAGAATTCGAGACTCATTTCAAGAAAAAATTTCTCATTTCTTCTTGCAATGAGTTCTTTTTTTTTCTTTTCTATAGGATAGTTATGGAATTTCTGCATAATATAACATGAAAATCTGTGCGTATAAAATGTCTTCCCCTTTCCACAACAATTATTTGGGAAAGGAAGAAGCCACTGCTCAAGAAATGATTTTATTTAGTACGTATTTGAGCGTCGGAGGTGGTGTTTCACCTACAGTATCTACTATGCTAACACTTAGCACAATCATGTTATCCTCCATAAGCGTGCGTTACCGCTCCGCAAGTGCCTTACACCGACTAAGAAACGTTGTTAATTAGCCCAGATTAGTCAGCGGCGGAGGCGTCCGCGCTCGCGAGCCGCGTCGCGCACGTCGCAATCGCGTTTGCCGCTCCGCCTCCTCAGAGGCCGCCTCCCGCCGCCACAGGTGCGCCCTTCCCAAACGCGAGCGGGCCCATTACACTGATGCCGGGTAAGCCGCGTCTCGGCTTAGCACACGCCACCGCTGCGAGGACCGCCCGCCCGCCCGCCCGCGCTCTCGCCCGCCCATGCTCTCGCCCGCCCACCCACGCACTCGCTCTTCCGCCCGCGCTCGCGCCCACATGCGCACTCGCCCGCCCGTCAGCACTCTCGCCCGGCCACGCTCTCGCCCGCCGGCCCGCGCTCACATCCGTCCATGCTCTTACTCGCTCGCGCTCTCGCCGCCGCTCTCGCCGGCCCGCGCTCTCACCCGCCCATGCTCTCACTTGCCCGCGCTCTCGCCAGCCCGCGCTCTCGCTCGCCCACACGCGCTCTTACCCACCCATGCTCTCGCCCGCCCGCGCTCTCGCCAACCCGCGCTCTCGCCCGCCCGCGCTCTCGCCCGCTCGCGCTCTCGCCCGCCCGTCCGTCCGCGCTCTCGCTCGCCCGCTCCCGTTATCGCTCTCAACCCCGCTCTCGCTTTCAACTCAGATCTCGCTTTCAACACAGCTCTCGCGCTCAACCCTGCTCTCGCCCCCACTCTCGCCCCCACTCTCGCCCGCGCTCTCGCCCGCGCTCTCGCCCGCGCTCTCGCCCGCGCTCTCGCCCGCGCTCTCGCCCGCGCTCTCGCCCGCGCTCTCGCCCGCGCTCTAGCTCGCCCGCCCTCACGTCCGCTCATGCTCCCCGCCACCCACCTACCCCTCAACCCAAGCGCTCGTCATTTGCCGTCTCTCTCGCTCACGTCCTCGCTGGCGTCCGCACGCGTGCGCGCCCGCGCGCCGGCAGCCGTGCGCCCGCCCCCTCGCCACATGCGCCGCTCCCCTGCGCCCGCCCAGTCCCCTGGGGGTGCGCCTTGCCGACGGCGAGTGCCGCGCCAGCAGGCCTTAACCGGGAATGCCATTTCGCTGCCAGTTGCGAACTTAGGTAGATCCACACTGCTGATATGCTAGTTGTTTTATTACCGAGTGTGCCAAAAACAAGGAATGACAATTCAAAATCTGTAAGACTTTTTTCATACAAAAATTAAGAATAAGAATGACAAGAATTTTTCTGTGATGCGTTAAAACGCGGGGGTAAAATCTAAGATAGATTTTACATTTCCAGAAATAAGCATTCAATTGCCTGAGCGATCGTTCAAAATTGAAACTCATGATTCAGTCTCATGATTTGGCTGCTCCACCTTACGAGTTTACAGCCCAGGTTTTATAGTCAGAGGGGTCCAGGAAAGAAAAATTAATTTGACTCGTGGCTTTGATATTCAACAGAATTTTCGTAATTATGAATTTTTTGTATAAATTCTTAGCAATATTAATTTCATACCTTTTGAAATTCGTATGACTAGAAATTTGAAAATAGTTCTTTCTCAGCCTACGCAGTGTACCATACAACCGGTGCTGTCGGTTTCTTTACTTCTCATTCATCCCAAAATGATGGCCAAAACAAAAAGATATATTTACCAAAAAGAGACTCGTAACCATAAATATACTAAATATATTGTATTTCCTTTTGATGTAATAAAAGTTTCCCAATGTACAGGTATATTCAAAATAGAAGATGATGCAAGCTGTGCAGTTTCTATCTAATTTAATATTTCCTCATTGTGTTATAGGTGCCTACAGCTATTTAAATAGTCAATTTTAATATTATACTTGAACGTTTTCTTGAGCCGGAATACCTACCCCCACTCCTTTAATAAGATTAGTTGAATTAAACAAAAATGATATCAATGACCGCTGTTGACAAAATCTCATAATTAGAAATATTTGCCCCCGTATAATATGACTATTTTGCAATGAAAATAAGCTAAGCCTGACAATGAAATAAACAATCCTTTCATTTGTTTCCCATCACGATGGCTCAAGAAAACGTGCGCGGATAGTACATTGTAGTCCACACTGGCTTAAACTTCATATTTCGATATTTCATGTGATTATCATCTCTAAAAATGTTTTTTAAGAACTCTTTTGAAATAATTTGCTTATTTTGTTATATTTAATAAAAGTTTTATTTTCCATTGTTTCAGGTAAGCAAACTCCTTCACGTACTGGTCGGCTGTCCGGGTCATGGTAAGATTAATACTTCTTTTGGAATGACTTCTAGGATGTTCATGAAATTCTGAATAAATATTGTAACACCCGTTTTGAAACAAAGCTTAAAGCATGATTTTTTACCACCACTTTAAGAATATTCGTCATACTATATTTAAGTGAATTTTTATGTCACTCGCAGTGATGAGTTTATGAACTTGTTTAACAGTCGTATTGCTTTAACTGCCTTTCGTCTGCTTTAACAGTCGCATTGCTTTCGTCTTCTTTAACAGTCGCATACGAATTGTGAGGAAATCAACGTCGAATTATTCACGTAGTATTCTCCATGTATCTTTAAGTAAAGAATAACTTTTATTTAGAACCTTATTAGAAACCTTAACTTATAGTCTCCTATGTCAAACAATTATCGGATATTTACAAAAAAAGGGAAACCGTTCACTTATATAATCGCTTTCTGGGAAGTCCTGCGTTCTCTTACTGACAAGCCTGTCCGTAAACATGTTCCCATATTATTTTATTATCTATCCACGCAGGTGACACTTGTGTAATCAAAGCATACTAAATGGAAGAAAAAGGCGGGCATTTGTGGCCCCGGGAAAAAACCGAAAACACAGAATATTTTCGAAGTACTTACATCTTAGCCATACCTCTCAAATGTAAAGTATTTTACCTCAAAGTTTCAGAAAATAATTTGAATATTTTGCTAAATAAATCATAAATAGTTCTTAAATACCCAATTTTCCTTCAAATATTTCGCTATTTATTCTAGGGAATGATCCTTCCCCCAGTGTGTGTTATGCAGGTTCAGGATTGGTTTGGCAAGGGTCTCTTAAGAGAACTGATTTAAAGATATCTAAATTCATCACGAGCATATATAAATTTTATAAGTCGAGGCCATTAAGACAGCCAAAAATTATTTTGTGTTGTCATATGTGTTGAACATATGTTTTGCTGGCACAGTTTGAATATAGCCACGTTTTCGAGTACATAAGATGGAATGTGCTAAATACATACAAACGTGGGTGGCACAGATTGCACAGCACAGATATGAAACTAAACATTGACACATTATTGGCAATGTTTCAATTCATCTTCAAACTTCACTCCGGTCCAAGTACAGGAGGATTGACGACCCGCTTTGAAATCGAGATACAGCGATACAGAAGCCCAGTGAGCGATCTGATTCATTCATCAATACAATCGCCTGCGGCCTTTCCTTGTGCAAAGTAGCCCGCAGAAAGCCGACGCGGCGCGGCGCCGCGACTCCGCATGCAATCCATCTTTCCCACACAGCGCCGCCGGACAATGGCACCGGGACGCCCGATTGTGGCGCCGCCGCCACGCCCCCGCCACCCACGCCCCCACGCCCGTCGCAGACGCAACGCTATCGCTCCTGCTGCCACCCGCCGTCGCGAACCAGCCCCCACTGCCACACCGTCACCCAGGCCCCCATGGACGCCGCAGACACAACGGTATCGCTGCTGCTGCCACCCACCGAAGCCTACCAATCCCCGCCCTCACAAGTGCACCCATGGTCCTCGCAGATACGCAACGCTGCTGCTGCTGCCACTCGCCGTCGCATACCAGCTCCCGACGACACACCGTCACCCGCACACCCACGGTCGCCGCAGACACAACGGTATCGCTGCTGCTCCCACCCGCCGTCGCGTACCAGACCCCGCCGCCACACCGACACCCATGCCCCCACGGCCGCCGCAGACACACAGCGCTGTGGCTGATGCTGCTGCCTGCCGACCTGTACCAGGCCCCCTTCACCACACCGCCAACCACGCCCCCTCAGCCATCGCAGACACACAACGCTATCGCCGCTTCTGCCACCAGCCGACCCGTACTAGCCCCCGCCGCCACACCGCTATCCACGCCTCCACGGCCGTCGCAGACACTCAACACTATTGCTGCTGCTGCTGCTGCTGCTGCTGCTGCTGCCGACACCCACCGACGCGTACCAACCCCCGTCGACACAAGTGCACCCATGGTCCTCGCAGACACACATTGCTGCTGCCACCTGCCGTCGCACACCCTCCACGCACGGGCGACTAGCCCCTGCTACCTCTGGAACCCCCTTGTCTCCTGCCACACGCACCTGATTCGAGCCACCGCCCCCTCCCGCGTCTCCGCTGCCGTCACAGCCCCCATCGCGTGTCCGCCACTCCTGAGCAGCAACGTTGAGCGGGGGAGCCTAGGGTTCGTATCCTGGCGCTGGTGGATTTTGGACACTAGCTTCGCAGTCAGGTCGAATTGAATCAATGACTGGAGGAGAATTCTATCAGTCAGTCAGCAGTTCTGATTGGTAGACCAGTCGGGAGTGTGGTCTCTACTTCTCTCTCTACATCTCTCTCTTCCTCTCTCTCTAGCTCTCTCTTTCTACATCTCTCTCTACCTCTCTCTATAGCTCTCTCTTTCTACATCTCTTTCTACCTCTCTATCTCTCTCTTTCTACATCTCTCACTATCTCTCTCTCTTTCTACATTTCTCTCTACCCCTCTCTCTACCTCTCTCTCTACCACCCCCTCTACCCTCTCTCTACCCCCTCTCTCTCTACCCCTCTATGTCTCTCTACCCCCTCTATGTCTCTACCCCTCTATGTCTCTCTCCCTCTATGTCTCTCTACCCCTCTATGTCTCTCTACCCCTCTATGTCTCTCTACCCCTCTATCTCTCTCTACCCCTCTATCTCTCTCTACCCCTCTATCTCTCTCTACTTCTCTACTTCTCTCTCTCTACTTCTCTCTCTCTCTACTTCTCTGTCTCTCTACTTCTCTGTCTCTCTATTTCTCTGTCTCTCTACTTCTCTCTCTCTCTCTACTTCTCTCTTTCTCTACTTCTATCTCTCTATTACTTCTTCTTACTTCTTCTTCTTTCTTACTTCTTTCTCTGCTTACTTCTCTTTTACTATATCTATCTCTATATTCTCTCTCTACTATTCTCTCTCTACTATTCTCTCTCTATATACTTCTCTCTCTCTACTTCTATCTCTCTCTACTTCTATCTCTCTCTCTCTACTTCTATCTCTCTCTCTCTACTTCTATCTCTCTTTACATCTCTCTCTCTCATTCTTCTCCGCCACCTCGTGCGTCTTGCAACCGCCGGCGGCTGCCAAGGCGCAGCTGTAGATACGAGTAAGGTAGGTAAAGGTAGTAAAAGGTGTCAGTGTGTCAAATCAGGTGAAACATAGATCCACATCCTTCTCTGCTTCGCTCTCCTCTTCTCCCCCACCACCTTCATTGGCGCCCAACATGGGGCGGCAGCGGAGGCGAGACGGGCGCGGGCGGATTTGCGCTGTGCAAACGTATCCGCCCCCGCGCGGCGCCGCGCCTCCGTAATAGAGACATGCTAATTCCACCTTGGCCAAACAGCGCTGACCGACCGGGGACGGCTAATGGCCGCTAACCCGGAGGGCCGTAATCACTCGCGCGGGCGGGTGGAGAAGGCGTGGGCGGGCGGGCGGCCAGTCAAGGGGTTGCGAGTAAAAGGGGGCGGGGCCGGCCGAGTGATAAGAGGGGGCGCTGCAGAGGCGACGGAGCGACACGGCGCCCTGTTCGGGAGGCCGAACGGCGCGAATAAGGCGATTAGAACGGGCGGGACGCTGAGGAGATGGGGAGGGGTGAGTATGACCTAGTGTGCACTTGGGAATGATTCAATAACGCTCTGTAACGTTTCTGCATTTCTGCATTAACATTAAAAAATCATAATACGTTAAAATAAAATGTTTACAAGTTCTTACAATGGAATTCGCAGAGTTGTATTAATATTTACAATATTTTTTAGCTTTGTAGGTGTGATGTTATAAAATTTTAAACAGATTAAAAAACGAGGAATTACTTGGGTGAGATTCCTTAACTATACGTGGCATGAGTTGCTATTTTTGGTTTAAATTGCTCGTGAACTGAGAGAAAGTAGTAAAGTGTAACTATATAAAAATAAACATAAAATGACTCCTAGCTCTTTGTAAATTTTGAATTTTAAAAGGCAGACTTATTTGTTTGGGAATTGAGACCGATTAAAGATGAATAAAAATTAATTACGATTAAAAAGTTAATATAAATGTACAAAATAGCCTCCATGAAAACTAAACAAAACTTTGAATGCATAATAGTGCATGTAATGGCAATAACAATTAAGCATGATTGCAAGTTGATCTAACAAAACTCCGTATTCTAATATTTACTTCTTTCTTCGTCTTATATAGTATTATGTGGGGTAATATTAATAACTTTCTAAACTTCAATATTTTCACGAGTTTGCCACAACCGGGAGGAGGAAACCATTCAATCTATTGAAAATTATAAAATTCTAAAAAGTTGGCGGTATTATGCAAAGTAACCCAAATTGCTGGATCCACTCTGAACATGAAAGATATTCTTAATAATTATGAAAAATTTAATGTCACGAAGATTCAATCTAAATCCGGTGTTGAATATTTCTTTTTCTCGGCAAAAAAATTGGATAGTAATAAAAATAAAATACGTGAGGAATTTTATTAAAAATGTCCTTAGCTTCCTGATTAATTTAGTCTACAAGAAATAATCGTGAGATATTTACCATTGATTGGATATAACTTTCTATACGTTATCGATGGGTTAACATTTTTAATTCATAAAAATATTGATATAACATTTTTGCTGCTATTTGGAATTCAGTACCTTGATCACAATTCTGATAGATATTGATATGGATACTGATATTGATCATAATTCTGATTCATATAAATGATATATGAAATATATCATATTCAGAATGAGCGGGCATAAAGCAAATTATCGCAAGTACGTGAATCTACTGTAACGAATCCCATATATACACCAATGTAAGGTTGAATCAGTGTCCATGGACGAATCCCGTATGTACCCCAAAGTAGGATTGAATCCCGTATGTACCCCAAAGTAGGATTGAAGCAGCGCACGTGGACGAGAACAAATAAACATCTGTCCGTTCGTCCGTGCGTGCGGCGTCACCGCGCGTAACAACCTGGCAGCGCCACAGTGCAAAGGCGAAGAAGAAAGTGCGAAGAAAGGCGCCAAAGCACACGGATTGCACGTGGCGGCGGTGGCGGCGGCGGTGGCAGCGGCGGTTGCGAGCTCGGCGACGCGAATGCACAGCTCGCGGAGCGGACAGCGGGGAGGGGCGGGGAGCTGGAAACCACGGATGGGTGAAGGGGTGGGTGGAGGGGGGGAGGCGACGACGTGGCGTCGGGTTACGGCGCCAAATTGCGTTTTCCGCAGGAACAAGACAATCGCCGCAGGCGTTCGCCCGCTCGCCCGCCCGCCCTCCCGCCAGCGCTCCCGAAGCCCGGCCACTGCGTTTCGCTTAAGGCGGCGCTGCCGGGGACAGGTGCAGAGACGGGGTTAAGCTGCGCTTCATGGAGAAGAAACTGCAGGCTTCTGGCAAACTGCTGGCTCCGAGGAAATAGGGAGTTTTAGCGCCAGGCGGAAGGAGACATCCTTAAACTCTATTGATCACGTGACTAACGACTTTACGGTCATTATTAGGGAACGGAATTTATTGTAATAAAAAATGTAAAATATGTAGATATACGTATATGTACTTATTTCTTCCAAAATATGTAAGAAAAAATATAAAATATGAAAAACAAAAATTCATATTGAGTTAAAAATTGTTCTCTACAATCATTTTCTGGGCATAGAAAGGCACCTATGACTTCTTAACTAACATTCGGAGTGGCTGAAAGTAGGTTATACCTCTACAGAAGTAATTCTACACTAGATTTCACCACACAAGAATTTCATTCGAAATATAAAATACATCCATAGTATATATTATAATATTTACGAGACGCCGGTGTTCCTGTGAATAGTAGTAGCCAGTGATGGATCGTGGGGGAGGGGGTTAAAGGGAATACCCCCCAATCGAACAACGCCGGCAATTTTTCTAAAAAGGATTTGTTACTTTTCGAAAAGTATGCTGTTTGAAACATGGATTAACACGTGGTGGAAATTACTTTCGTTCACAGAAATCCGCTTATTCGTAACTCCGAGTACCCAGTAAGCGGGTGGGGTAGGATTTACAATTATGGTGAACATATGATGGTCATATTAGCCCAGCAGCATTACATTTGATTTTTTAGAAAGATTATTCCGTAACATATAACAAACACGCATCTGAAATGTTCCGTTTCGACATATAAATATATTAAAATAAAACGAAACATGTAGAAGTAGGTAAAATATCTAAAAATATGTAACTATACCAAAATATGTTAAATATGTAAAATAAAAATAGTGTCAATGCATTCAGAATGTCTTGTAAACTATAAAAAATATTATTGAATGCAGGTATCTAGTTCCTGTAAAAACATGTAATTACATATAAATCTGTTCCCTAGTCATAATGAACAACGTTCGGTAGAGTTTTAGTAATTGCGACATTGCGTTATGCATTATAACAAAAGAAACATTTCAAGCGTTGAACAAAGAAGTTGCATAACGTAAGAGAGACTAGGCTAGCGGTGAGACTTTTAAACCACGATACGAGACAAGAGTATAATGAATGGACATTGTGATCGTAGTTTTAAATTTTGTGGCCTTCTGCGATGAGTATGTACTCTGGAATTTTGAATCGACTGTTCTTGAGAACGTAGGAAATATTTTCAAACAGCGTTCATTATGAGAGTAAGACATAACCTTTCCCGAAGATATGATTTCAACTTCTTTTTCGCGAATTTCTTTCCCATCACTTCTCCAACATTTCCTGTTAATTCTTGCCAGCGTTGTGGAGTTAGTAAGGAATAATTGTAACTGCCTCACATACGAGAATCGATTGGTCAGAGATGAAAAAAATCCCCAACGTTTCCTGTTTTTAGGCGACCATTTTGCCGCTTGTAAGGTGATCGTAGAGACTCCTATAGGCGTGCACTATTTATGAAGGTATAAGCTCGTACCTTGGGCCTAAGGTAAGACGTTATGACTTCAATGTCCGTCACGTGATTGTTAGTGCATAACGTCGCTACCTTATGCATGGTTCTAAAACTCCCTATCGTCTTCTCTGCCCAGAGGTTGTTCTTGGTAAATGTCGCTCAATGTTGAATCGTTTTAGTAACTCTCCGGTAGACTCGAAATAGTCCCGACTCCTCCAAGATCAGTTTGCGTATGACCCTAATGGTTGCTGAATATGTCAGGTGCGAGTAAAATATGAACAATAATTTGCCAACTACGGGAAGAAAGTTGCTTGTGTATGCGGTACAGATGAGAATGCTGCCTAACCAGCTGTTCACAAAACAATCATCTTTTTACGAAAATAAGCAATAAGAGATTGCGCCATCTGCACTCATTGCAGTCGGTATGAGGCTCTGATTCGAGTTATTCGCAGTTGACGGTATTAGCTAGTACGTCTCGGCATAATGCTAATATAATAATGCTAACCTAAAATACAAAAATTGTTCATTCAAAAAACGTAGTTTGAAATAAATTACACATAGTATCAGATATTTATCATTTTACTCATTTTATAATGTTGTTATGTTTAGTTTTGTTTTCATTCTGAAAATATTGTCAATTCTACATAAAAATAAATAATGTTTGTTATAAATTAAAAAGCAAATATAATTAGGTTTCTGAAGCGATTGACTTTGTACATGAACATTTTGTTTTTTGTTTGTTTGTTTTTTTACTCTACAAATACGCATATCAAAGGTTCATGCATCTCCTTATGCAAGTGCTAATGGCGCGACTGCTGAAACTATTCCGACGTGGTGAGTGCTGTTGTTAGTTCGGCTCTCAAAACCTTGTGAAAATCGAGTAGTTGTCTCATTCTTAAGCGTATCCACAAATAAAAGCTAATATTTATACAATACATTCGTCTAAAATTGGACCCATTAGCTATTTATATTATGTGTGAATTTTATAAATCAGTACGAATCCCCAAAATATTCATATACCTTTAACAAATAATTAAAACATTTCTACAAACTCATACAAAGCGTTCGAATAAATTCTACAAGTTGCACGAGAATAAAGATAATTATGGTTGAGATTTTCAGAAAAAAGTAATGCTGAAGATTAATGAGGCAAGGATATAGAGGTGTGGAATGACTTCAGAAGCACTCAAGGTATGAAGACGGATAATGTCCGAATGGGCAATATTAGGCCTCGTTTGTCAGCGGGAAACTTGTCTCCCAGCGTGGCTGCCTAAATGTTAGCTCTGCGCTGAGCTACGGAGAACTGAAATTTAGGCAAGGTTTAGATGGCGGAGAAACGGGAATTTGTGGGAACTGGCGGCATTGTGTAATTTCAGTAATCTAGAATTAGTCTGAAAGAAACATATACATTAAAGTTTTAAAATAAATTTTAATTACAAATATGCGTTATTTATTATTTTATTATGTTTTATTATAAATTAACTGCGATGTTGAGCCATGAACATATTTCAAAGATGGGCAAGTTGGAGTTACATGAACGTACTTTTAACTGCAGAAAACTTTCATTATCCAGGGATACAATTAACTGGGCTCTGTTTCGTAATGAAAATGTTCAAATGAATGGATTTAAAAAAGTAGAATATCGATGAAAGGATGAGAATGTCGAGATTATTTAATTTAATAAATTGATTTTGGAATTAATTTTGAATTGATTACTAGAAATTAGGAGAGAAAATCGAATTTGCAGGTATTAAAAATTGAACTACACGTCTCCCTTCTCTTTCATTAATATGAGAACTGTGTTAATAGTAGCTTTTAACATTTTATTTCCCATCGGCAATTAAACTAAGCTGTGGAAATTAAGATCTGGGAAGATGATAAGCGTTTGACGCCTCAATACTTGATTTGTGTTTGAAATCAAGTTATGATGTTGTGTATCATATAATCAGGGCAGGGCATATTTACTTAATATATTAATAATGGTATATTATAATAAAAACCTCATTTTAGAGTACTTGCATTTTATTGTTTAGAAACATGTACTCGTATTTTGCTGGAAACATCAAATCTTCCTTCTTTAATGCCAATCACAAAACTTTTAGAAATCATGGACGTTACAATCAGAACTGCGAGAAACAAATGTGGAATTTTATGAAAAGAAACTGAAAAATGTCTTAACTATTTCGTGCGTTTTGGCAGCAAAGGGAATATTTAAAATGTAACTTCAATATAACTTTATTTCCCTTCGTGTTATCACTATTATATTCACATACTTTCTTCAATTTAATTTGAAATTGTCCTTCTGTAATACTTGGAAGTATGCTTATTAAATGATAAAATAGGGCAGAATACTTAAACCACTCTTGCATTCGAAGCGAATTCAATTCACTCAAAACAGACTTTTGCGAGTCACAAGTACATCTTTCTTTAGTCTCTTTTTCCTTTCAAGGCGCTTAAGAGGAAAGTCGTCTTTATCTGTTTCGACTCATTTGCGTCGTAGGATCCCGAAGATTATAACCTGAAAAGACATTCACAAACGCATTGGCTAACTCAGTGCCAAAAACTTTACGAATTTCTTTGACAGGACCTTAATCGCAACCGTACGGAAAAGGTGACTGAGAAAGAAAATTGGTGGCATGAACATCTTGTGAAATTTTAAGCAAGAGACATCTAAAAGAGCTACAGGTACGCGAGATGGTTAAATGTTTCAAATAAAAAGCTTACCGTGGGAAAAATTGGCATAGTATCTGTTAATGAGAAGAAAAAAAACTTTACTAAAATGTTCATTTATAAAAACCACGTTTTGCCAGTTAATCTGCAGAGAAATGTGGAATAGTTACATGAACGTTAGGATACCAGCAGGTCGGTTTATGTGATATGAATAAGTCGACAAACATGAGTTAGTAGACAGATGAACCGTGGCATTTGGTGACATACGGGTTTAATTTATGCAAGTTCATGTGGCAAGTTGTCACTGATGCATACCCTCATTCCAACGTCCCTGTTGCAATGCGAGCGGTCAATGAAATATGGGTGCTACGTGTACTATGAGCCCTGCACTATGTTTAGGCGACATATTGTAGTACGCGGAATGCATACGAAAACGAAGCGGCAAATGAAACAAGAAGGTGTATCTATTAAACACAGAAAGTTCACCTACGTGTACCTTCCTAAAGAAAAAGTTCACGTTTTATTTAATACTTACAGATTAAAACTTTCTCATGGAGAGTATCTAGAAATCAATTGCAGAGCGGAGAAGGAAAAATGTTCGTGCCGACATATTACATAATTTCTTTATATTATGGTTATTTCTTCAATGACAGGCAAGATGTCAAATTTTAACTTGTTTATTTAATTAATGAATCACTCCGTAGAAGAATTAAATTTTTCTGGCGTGTATATTTTGATTTTCATCTTCCCAAATAACAATGATTAATTATTTTCAACTAGGTTTTCATGCTGAGAGTGTGTGGCACCCACGACTTTTCCTTTCCTGGATGGGATCATTCGTTTAATAAACATAGAAGTACACACTTAATGCTGACTTAAAAGTTTATCTTTTTTCATATGAAAAGTGTTGGGAAACGTAAATTATCATTAATCTTTCTTTTTAATTTTACACAAATGCAAGGATGGTTTTTATAATAGAGCTTCATTTGACTAAGAAATATTGTTAGTCAATACAGAAATACTCATTTTTTATTCCTTTTAAAACTTGAAGGTATCTAAGGGCGGTTATTGAATGAATGCCAGTGAGAATAGTTGGCCGGTGGTAGGTTTGATGAGTAAGAGAGAGAGAGAGAGAAGGGAGAGAGAGCGGAGGGAGGGAGAGAAAGCGGAGGGAGAGAGAGAGCGGTGGGAGAGAGAGAGAGTGGAGGGAGAGAAAGAGAGAGCGGAGGGAGAGAGAGCGGAGGGAGAGAGAGCGGAGGGAGAGAGAGCGGAGGGAGAGAGAGAGAGCGAGGAAAAGAAGGGGAGCGCGGAAAGAGAGGAAAGGAGGAGAGAGGAGGCATGGAGAGGAGAGAGGAAGAGAGGGAAGAGAGGAGAGGAGGGAAGAAGAGGAAGGGAAGGGAGAGGAGAGAGGGAGGGGCTGAGAGAGAGAGAGGGAACGAAAGAAGAGGAAGGAACGAGGAGAAGAGAGAGAGGAACGAAGGAGGAGAAAGAGAGGGAACGAGGGAGAAAGAGAGAGGAACGGGGAGAAAGAGAGAGAGGAAGGAAAGGAGGGAGGAGGGAGAGGAGAGGAGGAGAGGAGGGAAGGAAGGGAGAGGAGGGAGAGAGGAAGGAGAGAGGAAAAGGAGAGAAAAGGAAGGAGAGGAGGAGAAGAAGGAAGGAAGGAAGGAGGGAGAAGAAGAGGGGGAGAGAGAGAGAGGGGGAGGGAGGAGGAGAGGAGGGAGAGAGGAGGGAGAGGGAGGGGGAGAGGGGGGAGAGGAGGGAGAGAGAAGGAGGGAGAGAGAAGGAGGGAGAGAGAAGGAGGGAGAGAGAAGGAGGGAGAGAGAAGGAGGGAGAGAGAAGGAGGGAGAGAGAAGGAGGGAGAGAGAAGGAGGGAGAGAGAAGGAGGGAGAGAGAAGGAGGGAGAGAGAAGGAGGGAGAGAGAAGGTGGGAGAGAGAAGGTGGGAGAGAGAAGGAGGGAGAGAGAACGAGGGAGAGAGAGAGAACCAGAAGAGGCTGTGGGAATGAAGGTGTGATGGCGTGGTTGGGTGAGGACGGCGCCAGCGCGAGCGGTGGGGCACCCAATTGCATTACTCGCTTCTTTAATTCCCTAGCGCCTCGTGGCACCGGAGCGCACCGGAAGAGACGCCCTATCACGCTCCATACACCGCCTCCACGCTCCTTCCACGCTCCTCCATGCTCTCCACCGCCACCGCCTCTGCCGACTGCAGTCTTTTGCTTACACTCTCCTCTTTGGTTCTTTCTTTTGCGCGGTTTCATTGTCTTGGAACTATCTATTGTCTTCGCCTCTCATGCTTGTCGTTTGTATCACCTGGATTATTTCTGATGCAGGTTCATGTTTTTATGTATCTTAATATTTGGGTATTATAATAGTTTCTAATTATTTCTGCAACGAATATCGAACTGCAACATGCTCTTAAATGCTTTCTCGCTGTTTTGTTACCCAGCCACTTTCTTCTTGTACAATGTACTATTCTCCTCCGTTAAATATTTGTCAGTTATTTCAACATTTAGGTACGATTAACTTTGCAGTCTCCGGTCTTGGCAAAATATCATTATATCGTCATATGCAATCTTTACTTATACATTCATCCACAATTTTGATTAAACCGTCTTTAACTGGTAATTTCACTTGTGACTTTATTTTTCCATAGCACTTATAGGAATGTAATTATTCAACATCCTGAGATAAAGACGATTTTTAACTGAATGTCAAATACTATTTTACTAGTCGAATGTGTTGTCGCCGACGCTGTAAAGTGTTTTAAATGTTTTCATGCGATCAAAATTTCAAATGTCGTGCGTAGCTTCAATTAAGTTCTTACAATATCTGACATTGCCGATCCGGTGGCCTAGATTGCTAAGGCAGTAGTGTCGTAGCGAGCTCGGGCCGAAGGGTCGCAGGTTCGAGTCCGCCTCGGGCATGGTTGTATTTGTGTTCGTCCTTTCACTCCTTATCATTGCGTTATCGTTTCATCTTCATAGTTACCATACCGTTAACTCCAATAGTGGTCTCTAATGACCTAGATGTTGATACGATCTTAATTCTTTCCCCCAAAAAATCTGATATGAACATACCAATGAATTGTAGTAGCTGATAATTTTATACTCCCGTTCAAAAATTCCCAACATTCATTGAGACATGCATGTTAACTGTATATGGATATTAACTGGAACTCTTGCAATTTCAAAATTGGAATTGCGGAAGAAATTCTTGCTTGTATAGATAATGCGAATAGTCAGAATTTAGTACAGATACATTCGTAACCTGTTTTGCTTATATGCACAAAAATGCATATAAAATATCACTTGTAAGCTGTTCTTCAGCGTTATTCTCTAATCGTAATAATTCTCAATTATTTCCAAAAAATTTCCACAAAACCTATTACAATTACATTTGATTATTACCCCGTACTTGCACCCTTAAGAACGTAAATGTGCAAAGTCGAATATGTATGTGCTTCCGTTCTCTAACATTACTCACACCTGAGGTTTCCCTTGTTTTCATTTGCTCTTCAAATTAAATAAGTTTCACAGTAGTACTGTATGTAGGTGTTTGCAAATTTATTATTAAAAATATGGTAATACAGACGAAACACTTCATTCACTTCTTATGTTCAAAGCAGCATCCCTATTAATAGTTCTGTTGTCACATATTCTGTAGGATTTCACATGCTCCAGAGCCATCATATATTATATCCTCGTGGAAGAAAAATTTTCGTCGTGAACCGACCGAATATTACAGGGGTTTAATCAACATCACATTCATATATCTATTTAGATAGCGTTGATATAATTCTCCGTCCACCCTTTAAGATCGCAGCGCCAAAACATGCAAAAACACGTCTTTGGTAATTTCTATATATCCAAAGCACATGCAGAAAATTTGTTGGATTATTCGATTTCCAGTATTTCACAGAGTCATATTTCAATATTTTCCAAATGAAGGAATTCATTTGACATATTATCAATATTATCATATTATTTATACTTACAACATAACTCAATTGTCGTTATTAATATTATTCAACTAAAATAATAAAATGCACAAGTTTAAAAACCAAGAAACAATTTGGTCATACGATTCTATGTTATATTTTTCTGTTGCGATAAAACAATTAAAAAATGGTGTCGTCAATAATTCGTTCAAATTTATTTTATTGCCGTACTAAAAATGCAATGCGTCATAAAGTATAAACAACATGCTTCTAGCATGCCTGTAAAAGTTTATAAACGAATATTCCTGGAAGGTTACATAGAAAAATCTGCCGTAGAGTTCTGTCGTAGCAGCAGAAGAAATCACTAACATGGCCGAGAACGTAGTCATCCACGTCTGACCGAGTTTCAAGACCCCGCTCTCGGTCATCACAGCACAGTCAACTCGTGCGGGATTAAACCGCGCGCGGGGAAAAACTTTGTCTCTCGCGGACAAAGCGACCCCTCACGCCCACCCACCCTTCTCTCCCTCCTCTTCACTCTCCCCTTCCCCCTTCCCCTCTTCCCCTCCGCCGCGCCGCCCACGTCCTTCCCACACGGCAGCGCTGCCTCTGTCGGATTGTTTGAGCAAATACCTGGCGCTCGCCCACCCCCACGTCCTGTCTTGCACGGCTTTGCGCCGTCAATTGTTTACGCGGCGCTCTTTTGTTTCGGCGGCGGTGGCGCCGCGGCGGAGTGCGCTGCGTAGCTGGCACCTGGCGGGGGCGACGCGAAGCTCTGTTGTGCAGTGCTGGCTTCCGCAGAATCGAACTACGTGGACGACGCTACGACGTGACAGTTGCGGTTTGGGGGGCGGATTAACATTTCAACATTTGTTTTTTCACTTTTTAGATTTGACGTTCACATTTGACGTTTATTTTTTGATTCGACATTGTGATTGATTGATTGATTTTTTCGTGTTTCCGGTCGCGTCAACTGCTTCGGTCATTAGTCCCGTTAGTGTAGTGTATGTATTTTTTCTCGGGAGATGGCGGTGATCTTCCCCCGCTGGATGGCGAGATCCGGCGCCGACCTACCGTCGGTCAGTGGGGTTTCCCCCAGGACTCTCCCACCAGCGGGGCACCGCCCCGGTCGGGACAAGCACTAAGCTCCCGACCGGTCTCCCGGAATATGTGGTAGTGTAGTGCATGTTAGTGTAAGTGTGTGTGTAAGGGGAGAGGATAGGACAAGGAAGAGAAAGGACAGATCGGGCGCGGTCCGTGGCCCGTTTGGTAGGATACTGCTCCGGCCTTCGCCTGGTGTTGATCGGAGAAATCACGGAAAACTCCCGATCAGAGCAGCCGGCCGCTAGAATTTTCCTCCAGAGAGCAACTGAATTCGACTTAGCTGAAAAGCTAGTGTCGAAAATCCTGCCACCGTCGACATTGTGTGTGTACGACTATAATGTAAAGTATTTATTTTCCTGTTGTCCACATGGGACTTTCTTTCATTAACAGTGAAATTATTTTTCGACGCACTGAAAGGTTAGTCTGCACTAAGGAAAAAAAACATAGTTTGCTGATCTTTTAAAAAAATCTGCTGCTACTTGTATTCCAATTATAATTTAATATTTTTATTATCTCATGGGTATACATGGTCTTTTCCTTGAAAACAAAATAGCAATGAGCTTTTACTAATGTTAATCTGGCGTAATAGTAGAGGGTAAACTAAATATATTGAAGAAAGTGGTGTTAAACTCGCCACTTCCTTTGGAAGTATGATCTCGTATTACGTAAATCTTAATATCTTTTTGTTTCCCTTGTGAAGAGGGTTTATATTTGGTTTAACAGGTTCATTTATTTCGGCATCTTTGTTCGCACTATTTCGTTTTCATAAGGTTCAAGGATAGCATTGGTAATAAGTATTCTTTGAGAGAAATAATAAAATGTATTTCATTAATAAAAAATTCGAACTCTGTGAATTATTAGGTGGTTTTGTTGCAACGTTACATTATTGTGCGTTCATGGGTGTTTTCATGCTCTCATTGGAAGAGGGAGCAAATTCAACACAATTTTCACTGATACAATGGTTCCCAGAAATCTCTCAGAATCCGAACTATACCTACCGGAATGCAAAGCGCACTTCAAATGTAGTTTGATGAGATGAGCCACGGCTCTGTCGCAACTATCGGCGAGGGCACGCCAACGCGTTGCGTAGATGATTAAGAATTGAAAGTACCGCTAATCAAACCATTGAATGTGCATGAGCTCTAAATACGTTTATTTTATCTCCGGACCTGATCACTACTAATTCTGGGAGCCCTTCAATTAATCAATGAAACCTTTGCCATGCAAATTTTTTGCAATTAAACACTTTTCTAATTCAGCAGTTCTACCAATCATTGGTACAATTGTAATTTGAGTCGAACCGTTGTATGGAGGGACTTTGAGAGGGGGGCTTAATGCAGCATGGACCGGCTTTTGTGTTCAATTTCGAGGCAAACACTGCAGATATCCCTCATGGCATGCGCGAAAGTGAGCGTTGGAACAAAGGTGTACATTAAGGGCATCGGTCGGAGTGCAAAGCGAATAATATGAGACGTACGGAACCGCGGACGCGCCAATCGGAAGAGAGACCGTTCGAAACCTACGTTTAACACGAGTTGGTCGCTCACTCTAGCGATTCTCCTGAAATTAACACCCTTGCTGGGCGTGTGTGTGAGCAGATGAACCTACATACGTGTTTCATACCTGTAAATTCGTACCTCCCTTTGTGGCTCTATTCAGAGCACGCGAGTACTGTCTGTTGTGTAGTGTTTCCGAATAAATAAGTCTGGCAGTAAATTTGTGTGCACTCTCTCATCATAGAAGTGCCCCACAAAGCGTATGGAAATACTCTTCGGCTGTTAAAATTAAAAGTGTGATTGAAACGCGAAGAAAAGCGAAATAAATAAAATATTGGCGCATAGAAAAAGAAATTTAAAAATAAATCGAACGCGATTAGTCTCTTTTCTATGAGATTAAAAGCTAGAACATCATCTAAGTTTCTTGTGTGTGTTTCACAATTTTTAACTTTCTAAATTCATACTCTATTTTTTATTTATTCGAAACGCGATGTTTCATCGCGAAGTACAATATAAAATGTAGCCCCAGCCACCTATATGCTGTGCTTTCATTTCATTCACACACGTTATTAATAAATTTTGTGAGTTATATGAAATCATTTGTCGCAGATTTAAACAGTTATGTTTAATATCAAGCTGAAAAATATATTCACTTATGGCGATACTCAGGAACAACCACCGACTATTCAGAAACCAAATTTTCAGACGAATATATAGAGTTCCGCAACCGTCAATAGATTCTTGGCTGTTTGAGAGACACCGCTTCCATGGTACAGTTGCAAAGATTTGAGTCGTCATATTGCGACCTTTGTTAGGGCAAAACATACCAAGTTTTTACATGGCTAACCACTCGTTAACGTAAAAGAAGATGAAAGAGACGGAAATGTGCTTCACTAAACTGTTTTTCGCCCAAATATTGCAATAACTTCAACCTTACAAACAATAATTACTTACTAAGCGGGTGTGTAATAAAAGTTATAATTATCGAGTGTCAACAAAAATACCAAGGGCTTTTTGTCACCCGAAATCATTCAAATTAGTTAACGCGCGTAATATTTTGTTTAACCTATTTTCAATGGTTCAGATTTACGTATTTAGTTATTAACTAGATAATAACTTGTCTCGATTTGTTATTTCATATTTACTTCCATAATTCCGTCACATAATTTCCTATACTCGCCTAAAAAAACAAGGAGCATCATTAATCGCCTCCTATTTTATTTCAGTAGTATTCATACCTTTTGCGGCACTCACACGCAACCAATCTTTATAAAGAGGTCTCTAAAGAAAGAGAATTTCACGGAGATGTGAGTAATTGCACTTTTATTTTAAAAGTATGAAGGATTTGTTTTTAAAAAAAATGCATCTAAATATTCATGTCAAATGCAACCCGCAACGCTCGGCCAGATTATTGAATTTATATCGTTCAATAACTTTCGACGGCTTCAAACAAACGTTCACCACAACGTACTCTATAGGATGAAATGTTTCCGACCTTTCTATTATATTTTTCTGGTTCGATGCTTCTCGACTCTATCCCACCTGTTCAGAGCCCGTAGAATCCGTAACTATGTGAAATTAAACTAATTACTTGATATTCCACGTGATTGAATTACACAGGTGTACCTATCTGCTCAGTAATAATAGCTTGTATTATAGAGAGTACTAGGAAGAATAGTTCGTATTGACAAGAGTGTATTGTATTGTTATCAATTACAAGGAGACATACAGAACAAGTGAAAGAGTAACAGGGTCTTAAAGAAAAAGATATACATCAGGCTTAATATGTAAGTGGAGAGAAGAGAGTAGAGTTTAACATGCAAGAGTTCTCGCACGGATACGATAGACTCTTATTTCCCTCGTAACCGCGATCTGGGTAAGTTATGCAGCGTCTATCGACCGCCATCTGGAAGACTATATGAAGCAATAACGTATAAGTAGAAAATAAATAATTTATGTTACCTCTTATACTTCGATTAAAACAAGAAGTCAGTTAACACGTGATCAGCTGTGCCGTAGTCGATTCGAAAACTGGAACGTCACCATAGTGAAGTCACTACAGCTCCCGATTTGATGACAGCGTCACAGCTGTTTAAATGTCAACGGTCTTAATATTTTAATCGAAGTGTATGCCAGCATCTTTAGAGACTAGGGCCGCTACCTGCAACCGTCATGGCGCTCTGGGTGCGGGAACAGAAGCGCCGCGGCGCGCGCTGATGCGAGACGTCGCGTTGCCCTCTGACCTTTGAAACGCTGCTGCTGCTGCTGCTGCTGCTGCTGCTTCAGCGGCTGCTCGGGGCGGGGGTGGAGGCCGGCGCAAGAACGGCTTATGAGTGATGGCACCGCCGATGAGGGAAAGGGAACGCCGCCGCCCCCGCCGCCCCCGCCACCACCGCCGCCCTCACCGCCGCCCTCACCGCCACCGCCGCCCCACCGCCACCGCCGCCACCACCGCCGCCACCGCCACCGCCGCCGCCACCGCCGCCGCCACCACCGCCACCGCCACCGCCACCGCCACCGCCACCGCCACCGCCGCCGCCACCGCCACCGCCACCGCCGCCGCCACCGCCACCGCCACCGCCACCGCCACCGCCACCGCCACCGCCACCGCCGCCACCGCCGCCACCGCCGCCATCATCGCCGCGCCCCGCCACCCCAGCCCCCGCCACCCCGCCACCCCGCTACCACCGCCGTCACCGCTTCCACCGCCCCCGCCACCCCGTCACCACCGTCACCACCGTCACCACCGTCACCACCGTCACCACCACCGCCACCACCGCCCACCGCCACCACCGCCACCACCGCCCCACCGCCACCGCCACCACCGCCACCACCGCCACCACCGCCACCACCGCCACCACCGCCGTCAACGTCGCCACCGCCGCCACCGCTGCCGCCGCTCTAAACGTGCGCTTGCAGTCTCCCCGTGTGCTCTGAGAACTTTTGGGAGACTCTTCTGCCACAATCCGAGCTGAATTCAAGTCGATGGATGGATTACGAGATAGATTCTTGTGAAAATAATGTATCATTAATATTGATGAAATAGTAATGATATAAAGTTAAACTCGCTGCTCTGGGGAAAAGAATGGCGCTTCCGGGCGCGGGAGGCAGCGATTATCTTTCCTCAACAGATAGCGAGATTAGGTGACGATCTAGACATTAGCTGGCAGGCGTTTTCCCCAATCAGGTGTCTTCCACCAGCGATGCACGTTTCCAGCCGGGACAAGCTCTAAGCTCCCGACCGGTCTCCGGAAATGTGAGGTAATATAGTGCATGTTAGTGTATGTCTAAGGGGTGAGCATAGGGCAAGGAAGAGGAAGGAAAGATCGCGCGGGTTCCGTGGCCCGTTTGTTACGGTACTGCTCCGGCCTTCGCCTGGTGTTGATAGGAGAAACCATGGAAAATCCCCGACCAGAGTAGACGGCCGGTAGAATTCTCTTCCAGACAGTGTCTGAATTCCACCTAGCAATCTAGCTAGTATAGAAAATCCTACGATTGTGGAACCCTAGGTTTTCCCTGTCAGAGGCCCAGAAGTGACATTAGTTCATTCCCTAAGCCACAAATGCATTAAGTGAAATGGAAAAGAGTGAGATAAATAAGTGGCAAATAGATGATTCAAGAAAACGCTGAGTATTTAAGAAGTATTATAATGGAACACATACGAAATGAAATTAAGTAAATGCAAGTACAAAAATCTATTATAGATTAAATGAAAACACGAAGGGTGAAATGGCGAAAACATCTGATTATGGAAGATAGTCCAGAAATGTTTTTGAGAGGTTTCTATTAGTAAGAAGAAAAAGCTTTAGACACAGAGAGGAATGGCAGAATCAGATTTTTAAAGATATGCGAAGAGGTCAAAAATGACTGAATGACTGAATGAGATAGAGATGTATAGAAATTGGGATACGAGAGACGGTGGGGCCGTAAGGGTAGAAGATTATTCTCAAGAAGCAGAATACTAACGATCATTTGTATTATAAAGGAGGTAATATGTTCATTTTCTTGTTCGGTCTTTAAAAGTGCAACATTGACGTATAGAGTTTGTGTAAATTTGTGTCATAAAGGTGAATAGTAAGAATAATTTACCCTCCGATTCTATTTTTCTTGTAATATATTTTTTTTTTACCGAGTACATGACCTCTGAGTTTTTTGCAAGTAGTGTATTTGTAGAAAGATTCAAAAAAGAACCGCTACACCTTAGGGAGGGGTTATTTAGTATATTGTTATTTATTAAACATTTTTCTTTAAAAAAATTTAAAAAATGTTTAAAGCATGTAACCAATAAAACATTTTTTCTATATTAGATTAACAAATATGAAATATATATGTACAGTAAACAGTTTTATTCTACAATAAAATTCCGTTTCAGAATTGCGACCAATAAGCAGTTACAAGGACTGCCCCATCAACTTTGCCTCAAAAGAAAAATAGTATTACAACCTCATTAGACAAGTATTTTTAGTAAGCATTCTTTAATTAAAAGTTTCTTTAGTCTTCTTCTATCTCTATCAAATACACTTCAGTTACCCGTAATAAATTTAATAATATGAAAAAGTGTGTTAATTTAAGCATTTATTCGTATTAGAGCTGCCAGTGAAAAAGGAGATGTAATTAATAAATTACAAGCTAAATGGAATTTCAACCTATACTCGGAAACATGGCGAACTCTTGGAGCTCCTTAAAAACGAAGCTGACTTTTTAAGCCTTGAGTGATCCCTTCCGTGCTGCCAGGAAGCCGACGGGTCCGTCACAATGCAGCATCGCCATTGTGCCGCGTCGGGCTTTCTGGCGCTGTACACTTCGCTCCTCTGCACATTCTTCGCTGAAGACTTCATTTAGAAGAATGTTCGCTGATTGGTATTCAGACGAAAACCTTCAAGAACCTCCGTCTGCATGGGTTCCCCGCTGCCTTCCAGATTCCTTACCCCTTCCCCAACCCTCCCCACCTCCGAGATCTCCTTCCATTTTCTTCGCTCACAATGTTTAACGTCCTGACTTTTAGCAAATGGCGGAGACGACGCACGGAAAGTTCGCTGTCGCCTGTCTGATTGCTTCGGTGCGAAGTCGGAGGTTATCGACCCATCGGGAAGCCGCATCGTACTGCGGTGGATATTTTTTTTTGTTCAGTGAAATCCACATCTGGTGTCGTGGGAATTACACACGAGGACATTCCGGACACTCATTGATAAGAGTATTATGATAACGTGAGTGGTCTTTTCAAGGTATCAAAGATTTCATAAGAGAAAGAATAAGAAATCTTAATGTTGAAAGAAAGCTGTAGATTAAAAAAACAACAGGGAGTAACCTAAGTTACTAAATAAAAAAGATGGCAGTTAAGACCATGTCTTTTAAACAAATCTCGCTAAATCTCAGTATAAAAATATAAATTTAATTTTTATTACACTAGAAAACCGGAGGTTTAATTTACCTTCCAATGACTTTAAAAGCAAATTTTAACATGGTCGTTTGAAGTTTTTGGAGACTACATTTTTTTAGAAAATGTAGAAATCTTGATTCTCATGAAAAATTCTTCCTATAATTGTCAAAATTAGCAAACGGAAGTCGCATCACATATCACATTCAATCTGTTGGTAAAATAAGCTCGTCTCCTTCCACCACTGCATATCTTTACTCAAACATTTACTTCCAGTTTTAACAAAAAAAATTTGCCCACATAATGTATTGTCATCCATTTTTTCATATTAAAAATAATTTCATGTAATTTCGCTCACCTTATTCGGATTTAAAATATTTTTAAATTCTATTTTTGAAGGACTTTACTCTAGATAGTCCTTTGCTTCCGAGTTCATCCAGAGAAGAAATAGGAATTTTCTGTCAACCGACTCTCGCTAAAATAAAGAACAAATATTTTCTTAGTACAGTGTCATCTGTTACACTAGAATCACAATTATTTTAAAAAAATGCAATACTTGAATTGGTGAGTATCGTTGTTCGATTATTTCAATGTTGACGGAAATGTTGTTTAAGGATTATCTAGATTCAATCCCTTCATTTACTTTTGCATTAGATGCTTTTCAAATTCATGATGTTGGTTCCATTTTCTTAAAAAATATCTTTCAAAATTTCGTACAGTATTATTTACATTTTTCTTTGCATGTTAAGATTGTAAACTTTTGTCACACTCTAAGTTAATTTTAAAACTGTGTTAAAAACCACTTACGGTGGAGAAATACGAATCCCTGAAAATGTGTTCGGGTAACCTTTGAAGAAACTCATTGTGAAAGATTCTGTCTACTTCCATTTCCTCATCAGGTAATTCCGCATGACTTCTTCCAAAACCATTAAAATGTTTCTGGAACTTGTTATCGTTTTTATCAAGAATCAAGACAACTGGTTTAATAATCAAATACGATGAACGTAACTCGTTTCATGTAAATCATTTTAATGATGTTTTTACGTTCCTACGCGTGTTTAATATAGTAGGACACCGTGATAAAACATAAATGAAACGCAATAACCTGTAAATTTCACCACAGCACATCTACCCGCAATTTGATTAGACTGCGTTTTTCCGTGACATATTGTCCAGAGGTTTCATCTCATATTGTGTAGTCTTTATGGATCTCAACTCGCCGCAGGCCCCTACTACGCCAGGTTTCCTGCTTCCGCGGACCGCGAGCGGTGCAGAATCCGATGTCGCCGCCCTACGCCTCGCCCTGCCGGAGCGGGCGGGCGGGCGGGCGGGCGGGCGGGCAGCAGAAGAGGCAGCCGTGTTAAAGGTTTTTTGTTTTCCAATAACGGGCTACCGGTCTTCGCTTCGCGGTGATGACTCTGCCTCTGGCCTGGCTTTTTTCCGCGGAAAAAGAACGAAGTTTCGACTTCGTACGTCTTCAGTATTCCCTCCGCTCTTCTGTACATTAAATTGCTGCGCGAGGAAAGGCAGATTCTAGGAGATTTGGAAATGTCACTCTACCTTCTTTCACTGTCTCGCTCCATCACAGAAGAACAGATTTTTGCAAGAAGAGTCGGAAATAGAATAGGGAATTGGAATTCATCTATTAAATCCGTGTTGAACGAAATGTGCCAGAAACATGATTTTTTTCGCTCCCTGTGCTTAAAGATATCTGGTAGGGAATCTATCATTCATTATCACTCAAGAATTTTAGGTTTGAAACAATCTTCTAAAACTAAGTATATTAATGTTTCCCTCTACAATAATGTGATCGTTAGGAATGAGAATTTGCGAGAAAGAAATCATACACTCGAGTTTTGTTTCTTGTCTTGAGATATAGTTTTTTCTGGTTATGTCCTGTATATCCTGAATAAAACATTTAAAACGAACTACATTTACACTACAGCTGTAAAAAACATAATTTCAAAGTTTTGCTCTTTTTGGTTTTAATGCAAACTACGCATTTGTACAGTGTATTATAATGCAAAATTGTTCACCAGTCAAGCAGATATTAGAGTGTGAATTGCAATAACAGACCGTAGGGTTCGAAGTTTCCAAAAGATAGTTTTACATAAAGCACATAAATCTTTCCAAAATTTTGTTTACGAGGTATTTAATAATATCTAAAAAAGTAATTTGTTTATTACCATGTGTTACATGCCAAAACTACACGAAGGATAACCTTAAATGGCACTTCTTAGTTCTTGGTCGGAATTTACTTCTCATATTATTGACTTTTCTCGACTCACAGAATAAATATGTTATTGGAATATCCAAAACGGTAATAACTTGCACAGACCATAGTTTTGAAGCATTTTCTAAAATGCTTCCCAGTTCTTTGATCAACAACTATTTCATATTCTGATAAGTGGTTCATGGCTACACTTTTCAAGATGTTTCTTCTCTTTCCCTTCCATATACTTTCCCAATATTTTCATTATCTGAAAAAAAATGGCACGCAAATTTTTAGTGATCGGAAAGCAGCACCTATTATACGGTGTATTCAGCTATTTTATGCCATTAACTGTGTAAATTCATCGTCTTCTAAAGAAAAAATGCTTGCTTATCTGCCTCATTCCTGTGACTTGTTACAAAAATACTGATTGTAAATGAAATGCTTTCATGCCTGATGCTAAAACAAAATAATGTTTCAGATGAAAGCAGTGGATTGATTTTTTGTCAAGTCTTAAATATCTTATTAATCCCTGTAGTAGGATACAGGATCACGGGATCGGTCAATTAATGGATTACACTAGTTTGCCAACGTTTCGGAATATTTTATTCCATCATCAGGGCTAACAAACAAAAAAAAACCATGGTCCGGCCATGGTCGGACCTGCTATGGACGTGGGTGCTTCAGCAACTCTGTATTGGAGTTGTGCTGTGGAGGAAGATTATGTTTGACCACTATATGTATTAGTAAGGTGTGTATCCTTTATATGACCTTAACTTAGATATATAGTATATTATGTATTTATTTATTTAGTTATCTGTGTAATTATTTTTCTACATATATGTTCATTCATGTTTTTTTATGTTGTTGTTCAGATGAGTTTGTCCTGATTTATTGTGATTGTGGTTTTTTTTGTTTGTTAGCCCTGATGATAGAATAAAATATTCCGAAACGTTGGCAAACTAGTGTAATCCATTAATTGACCGATCCCGTGATCCTGTATCCTACTACTTATTAACGGTCGTGATTTCTACAATGGCTTATTAATCCCAAAATCATGAAACGAGCGTGACCTAAAAAATAAAAAAAGTATATCTGACATCACAATTGGGAATCCAAAATGTCCTCTTGTACAAGATATCTTTTGAACTCGAACATTTATATCTATCTAAATGACTTGAAGAAATATTTTGTAATTTTAGTTATTCCTTCACTTGCTAATAATTTCCGGTTGGAAATTTAGTGATGTAGTTTCTGTACCTACATGATTTCTCAGTTTTTTCTATATCTCATTTCTATATCTCCGATATTCCATGATTTATCAGTATCCTTTTATTATTCAAGAAGACTACAAAACAGTTCAAAGTAGAAGGAATGCACTTCATTTATTCAGAAGATATCTTAGATGCTAGGAGATACGTTAAAAATGTTGAGCTTTTAAATACTTAAAACTGAATTTACAGGTCGGAATTAGTGCGCAAGAAGTCGAAATAATGCTTTCCAAGCGTTCTGAGTAAATTAGATTTTTATTCTTGTGTTTTTCTTTTTATAATACCTATAAAATATAATTTAGAAGGTTTGTACTCGTATAAAATATCTAGACATTCATGGAAACGTTCTTTTTTATTTTTAGATAACTTATTTTAATCAAAGAATAATATTCAAAAATTTGGCAAACTACTAAATCAAGTATTCAGTCAAAGTGTATGAAGGAACACATAGCTGAAAGATATGAACTTGAAAACACTTAGGACTTTTATAATAGCAGTCTCCGAAGATACCCAGTTAAGAGCTCGTCTGTAATCTTCACGCGGTATTTAGTAAGAGCATGAAAATAACAGCTATATATGCAGTACATACTAGAAATTTTTCTCTTTCATTCGTCAACTTCTTTTCATCCTGTTTTTCAAATCACTCAATAAACATTTGCTTGTAAAAATGAAGAAAGCATATCTTTCCGTATAACACTGGCAAAGGAGCTTGAGTATGAAAGTAGTGCAGTTGTTTGTGACATCCACACACAGCCCACTGCATCTCCGCTTTTGAATTTCTCTTTCTTTACAAGAAGTCCATTGCTTTCTCCTTCGCACGCAGGCTCCGTTCCGTTGGAGAAGACACGCCCCCTGCAAAGGGATCCTGGACTGAGCCGGGGAGGGGCCGGAGTGCAGAACCCGGGGCTGGTCTCGCCCCGCCCCTTCCTCTCTCGCCCCCCCCCAACCCCGTACGTCCTCGCCGTGACAGGAGTAATCTAATTATGAATACCGACGCGGAGGGCGGGGCGTGGAGGAGGGGGAGGGGTGGAGGCGGAGGTGGAAGTTCACCCCTGTGACGAAGTTGCCAAGACAATCCCCAAGTCGACGGCTCCGCCTCGCGCCTGCTTAATTCTCTTAAGTGGTGCTGCGTCTTCAGTTAGTGTGGGCCGGGCTGGGCCGGGCCGGTCCCGACTGGGGCTGCCCAGCCTCGCCCAACCTCGCTCGCCGCGGCTCACTTCCTCCCACCTCGTCCTCCTTCGACTCTCCTCCTCCGTCCTACCAGTTCTGCCCTGTACTTACCGCACGCTCTCACACCGACGCATTGAACTCTCCATCCCACCCACTTCCCCGCCACTTAACCCGCATCTAACCTCACGTGTTCCCCACTCCACGCACATCCCTCCCATCCCGCCCTATTCCGTCCCGTTCGCTTTGTACCGGTCCAACTTAATCGTCCGTCTCAGACCGCCGTCTCAACCGGTGCCGTCTTGCCCTGCTCTCAGACTCCTTTGCTCCGCCCTCACTCGGGATCCACGCCGTCCTCTCTGTCCTCCCCGCCCCTGCGCTCCCCTGACGGTCACCGCCACGTCTCGCTCCCACCCCCGCCCCCGCCACCGCGTCGCCCCGGGCGAGCGCCTCTCGCGAATTCGCCAGAACGCAGCTGCTGCGGTGCGTCGCTCTCGTGGCCTGCGTGGAATAATAAGCGCGCTCCTGACGTCATTTGCACACGAATGACTGCAGGGAGTACGTAGATTGGGTTATTCCTGAGGAATTCGCGTCCGTGACCCATGTTTATTGCAGAACGTAGTCAACCACGTGGCGTGTTTCAACTGAGAATGGTCTGTTTCCCACCTAGTTGGGATTCTAAACAATTAGATACATTTGGCGACCGCAGGTAAAATCTGCACAGGTTACGTCTGTGGACCCCAGTGTTTATAAAATTATATTCCGTTTTGTATCTCAAGGAAACATATTTCCTCTACCAGCAAAATGTACCGCGCATTATTATCACCTGAATTATCTTATTCCACTTAAATGTGTTCTCATCAAGACGTAAATCGTAATTGTATGAGTTGAATGAAATTATCGTTAGTGCAAGTAAGCTTCTCGTAATATTATTTCTATAAAGAAAGTTAATTCTCCCTAAAATCTGGACACATCTGTTAAAAGGAATACTAGCCTCGTACCTCTACTTCAGTTAAAAAACGTTTATTTATTGTAGAACGAGAATGTGATACCAATAATTAATAAATCACACAATCACCCAGATATTCATTTTTAGAAGTGTTCATTGTATAGTTTCCGATATACTACATATTTTTCCGCAGAAGCATACGTACCTGAACCAGAAATCAGGACACGGCATACAATCGAAACGTTAGGGAAAACAAAACGTTTGTGTGCCGAAAAACATTCATATACTTTCCTCTATACATAAATTAGCAATATTAAATAATGTAATTTACAAGTACTTTTACTACATTGTGAAATAAAATATGAATAAAACACGTTCATTTCATTAATTTTCTCCCAAAATAAATAAAAAAACCTCGCGTTTTATAAATTATCTTCAAAAATCTTACCATGACTCCGACGATTATCGTCCGTCTAACATAATTTCCCACCGTGCCACGAAAGTTCGAACCCCCCATCTTTAACTTGGTTTCACACGCGGCAACTGTTACCATTCGGAGCAAATTATTACGATCAATATAAGGCGCCCGCCGTTCCTTTCTCTTTCGCATTTCTCGCTCAACTTCCAAGAGTTGCTTCGGTGTTTCCGCCGTCACCGCCCCCCGGCACGCCCACAACTTTCGCCCTTTATCTGCCGCCCGCCGAGAGCGATGGCTTCCCCGCCAAGTCCGCAGGTATGTGGAGGTCGGCGCCTCGCCGCCGCCGCCGTTGTCGTGATAACACATGTCTTACGCGATATCCAGCCACCGACGCCGGTAGCGACGTATCGCTTTGTGTCGCGACGTCGCGACGCACCTTGCCGCGTCTGTCAAGCCGAGTTTTATCTTTCCACCGCCTGACTTTCCGCGCGCTCTACCGGTAGCGACAGACGTGAGGGGAAGTTTTAACAGCGCGCGGGGTCGTGGAGGGGTTGGTGGAGATGACTGGGGCTGATTCCGAGCTGTTGGGGGTAAAGGGGCGTGGTCGATGTGTTGATAGGTAGCAATGCGGTGGCTTTCTGGAGAAAAAAGTGCTTTAAGACATTCAATATGTTTCAGTTCGTTGCTTTATTCATTTGGCAAAACTAAGAAGCAGAATTTTTATGATGTCTTGTTCCAAGCCGGTGGTTTAACAGTCTGCACGGATGACTTAACATTGTCGGGAACATCAGTTTAAATAATTTCTCCAAAGAGATTTAAATTTCACATTTCATTCTATGTAATCTACGCTTGCTTCCAATAATGACTATTAGAAGAGATGGATTTTAAATACATTTTATCTTATGTAAGATCTTGAACTATATATACTCCTTTATTTTGGGGAAAAACGAAAATGAGATATTTTTTCTTCACTGCACACTATTTGTCTCAACATCACTCAGTGTTTTCAAAACCAATTTTAAATGCAACATTAGATAGTTTAAGAGTTTGTTTGCCTTTTTAAAGTATAAATCAAATTTTGACTGTATAAATTCTAAACATTGCGTGAGCTTTTTTTTTTATCGGCGTTCTAAGAATTATTTTTTCCCGCAGGGGAGCATTTGCTTTGAACTCCGTAACACTTGCACAAGAGACGTTTTTTTCAAATACCAGGGTCATGTAAAATAACGATGTTAACTCCGTCACTGTGAGAAAATGTTTTTCCTATTTTCTACTGACTTTCTCCGTTGCTTAGAAATTTACGCACTCCTTCCTCAAGTTTTTTTTCAGATATTCAAGCACTGTTCCCTGGATGATCACTAGTGTTCCATATGTTCCATTACAAGTACTTAATCTAAACGTCATTAATTTAATGCAGCATTTCACGACTTAAGATCACATCTACTATCTTAAATTATGAATCTTTGACTCCAAGATACAACTCCGAGTAGAAATGCAAATCTGGAAAATGATCGGAACTTAAACAGAGAAGAAGAAATGTATCATAAAGAATAGCATGAATCGAGTTTAATTTCAATGTACCTCTTATTTATATATTGTTTTAATTATTTTAAGCACATAACCCACGATTTTAGTTTTCCTCCATTTTTAAAAATGTTTAAATGGTAATTGTTTATTAGAGTCATATGCTTATTGTGAAAAATAAAAATAAAAATGCTTAACAAAAGCGATCGGCATTTACATATTGCTGGAGCATATTGGGGTGTTTTATGGTTGTAAAATCTAAAAAAGAAGGCATGCCGAGATCCTAATTACGAGTTGGTGGGTGATAAATTTGATTCAAAAGGTTTAGTTGGTTTATAATCGTGAAGGTTGCAATAAATGCCTAGTATCGATTTTATTAATGTATTTATTTATTTTCTTTTGGATAGAACAATACAAAAAACAGTGTTAACACACTCTACATTTCCTATAGTTGCTTACATCTACTTACGATTAACTTACAATAATCTTAAAAATAATCTTAAAATACAACTTACATTACTACTAGGGTGGTAGAGATATCTTTGTAAAATATCTCTACTTTGGATGGAGATCTGAGAGTTTATTTAGAAATGTATAGAAAGTAAATTTATTTTTAATGCAGGTTCTGTAAGATGGGTTATGGCAGAGTCTTAGCGGGGTAAGTTTGGGTGTATTTGGTATGTTTTGCAAGAAGCAGGTGGATAAAAAAATAATGTGGTTAGTAATCGGTTCTATCTGGAATTCTTTATGGAGTTGTGCATTGGATACGTAGCATGGGGCATTCGTGATGGTGCGCAGGAACAGATTTTGGATGTCTTGCAGGTTTTTTGGTGTTTGATTTAGCTGCGCTGATCCAAGCAGGGAAAACATGTAATAATAGTGGTAGTATGATAATTTTGTATAGAAGTATCGCAGTATTATGGGGTAAATCGCGCAGTATCGAAGCAAAGACTCAAGCTGCTCCGCTTTTCACTCCTGTCGTGCTCTTTAGCGCGATGATGCGTCGGCATTTGAAGCCTCACTTTCTTACCCATCTACCTACCGACCCATCGCGGCAGACTGCGCAACATGATGTTTATTTGTGCAGGGATTGCCGAACACATTGCAATGGTGTACAGATGAAAACAAATGGAAAATAAAATGCATTACTGTATTTTTATGTTGTATTTTTATCGAGAAGCCGCACATAATTCAAATGTATTGACGGTATCTAGTATATGAATATACTCTCTCCACCAATGTCTGTCAAGAGACGACATTGTAGGTATGTGGGAAAATGAAGACGATGATGCCAATGAATTGGAAAATCCCGATTCTTGATGTTCAGAAATGTTATAACTATGACGATGTGATTGGACGATGACTCTTGATGGTAGAAAGTTCGCCGAAGAATAGTTCTAGGAATGATGTGAAAGACGATGATAGTAGCAGTGCTGTGATAACGATATCAGTGGAACGACGATGTGCTGCATGTTGAAGAGGAGTCGTTTTGAGTGTCTCGAGTAACGACGACAATTATACTCAGTGTTGAAGACAGTGGTAGAGACGACTCTAAACGTAAATGTGGTGAAAACACCACATTGGAATGGAAATAATTCTCTTATACACAACACGGGATTGGTGTTGTATTCGAACCAGAATTAATTCAGGTTTATTTATCTTAAAGTGTTTTACGGAAATTAGACATGCCTCGATCATGAAACGACACCCAGGAGTTCCTTCTCTGCGTTCAGAAATTGTCCCTCCCTGATCGTGAAAATTCCTGAGTGATTGAAGACAGCTATGCTTGAAATAAAAGTGAAAGTGTGAAGAAGATTCAGAGAAGATGGTATCTGTGAAAGAACGATCATGAAAGCAAAAGTGTCAGGAATAATAGCACAGGCAGGTAATAGTAGTTATCGAGAACTGAATGAGTATCTAATAGAATGACTTCCGTCAATATGGCAGAATGGCTTTAATCAATATGATTATTGCTAATGAAGCAGAATGAAAGACGCAGTCACAAAGGTAAATGTAACTATGAGCTGGTAGTGATTGTGAGCGAAGTTCAGTTTACGCGTAAAATTATTTGAAATGTGACAGTGCAAGTTGCATTCCAACGGGCATGTAAATGCAAACGCATGCATTTTAAGAGATGTACCGTTGGTAAGCTATTGAATGGAGTGACAATAACCATAGTGACAATAACCACAGTGACAATAACCACAGTGACAATAACCACAGTGACAATAACCACAGTGACAATAACCACAGTGACAATAACCACAGTGACAATAACCACAGTGACAATAACCACAGTGACAATAACCACAGTGACAATAACCACAGTGACAATAACCATAGTGACAATAACCATAGTGACAATAACCATAGTGACAATAACCATAGTGACAATAACCAAAGTGACAATAACCATAGTGACAATAACCATAGTGACAATAACCATAGTGACAATAACCATAGTGACAATAACCATAGTGACAATAACCATAGTGACAATAACCATAGTGACAATAACCATAGTGACAATAACCATAGTGACACACATGTACATACGTTCCAAATCTTTTCAAATACATAGAACTATTTTTTCAACATATTATTTAATTTAAAAAATATATATTTTATATTTCAACTATAGGTAAAAAATGTCATACCTACTATGTAAATCGCTGGCATCTTGCCAAAAGAGTTATGTAATATATCTTCCTTTTAAAACCCTGAAAAATTGCAAAAATTGAACAGGTAGGAATAAAAAATTTAAAAAATTCTTTGGACGCAGTGCCCGCGAGCTCTTGTAAGCTTGTTACCTTTCCCACGACCTTGACATGCCTGATGTAGCGTATCAACAGTGCACTCCGCAGAGAGTACTCAAGTAATTCCGAGGTGGGACCTGCCGACATCGCGCAAGTGGAAATAATGGTTAATTACATTTATTTAACACCATAAAATTAATTTAATCTGTTATAAATGTATCATGATAATTGGAATTTTGATATGGAACTGTAAGGTCATGAAACAGCACATTTCTATTTTTAGTAACATCGATTCTGGAAAATTTATACTAGAGAATTTACTTCAATATAAAGTAAATGATGACTTACCAAAGGCGGAGAAATCTAAAAATACGACTTTGTAACAACTGCATGATTTAAACAGCAAAGTTACGTTCTAATATATACAAGCCAGTCCAAGTAAAGTATGAATGTCTTCGCTTTCTTATTATCGTAATTTATTGGCCAATAAATGCATTCCATTGTGAAATAGAAACAGAAGTTTATTCTCCTTCTACCCCAATTAGTAATAAAGAACGTGATACCTGAAATCAATACAGAAAAAGAAGCACTTGTAAGTAAGAGATCCATTCAAGAAATCAATTGAAACTAGAAAACTAAAAATGTTATTTTTCTATTATTTACAACAACTAATCGTAAACAGTATCCCGATACGTCAAACCGTTTCGAAGATATTCTCTAAGGCCAACTTAGGTGGTCCAACCTGTTCGTTGTGACATCTGTGCCTAATTTGTGAACCATACAATTCTTCAATCGCGGTGCCCGTATTGCGTACAAGCCTCATACATTTTTCATTTATGCCAACATTTTCCCATTAAATGGCTTTAAACCATGTACAGTTATGCAAAAATCTGTTGGTTTGTACAGGTATGTTTAATTGTGCCTTTGCATGGATAGTTGCAAATATACTGAACGCGTATGTGTCTGTCCTCACGATATGACGCGGATCAAAAGCAGAAATATTCAGGTTTCGAAAATGTTGATTCACATTTATTCATAGTAAAAGTATCTTTAGGTGGTCACATTCCTTGTACAAATATCAATAGCAGTTGTAACTATTTCATGCCCAATTGTATTAGAGTTAATCGAGTGATGACAAAAAAAGAAAGACCATAAAAGCTCGTTAAGTAGTGAAAATGAAACAACGGTGATTGATTCGCGGGATCAAAGAGCTAAGAGGTGTGGTAGTAGCGATGTTCATGACATTGTGAACGGAGAAAACGGCCGTGAAGGCCGTTTGTGATTCGAATCGCTTTAAGGCAACAAGCACAGCGACCGTGAAACGATTGCGTGCAGTCGCGAAAGTGACGATAAAGGAGATACAGATAAAAGAAGGCAGTGGGCGTGGAGACTCCTAGGGCAGTGTGTGATGCTGAGGCGACAGCAACAGAAGACCGTGTTTCTCGGAGAGAAAGTACTTGCTCTAGCAGAGGTAGATCGCGCTTTCTGATAACCTGAAACTCCGTTTCTTTGACGTTCGCGTGTTGGAAATGAGTTAGTCATTCTTGTGTCCGAGAGAAACACATAGTTCAACTAGAGGAGAGGATTTCTCATTGGATTGTGTGAACTTCGTATGTTTGACCTTGCGCTAGACAAGAACTAATATTTCAACAGTTGAGTAAGAAGGCTAGTTTTTCTATAGATATTGCGTTGACTGATACTTAGAAGAGGAATTAAAAAGTGCCAAAATGAAGACAAAAATAAGATTCAAATACCTGCAATAAAGCATATCTTAAACAATATAAAATAAGACATAAATATCCTAGTATCTTCATTATCCAATATACATTTTAGCAGCAATATTCTTCTTTCATCCACATTGTAGGCATCTGCATTGAAAATTGTAAGTATAATATTATTATTGAGAAAACTTCCGTTTCAATCTCAATCATAATTGCACTGCAGACTGCACAGTATGTTTACATTTTATTTCTTTTTAATTAACATTCATTGGAGGCTTTATTCACAAAATGCTTTTTAGTATGACGTGAAGCATCAAAGTATTAAATATTATTTCCCCTTTTATTAATAGGCTCTTTGAAGTAGTAGATTCAAGAAGAAAATTCACGAAGTCACGATCTTGGCAGGTATATATTAATGTTAATTTAAAGTGATTGGCGCTTTATTCTACTTGAACTCAATGAAAATCCATGTAAAGAAGTGTCTTTTGACTACGTGATATATTTGAAGGACTGTATCAAAAGGTTAACCATTAATGATGTTTTATCTTCTATGAGCTTTTTCTTCCTTTGAAGTGGTTGACAATGGACGATACAATCTGTAAGAACGATATCGTTAGTGCGATAAGATAGATTACTTATGATCGATCTTAAATTAACGTAGCACTAATTTCGTACATTTATGGATAATGATCGTAATTGAAAATTTATATTAACATCACAATAACTTGCTAATTGTGCTACAACATCACAAACTTCATCGTATTATTGATAACAATTACGTAATATAATTTAACAACCACTACTATTCTACTAACTCTTCAGCCATCACATGGAGAACTACCAATGTTTTGTAAAAAGTGTAAATCGAGTTGAGAAAAATATTGCATCACGAAATGCATCTGCAGCTGTAATGTAAGTGTAGAGCAAGTTCGAAAAAAGGGAACTTTATCACCGTATATTTAGTAATTCGTAAATCTGCTAATATTTTGAAGAAAGTGTACTTAAATTAATTTAAAGATGTAACATTGAAGAATAAATTGCATTCAAATGAAATCTCAACCTTTAATAACAAAATTGTAGAATGGTGATGAAAAAATTTAATCTTAGAATTTTCGAAATTCTGGAGATTTGAATGAAAATTGTACTTTTTCCGTTTAATTAGCAAACAAATGTATATTTACTCGAACAAAATATGTAAAGAAAACGATTAGATCAGTTTTTGAAAAACTTGTTTGCGTCCTTTTTTAAATTGGCGAACTCAAATTTATGCGAAAAATACTAATATTTTAAATAAGCTGTACATGACATTATTTAAAGGTCTAATTTAAATACATTATTCTCCAGTAATGTATTTTTAGAAAGGGTTACAAACGTTTTGAACTTTCATAATTTTTAAAATTTCAGAGGTTTTAATGACAATTTCACCTGGCGATTTTTACAAGTGTACATTGCTCTTTCCAGGCGATAAATTAAAAAAATTGGAGGTGTTTTTGAGATAATTTGAAAATGATCTCGGAACTTCATGTAAAGTAAAATTAAATGTTCCCTTTCAAATTCCAGGGACCGCAAGATCAGCCAGACTAAACAATTTTAGTATAAATCCTGTGTACAGTTTAGTGTACACAGGATTTATACTAAGTCTTGTTCTAGTGTTGTTCACAGACGGACAAATAGCCGTTAAGAAAACATGTAACCGGTGTAAAGGACGATCGAATGTTACAGCATTACATAACTTTCTGTACATTAGGTATACGAGAAAATAAAAATTGACCTGAAAATAATATCTTTCTAAATGAAAAATGACTTAATGGTTAAAAAATATATTGAACGTATCAAAATGAACGAGAAAAATACAAAATCTTATAAATACAAAAATATTGAATGTATAATTCCTGTAATTGATTGAAATTTTGAGAGACCCGTAGCGCCTACACAGATCTGAAGTGTTTTGTTCTGTTCGTTAGTAACTCAAGGACTCAAGAAAAAATAAGAATTCTATTAAAGTTTTATTTTTATGTCTGAAAAACCTGATATCACGCTCTTCAGCTTGTGTTCGTTTCACCGCTTGATATCACTGTTTTTCGTTTGTTATTTTTTGAATACTGAATATTTCGTGATTCAGAATATTTAGGTGATTGAAACAGCATTGTTTTATGTTTATAAGAAATTACGCATGTGACTAATATAGAAAGAAAATTCATAATTTTATAAAAGCAGTTAATTAATATTTGTACAAAAGGGAAAAAGAGAGACGTCATGTCTGATTCATATTACACAGTGTATTTTAATATTATTTCTTAATCTGATATATTTGAAGAATATACGCAAATATAAAGCAATATTTCTGCTTCCTTTTGCGCTGTCGTGCGTCGTTATTAATGTAATTCAATGCTATGTTTCAGACTGACATACGTTTCATGTAAAAGAATTGAACACTTCAGCGCAAATGATACTGGCTTTGCTTCACGTATGCAAATGTTAAGCCAAGGCCCGATTTAAACTGTAGCCCTATCGGAGAAAAATGAAATTATGTTTTTATTGTTTGTAATGTAGATCTCAATAGATAAGCAGCTTTTGCTTCTAAAGACTATTAAAATGTTTATTACAATTATTAATAATCCTGCCAATCGTACTCTTGTTTAACAATCGTAGTGTGTATATTCATTGTATCTCAGAAATATTTATCCCATGCAAAATGAGTGATAAATGGCTATCGTATGTCTAGAATGCATATCCCCCAGGCTCTTGACACCGGCAGCCCATCAGCTCACGTTCTCGCTTCAGGGAACTCCAAGCCCGTGTTCCGGGAGTTCCCCAGGGACCCACCGCCGGGCGGCCTTTGACGCACGCGTCCCCCTCATTCATTTGTTCGCAGCCTTTCATCGCGCCGCCACTGCCACCCGATCGGCGCGCCCGTCTTGGGTCGCTGATTATAGAGCGCAGCACACGTCGCCAGCGGGCCGCCACCGCTCGCACTCCCCTCCCCCCCTGCCCCGCCACGCCCCCTACCACCGTCTCTGCGGACGGCGACGCCACCTTCGCCGCCCCGCCCCCGTCTCGCTTGGGTTTCAGAGCAGCTCCTCTGCCCTCCTCTCCCCTCCTCACCGCGATCTCCAAGTGACGGGCGCAGACCGCACCGACCTGCGAACTGCTCAGGGGTTTCCGGTTGCGGCAAAGGATTTCAAGGAACGCGTATTTCTGTGCAGCACCGCGCGAGAGGAAAATGGGGCCTGTGAGGGACGTGAAAAGCGTTGGATGTGACTTCCGAGAGATTGGGTGTTATGAGTTTTAGAAAATGTTTTGGCTGAGATTCGCGACGCAGTTTTAATTTTTAATGTTTTATTTTTAACCAAAAAGGAGAATAAAACAGGGTTAGATCAGAATATAGTGTGTCAAGATGTCTGGAAACAATTTAATGGTACAGTATTTCTCTAGTATTGCAGGGCAGTATTTATTGTGCAAGCTTTCTTTCTTATGAGCCAATATAGTGAAAGATATTCTTGACAACTACAAATGGTAATAATGGAATAAACAGAAGAAGTGAAAGCACTAAAACACTTATTTTTCTTAGGTTAATGTAATTTGACAAAATACATAAGTAGTTGATTTTGTAACACCCAGAGTTTCTACATCCGTATATAGTGTATTACTTGAGTAACCTGCGTATGTTTGTGCGTCCCTCCATCACGCTCGGTTAGACCAATTTCCATCCACCGGTTGAGACAAACAAATTCACGCTTTTCAATTTACTGATGGTAAACTGATGATTTGTTTTCGAATCCATCCAGAAGACTCTAAGAAATATGCCCAAAAACGTCTGTTCGTGTCATTTTTAGCGCTGTGATCTAGCCGTGTCCGCACGAACTACGTGTCACATCATCTCAGTACCCAGGTGCTGAATCACACTGGTCGATAGAGATTGCATTGTACGATCGGCACTGTTCATAGTATGCGACGAAGGGTTTGGATGGTTCGGAAGAAAAAAGTTCATTGTTAGTGAAGCGACTCAGTTGCATAATTATTGTTTTATAGCATAGTTTTGTTAAGTGTAGCATATACGATAGTGCCAATGAATTAATTTCCTTTTGTAGGATAATTTCAATTTTAAAATTACGTTCTAATATAAATCTATATGAGTGAATACGTTCTAGAATTGAAGCTTGCGAATGTAAAATTGTTCTTAAATTGGCCGGCTGATAAGATACCGAAAGAATGTACTTTTTAGAACAAACACTCTGGGAGGGTTCGGATAAGTTTTCTCCATCACCATTATTCTAGGGTGGCCAGTGACTTTAATCGGAAAGAACATCCGATAAGAAGAGTTGCGACCGCTCATTTTTTGTAGTTTTGTTACTTAATTTGATTCTCGATAAATATTTTTCTAGGAATATTTTAAAGAACAATATTATGATGGAAATGTGTCAACATAAGCGACGTAGAAAATATGTCAATATATGTTAATTCTCAAAGAATCACTAATGAAATCAATGGTAATTGAAAATCTCGCATTAAAAAAATGTGGTAAATGTTGGGTCAGAAATGTTGGACAAGTGTAATATGGGTCAATAAATATATTTCTGGCACAAGCTCATATTTTTTTAGGTTATTCTTCAAAAATTCATCTTTTTCTAAACTGTTGCGAAATTCATTCATTGGGCCTGTATACTTTCTGGAACATTATGACTAGAAAGACATGCACTATATTTGTCTACGAGCTTTAATCCTCTTTTCTTTAACAGAAGTTCACAGTGTGGGGCGAGAGCGCCCTGCAAATGAGAAACTTTGATTGTTTCATGTGCTTCCCAAGAGCTTCTGGGACATTTCATCTCTCGTCGCTTAGTTGGAGAAATGCGATTACCATGTTTTAAATCGTCTATTTTGTATTATGCTTTATCAGTTACGAGTTCTATCAATAAGGAAAACTGAGAAAAATATTATTAATTGAATAGTTTAGTTTTACCTAATTTAAAAATATTTCTGTACAACGTTAAGGTCAATACTAACAACGAAGCCAAGTAGAAGAATACGATAGTCAAAATTGTATCGAAGGTTCTGAAACAAGTGATACCTTTTTCTAATACTGAAATATCTCGTTCGTGTTTGTAAATTTTATTTTATTTTCGTACTATCCCCAAGCAAGGCGAGGATCTGTACGAATTTTCCAGAACAAAATATCCTTATCTTTCCGGAAGATTGTTCGAGATATTTACAGAGCGAGACATATCTATGCTTCCCCAAACACCGCAGTGAACACATTCTAAATATTCCGTTCGTTAAGTTCCTCATCCGTGAATCTCCATAATGAAAGAAAGAAAGAAGCTAAGAAAGAAAGAAAGAAGCTAAGAAAGAAAGAAAGAAGCTAAGAAAGAAAGAAAGAAAGAAGCTAAGAAAGAAAGAAAGAAGCTAAGAAAGAAGCTAAGAAAGAAAGAAGCTAAGAAAGAAAGAAGCTAAGAAAGAAAGAAGCTAAGAAAGAAAGAAGCTAAGAAAGAAAGAAGCTAAGAAAGAAAGAAGCTAAGAAAGAAAGAAGCTAAGAAAGAAAGAAGCTAAGAAAGAAAGAAGCTAAGAAAGAAAGAAGCTAAGAAAGAAAGAAAGAAAGAAAGAAAGAAAGAAAGATGCTAAGAAAGAACAGATTTTCAGAACATTGGAATGCAGAAAATTAGAATGGCAAAAAAAAAGTGTTCCAAGTTTCTATTTTTCTATTTTCTATCTATCAATTTTCTATCTTTCACTTTATATTGGTATGTAAATTTGTTGCAACACATTTGAATAAAATGCATTTTAACAACTATTGACAAAACTTTATGGAAAATATTCAACAGTCGTGAAGAGTTCCTTCACATTCTCTTCTCAAATCATTAAAGAGACAAATAAAGCAAAGAATTAAGAAACAAATTAAGCCATTTAGCATTTTATTTCACATAATTCTCCTTCTTAGTACTGTTGTGACACCTCTTGGAATTCTGTATTTCATACAAACATGTAAGGTGCGTGTTTCTTTGGCAATATGTTTCATTGTCAATATGACACACCAAGCTTTCGTGTATTACACTTGCATGTTTTTCAATTTCTTGCATTCTTTAAAAGTTTAAAATTTTAAAATATGCTTCAAATTCCACAATGTCATATACTTTTTATATAGTTTTTCCCGTTTTTTGACGATAAAATAAATATCTCACTTTATATGTCTCATTTTAAAACTCGTATTAGCTTTCAATAATATTTTAAGCTGTAATATTGGTAATTATATATTTAGGTTCAACTAAAAAATACACAAAATCAATTTCATTTGTATAATATATATTATACCATTTATTTATGTATTAATATTCATACTTTAGGTTGGAAAATTTCGTAAATTCTTTACAGTAATTCTTTAATTTATAATTAAGTATTATTATTAATACCTTAATAATTTGAAAATAGCAAATGAATAAGTAACTAAGATATTTGTAAAGAGATGTGATTAACTTCTGCACAAATCAAAGCGCAAAGAATCATTCGCTGTTTTTAACAACTACGCTTTTGTACAGCCTGGAGAGGACTAAAAGTACATCATAGAAAAAGGCAAAAAACGTTTATTGTATGGTGCAAGAAGAGTCAAAAGTTGGTCCAGGATTTTCAAGCGTCTTTAAACTAATTACAGTTTTCCTCGTTTATGTGTGTTATTTCCTCAGTTTTAAAGTTCTACAATTGAATTTTTTTACAAATATTGAATTTGCTTCCTTTTTTACAGCGTATGGGTGTGTGTGTGTGGGGGGGGGGGTGATACATACCCACGTCATATGTGTGTGATAAAGTATAAAAAATACAGCACCTAAGAATAAATCGCTGGGGGATGGATCGCACGCTTTCTATTTCCTTAGCAATGCCTCTTTCACAAATACAAACAGGTGTATATAATAATACAGGGTTGAGAAAATACTTTAAAATTAGTTTCTTTTTTTTAAGAAAAATTAAATTTAAAAAAGTATTTAAAACCCTACGCGAACATACTTTATAAATAAGTATACATACACATACACACAAAAGTAAGTATTCATACTTTCACAAAATACGTTAGGTCTTGATGTGCTAAATACATACGTATTTAAAATACTTCAAATACTCAAAATACTGTAAATATAAAGTAAGTTTGTATTGTATATGTTTTATTGCGACAATATATTGTAATTTTCAGTTACAGTAAATTAGTAATTGGCAGTCATACAAATTTATGAACAATAACTTTTGTAATGTAATGTAACAATATGTATAAATATTTTCAAATATAAAATGAAAACAAAAAATGTGAAAATATATCAATAAACAAGGATAATTTAAATTGAAGAGCTGAAAGGAGCTATCCTCGTTCTACATTATCATCATCATCATCATCTTCTTCTTCTACTTCTTCTTCTTGTATTTGAAGCATTTCAAGTATTTCTTTTGTTTTTAATACACATACCTGATGTATTTAAATACATCTATAAAATTCCTGCTTTAAAACCACAACAATACAGTTTTTCAAATACAAAATGTATTTAAAATAACTATTTCAAATATACATATTTAAAAATTGCCCAACCCTGTAATTATAATATGTATTTGGGTATCTGCTTTTCTTATACCTATTCGATAATCAGCATTAAACTTATAAGTTTTCAAAATTTTCATTTCTTTATTTAACTGTTACGGTAAATACCAATGAAAATATTGAAGATATAAGTATTGACTGTAGGAAGATGACTTACCGGGTCAATAATTAAAGATCTTACAAATAAAGAGCCACTTCAAAAAGATTAGAGGTAAGTCTGAGGAAAAAAAGGAAGATGAAATAAAGAAGGATGAGAAAAGGAAGGAACAAAAGAAGATAAAATTGTGGGTGTGGCGATAGAAAAGTTGTTTCGAATTTCTTTAACTCAGCTGCGTCTATTTCTTTTCTTACGCACATACGATATTGATCCTTTAATAAATGACCCATTATGTTTTAATATTTAGTTATGAGAATGAGGGCGAAAGATGACGAGACAGTTCTAAACATTGAGTATGATGGGCATTCGTTAATTGCTTCAGTCTGACAAGGACGTTGTGAAGGGTTTCGAAATGGATAACAAAAACAAACGTGGCATACGTGCAGATGCAAGGCGGTTAGAATGGCCACACTGATACATGGTTGACGACAAAATGTTGCCGAGAGGTTTTGGTGGACCACGGAAAAGTGGGATGTGGTCGAAAGCAGATGAACAAGTCTCTAGAAGAAAGAATGAACACACACATTAAAGAGTAAAACTATGGCGATCGTTTCATTGTAAAACAACGATTTTTTGTAAAACGACAGTCATAAACATAATTAGTCGAAGTTATAACATTATTCGCATTTATAATTACATTATAAAGATAAAATTTCATAATTGGCCGCGTAGGTGTGAAATGTTATTGAATTTGTTGCAATTCAAAAGTCGTGAAGACGTTACTAATTGATTTAGGTCTAAAAACACCATTCTAAACATACTAAAAAACCAAGCTGTTACAGTTCCTCTCTATCTCAAATGAAACGAATCCTTTTTCTCCTTATCGACCACCCCAATCGTCAAAATTTGTGACGTCCCTGGCGGGAGCGGTGGTAGACGCAACAGCGGGGAGGCATGGGGGTGGGGTGGTGGCGCGTCATCAGCCCTGTCGTCGTCGCGGCCCGACACAATGGCCGCGTAGGCCGAGCTTGCTTTCAGGGGCAGCGGCCCGTCTCCGCGCTCGCGTTTTGTTTCTCTGCGAATTATTTTCCTTCGCGCACGCCACTCTCTCCGCTACAGCACCACCGCCCCCTGCACCTCCCACTGCATCTGCCGCCCTCATCGCCTCCCACATCGCCTTCACCGCCCCACCGTCTCAAGCCTCGCCGCCCCCACCACCTCCGTGCCCCTCCCTTGCCACCATTCACGTGATCTCCTTTGTTTATAGCCGCCCCCACCACCTCCCACTGCCCCTGCTGCCCACACCGCCTCTCCCATCACCTTCACCGCTCCAAACCCCGCCGCCCGCATTACCTCCGCCCCCTCACCTTCCCCCACTCTACTACCTTGCCCCTCACCCACCTCCACCATCAACGTTGTCTCTTTTGTTTATCGCCGCCCCAAACCGTCCCCACAATCTCCAACTGCCTCTGCCGCCACCACCGCCTCTCTCATCGCCCTCACCGCCCCACCGTCTCAACCCTCGCCGCCCCCATCACTTCCGCGTCCCTCCCCTGCCCCCACTCCACTGCTCAGCCACCTCAACCACCTCCATCATCAACGTTGTCTCCTTCGTATATCGCCGCTCCAAACCGCCCCCACTACTTTCCACTGCCCCTGCTGCCTACACCGCCTCTCCCATCACCTTCACCGCTCCAAACCCCGCCGCCCACATTACCTCCGCCCCCTCACCTTCCCCCACTCTACTACCTTGCCCCTCACCCACCTCCACCATCAACGTTGTCTCTTTTGTTTATCGCCGCCCCAAACCGTCCCCACAATCTCCAACTGCCTCTGCCGCCACCACCGCCTCTCTCATCGCCCTCACCGCCCCACCGTCTCAACCCTCGCCGCCCCCATCACTTCCGCGTCCCTCCCCTGCCCCCACTCCACTGCTCAGCCACCTCAACCACCTCCATCATCAACGTTGTCTCCTTCGTATATCGCCGCTCCAAACCGCCCACACCACCTCCCACTAACCCTGCTGCCCCCACCACCTCTCCCATATCGTTAACGTCTCCACCGTTGCCGACCCCACCACCTCCGCCGCCTTCTCCTTCTCCCACGTCACTGCCCCGCCCCCTCAACCACCTCCACCCCCGCACTCCACTCAACCAATCCCCTCCCCGCACTCCACTGCCCCGCCCCTCAAACACCTCCGCTCCATCTCCTCCGCAATCCACTGACTCGCCCCTTCGACAACCCGCCCCCTTCCCCTACTCCCTGCCCCGCCCCCTCAACCACCTCCACCCTCATCCCCTCCCCACACTCCACTGCCCCGCCCCTCAAACACCTCCGCCCCATCTCCTCCCCAATCCACTGACTCGCCCCTTCGACAACCTTCGTCCCCATCCCCTCCCCCTACTCCCTGCCCCGCCCCCTCAACCACCTTCACCATCCACGTTGTCTCCTTCGCCCCCACCACCCCCATAACTCTAGTAGCATCCCACCTTCACCGCCCTGCCCTTCCACAACCCCCTCTTCCCATCATTCCCACCGCCCTCTTTACTCCGCCAATCCATCGCCGTCTTCCCACTATGTATCCTGCAGCTATCCTCACCGCCGCCACCCACAACCACAGCTACCCCCACTACCGCCCCGAGCCGCCTTACTCGCGTCGGCGCCAAGGACGCGCGCTCTGGGACCAAGACGCACTCGCCGCTCGCCGCCTTTCTTCTGCTTCCCGGGGCCGCGTTGCACTGCCTTTTACGCTCAGTGGGGAGGCGCCGTGAATGCGTGCGCTGTGGCTTACGGAGGTGCACGCGAACGACGAACCGCCGCTCGCGCTCCTCGGAACACAACGCTACGCTCGCGCCGAGCAGAATATCATAAGCTGAATGGAGAAGCCAATACCTTATGGTACGTTTTTTCCGGGTTTGACGTGGCCTTCACATGTGTGCTCTCCACTGTAGGAATTTCGTATTTGCCGTCTTCGGTGACTCAGAGGGCTGGGCCTCTGGCCGGGTGAATCTACGTTTCGAGTGCAGACGGTGGCAGGATTTTCCATAGTAGTTGCATATCTAGGTGGAATATCTAGGTGGAGAATTCTAGCGGCCGGCTGCTGTGATTGATAGTTTTCCGTAGTTTCTCGGATCAAAACCAGGCGAAAGCCGGAGCAGTACCCTAACAAACGGGCCAAGGACCGCGCGATATTTCCTTCCTCTTCCTTGTCCTCTCCTCACCTCTTACGTACGCACACTTACACTAATATGCACTACACTAACTCACATGTCGCGAGACTAGTCGGGCGCTTAAAGCTTGCCCGGGCTAGGACCCTGTTGAGTGGAGAAACCCCGCGAGCCAACGTGCAGATTGGTCCCGGATCTCACCATTCAGCGAGGCAAGAATCACCACCACCAACCGCCATAAAAACATACACTACATTTATGGAACTAATGATTTTAGCAGTTGACGCACCCGGAATCTCAATCAATTAATCAAATATTGTACTCACGCACACATGTATTTTTTATATTGAAAACTATTGAAGACACAATTTTACTACAATATTCTTGAAATTCAATGAAATTTTTGAAATATGTTCAGCATGAAACTTTTTTGGTTTTAGATCACCAATCATCTTTGTTTATAATAAAAACACACTTTTTGTATTATTCCAATGCACTATCAGTCATCCAAATATCTTGAGTACTTAAAAATAATCTCCACGAATTATTTCCTCAAATATTGTTGATAAAACATTTTTTCACATCATCCATTTTATAAACAAATATTTTTTATCATGACATAAATTATTTATCTTTTTTCCCAAATTATAATATCCAAAACTCTAAGAGACACAGTACAAGCGGCTCGCCAGCGTAATTGTGCGGCCCGCGGCAGTCAAATGCAGAATAATAAACTCGCTCCGAGCGTTCGAGACAGGACAGATAATGTTGACATCGAATTGGAAGGGCATCTTCGAGAAGGCATCTGCGGGCATGCGATCTTTGAGAAGGATAACCCTAATGAGATAGAACAGTTTTTGCTATACGAAAGTAGTTGTAAAGTTTCCATTATGCTATTTCGCAATATGCACCAAAAGTATGAAAAGAGAAAACTCAAGATACTTAATCAAGACTGTTAGGTTAAAATTAAATTCTTGTATTAGGGCTGTAAGCGATAACATCAGTAGTGTGTGAAGGACCTCTGCATTTGTTAGGCATGCCAACCCTTTCGGACCCTATACTCACAACTGTAAGATTTGTTTGTCGATGTTCTGCTACTGACCGGTTTTCCTTAACAAAGTTGGGCTTAACGAAGTTGAATAATTTTGTATTATGTATTGTACTGTATGAAATTTAGTGTTCATTATTGTAATGTATTATGGTATTAGATGTAGAATAAGTGTGAAGAATTTACCACCTGGTTTAATGCCCAAATCAAATTAATTAAAGTATCTACTACATTAGTTTGTTATTCATTTTCGTTTTGATTATATTGGGCAATGTGGGAACACGTATCTCATCGATGCGGTCCCTCAATGATATGTTTACAAATTATTTGCCTTAAGGCTCGTATGTTTGTGCACTTCTGGTTTGAAGCAACTCCGATTATGGATGCTACATCGGTGCCGATTTTTTCAAAACATCGACGTTTCTATAAACAAACGTATGGTCGTCGTTGTGTGTTTATGTGTTCGAACCAAACTAATCCAGTTTGTACTACCTTTATCTAGCAGTCTAACTCTCGTCCGTGATGATTCTGAAACCCTGGCATTTCATTCTTCTTTTCTCGTATTTCGCATATGAAGAGGCGTTTTTTAAACTATTTTCAGTTTAATCATAATAGTAAAAGAATATGCGTGGCCACTGTCAAATTAAATTTTGTTGTGCACAAATACAATAATACTAGATGTTACTAAACCAGCTTCAAAATATTGATATTCCAAAACATGTTTTCATTTCGAACATCGATGTTCTGTTATCGAGTTAACTATCTCAAATAAGATAATTTTCTCTTGCATGTATTTCTCAAATTCAGAACAGATTATATTTGATAATAAAATAGTTTAATGAATCTCAAAATGACTAACGATTTTTGTTACTGAAGTTAATGATTATAAAAGTAATCGCATATTAACGTTTCTTTTTTCATGAATCAAGAAAAATATACAGGAACATCCCAAAAAAGATTCGTTTTGTGAGACGGTTTAAAACGTTGAGTCAAATGGATACTTGGACGCACTATTAAAACACGTCGTTGGCATCTATTTAAAATAAGACATCAAATAAACTTTTTTATGAGACTAATATGAATATTTTCGTTTCGTTAAAACGAGCCCGTCTCAAAAACAACTGCCGAGGAATGATTTGCCACCTCTCCTTAGAAATGAGAAACATGAAACTATAATCACGTAATGCGTTTTCACAAAGCGACAAAATAAAATACCAACGCCCGAATATAAGACACACTTCCTCATTCTGTACGTCCTACACAAACAACGGAACAAAGTATATGCGTCGATGAAGTGTTACACAGCAGCGTTTGTCGAGTACATCATCTCGCCATGAATACCAAGTAAATGTTGTATAGGATAGTGCGAGTCCGTAAAAACATATTATCCGCCGTTTACTCAGTTTTATGATCCACTTAATAGCGAAGTCATCGTAAAACGCGGGTGTCCTGGCGCCCTCTTTGCATGATTAGGGTCCTTGGGCTGTTTCATTTGAACGCGAGCCCGGGCTTCTCCGTCGCTGTGCTCTCCTTTCCGCAATCCGGGCAGCGGCTCTGGCGTCGCCCATCCACCCACGCGTCCGCTCCGCCCGCCCGCCCCGTCCACCCCGCATGCCCCACCCGCCTCGCCCCGCCCCGCTCACCCGCCCCGCCCCGCCCCGCGCCGCCCCGCCCCTCCCCGCCTCGCCTGCCACGCTAAGCCTCCGCCAACCTGCCTCCCGCCCACCTGCCCCGCCTTCCAGCCCTCCTGCCTCCCTGCCCCGCCTTCCCCCCGCCAAGCCCTTCGACCCGCCCCGCCTCCCGCCAAGCATCTCGCCCCCTGCCAAGACCCGCTGCCCTGCCAAGACCTGCCCTGCTAAGACCCAAGGCTCCGCGAAGCCCCCTGCCCTGCCAAGACCCGCCCTGCACTTTCCTCTGTCCTGCCCCAACTCTGTCCTGCCATGTCCTGCCATGCTCCCTGCCATGAAAGCCCTGCCCATTCTCGCCAAACTCCTGCACTGCCTCCCCACCCTCCTGCTCCCGCTGCCTCTGCCCCACGCTACGCCATGCCCCCACCCTCGGCCCCGCCCGCCTGCCACGCTAAGCCCTGCCCCACCAATCCCCGCCCCCCCCGCTCCGCCGGCCCCACCAAGACCCGTCCCACCAGCCCCGCCAAGCCCCGCCCCTCCCCGCCCCGCCCCGCCCCGCCCCGCCAAGCTCCGCCTCACCCCGTCTCACCCTACCCGTCCCCGCACCATCAGTCCCGCCAAGACCTGCCCCGCCCCACTCCGCCACCCCGCCCCGCCCCACGAGGCGTCTCCGCACATGCACGCGGCCCTTCCGTCGCGCTGGGAACAAGCAATAATCTTTTGTTCCTCAAATATTAGAAGACGGGCGCGGCGGCGCAGGCCGGGCGCCGAGATGAGGCGCGCCAAAGAGCACGAGGCGGCGCGTGTGCGGCAGCCAGGAGGCGGAGGACCGCGATGATAAAGGCATGGGAGGAGGAGGAGGAAGAAGAAGACGAGGCGGAGACGCCGCGGGGACGCGTCGCCGACCCAACGCGGCAACCAGCGTCTTGGAGTCCCCGGCGCCGCTGCCATCGCGAACAATATAATGATAGCGGAGGTTTGTAATTGGCGGACAAAAGACAGGCGGCAGACGGGAATGTCCCGGCTTTCCGCTAGGGGCGCCCCACGGCGCGCGGCGTGGCAGGGGGCGGGGCAGAGCGGGGCGGGGGCGGAGCTGTGCGCCTCCAGCGCCCATTGGCGCGCAGTGGAACGGAAACACGCGAGCATCGGGGCGCGCACAGGCCGCCCCAGCCCCAGCCACCGCCGCCCGCCCGCCTCGCCCCGCCCCTCCCCGGCCCGCCCCGCTCCGCCCTGCCCCGCCCCGTCCCACTCCGCCCCGCCCCGTCCCACCCCGCCCCGTCCCACCCCGCCCCGTCCCACCCCGCCCCGCCCCGCCCAGCCGCCCGCTATCCCCGGTCCTCCCGCTCCGGGTGGCCCTCATGACGCGAAGCGACGGCGAGGCGGCGGCGGCGGCAGTGGCGGTGGCGGCGGCGGGGACGCGAGTGATAAGAAGGGGCGCTCTCTGGAGCACCGCCACCATCGTTGGCGCCTCAGTTACCGCCATTGCAGCTGCTATCGCCGGCGACGCCACTCGCCACTGCGGACGTCGCAAGGCTAGGTCGCTATCGGCGACGCTTTGAACCCTCTCAATTCCTTGTTTATCGCAAACGGTCTTATCAATTTTTCATTTATAATTTGGAAAAAAGAAAAGAAAAATTGTAATTGTAGTTCTCTCCATAGTGGCCATTTTGTTTACAACAAATCTTTTGCCTGGATTTCACCATACGTACCAACCACACGAGAGTTTCTGATGTCGCTTCTCGTTGTACTCACTAATGTCTCACTGAACTCCAACGCCTTCATCCCCGGAGCGGTAGCTCAGTGCATCAACTGATGTCACTGCAGCGCCTCTGACCGGGAGGTCCTAGGTTCCCACTCCCCTCGGCGGCAGGATTTTCTGCGCTAAGTTTTCAGCTAGATCAAATTCTCTGATTCTCTGATTCAGCTAGTCGCTGTCTAGAGGAGAATTCTAGCGGCCGGCTGCTCTGATCGGTAGTTTTCCGTGATTTCTCTGATGAACACTAGGCGAATGAGCACATACCCTAACAAACGGGCCTCCGACCGCGCGCGATCTTTCCTTCCTCTTCCTTGTCCTATCTTCTCCCCTTTCACACACACACACACACACACACACTTACACTAACATGCACCACACTACCATGTATTCCGGTAGCCAGGTCGGGAGTTTAGAGCTTGTCCCGGCTAGAGTAGTGCCCCGCTGGTGGGAGAGTCCTAGTTAGGGGGAAACCCCGCTAGCCGACGGTAGATCGGCGCCGGATCTCGCCAACCCACGGGGGAAGATCACCGCCATCTCCCGAGGAAAAAAACTGCACTATACTTACGGGACTAATGACCTAAGCTGTTGACGCGACCTGAATCACTAATCAACCAACCAAATCCAACGCCTTCATCTCTTCCATCATCACCACGATAGCCACATCCTCCGTCACCTTCCCCTCATCCCCTTTTCTGCCACTGTATCTCCCTCCCTGGTTCTTTCTCACGACCACGCTCCCTCGAGTAAGAGCGAAAAATGGTGGAAGGAAATTAGCTACAGCTACATAACTTTTAATAATGTAGAGCCCCCGAGGTCCCTGTCGTCCTTGTCGGCTCGCGGCTCGCCCGGAGAAAGCGAGCATCACACTTCATTGTCGTCGCTCATTGTCAGCCCTCTCCCCAACCCCTGGTCAGCCGCAATCCCTTGAAGGCCTCACTATGAAAGGTCGTTCATCTGCTACGAATATGAACGATTTCGCCTTGTCCCCCTTAATGTGGTATTAGCCCCCATTCTTATCAACCCGATCGCGCACAGCGGGGCTCCGGAAAGGGGGAGGTAGGGGGTCCTCTTTTGCGTGCAGTGGAGCTCGTCGGAGCTCATTTCTCGTTTGATTTCACTCGGGGCCCTCCTCCACTTGTCTGAGGGGTCCGCGTTTTAAGAGCTAGCCACGCGCCGTTGTGAAAGTTGTAATTTTAAGGCTTCGTCTTTAATTTCATGCGATATTTAACCCGCGTTGGCTTATATCACGTGATGAAGCCACGAGCCCGAGGATTCTCCCTGCGCCCATGCATCGTTAATCAAATTGGCTGGGGATTGCGCTGATAAGGGATTTCGCCGGTTCCTTTAGTGTCGAGTTCGCTGACGCGACTGCGTTCTGACGCCGATAGTTCTGTAGTCGTTGGAGTATACTATGCGTCCTGTTGAGTACTTGAACTATGAACTTTCATGGTAATAACCATTAGGTAATCTGAAGATTATGAAAGGTGTAATCGGTCGTTTTATAATTACTTAACTGTCTTGTTCTGTAGTTTGATTAGTGGGAGAGCTGATACTTCGGGCTACAAATAATACTTCCTTTCGGCAGAATGATGAAATTCGCAAAGTCGCAACCATTACCCAACATGTATTTTCTCGAACGATGAATGTTATGAAACACTTCTTCAAAGAAAAATCTCATTTAGCACCACCATTAAATTGTAAATAATCTTGCACCAGACGAGTCGCAACGAACTCATTTTTTTTTCCATTTTTTAATAAGTATATTTAGGTATACATTTTTGTAACCAGACACCATGTCTCTCTGACATTTAATTAAAATGTCAATTTATAAGCAAATAAACTCCCGAAATGATTATCAAAAATAGTTTTCTGCATTGTTCACGGATTTATGTACTTCTAATTTTACATATCTATACTAGAAAATCGCAGGCATCAATAAATATTTCTTAATGCGTTAATGTGTACAATGAACAAAGGACGTCTCGCAATGTTTGGAAAACGAGAGAGAAGATTAAAAATAAGAAACATTTCTACAGTTAAACATTCACAAGGAACAAGTAAACAATAGTATATTGCATGGTTTTCTAAGTAAACTGAACTGTTTAATATTTACTAGCATTTTTGAAATATATTTTCAGTGAAATCGCCGATACGTTTAAAGAAATAATGTATCCAAACTGTCTGTACTTTGTAACAAACATTGATGTATTCTTTATTCCTGATCAAAAATTTTAAACAGCACGATATGAGAACAGAATTTATATTTCCGATTTTTTTGTTTATAAATGTTTTTTTTCTAGGCATGTATATCGCAATGTTCTACACTTGATATGTTTCTGTCTTTACTTCAAGAAACGCCTTTTCCAGTTCTTAAATGCTTCTGTGTTTAGTTATGAATTGGAACGAAACAATATCCCTAGTTACCTAGAGACTGACGGTTCGGTAGACATTTTACTCTGGCTTTGCCTCAATAACTGTAGGCTTATTAATGTGCATGTGACACTGCTGTATTATGAAAATTTTCATCATAATATAATTTCATAAAAATATGTCCATTTCATCAAACTATACTACATTCTTTTTAAGCCATGTCTCGTCAATCACATGCACCATCCGCTCCGCATATTCTTTTGGTAAAAACATTGTCTTGCTAAAAGTGATTTATACGCAACAGAAACGAAGCACAAACGTCGTACGATTTATGGTCAAATATCCATGGACACGCCCACGCACACGACACTAACCTACATTTCCCTGGCATGAAAACGCATCTTTCATTACATTATTTTATGGAAAACTATTAAATTGTTTATGTAAGTATTTTTCAACAAACGTTAAGAATTTGAAACATTAATAAAAACATAATATAAAGAAAATTTCCTAGGCGAATGCCGGAACAGTACCAAAACAAACGAGCCACAGACCGCGCGTGATCTTTCCTTCCTCTTCCTTGTCACATCCTCAACCCTTACACACACACTTACACTAACATGCACTACACTACCACACATTGCGGGACACCGGTCGGGGACTTTGAACTTGTCCCGGCTGGGGCGGTGCCTCGCTGGTGGGAGATACCTGGTTGAGGAAAACCCCGTTAGCCGAAGGTATGTCGGCGCCGGATCTCACCATCCAGCGGGGGAAGACCACCGCCACCTCCCGAGCAAAAACACGCACTACACTTACGGGACCAATTATCATAGTGGTTGACGCATCCGGTATCACTAAGAATCAATCAATCATAAATAAATAAATAAATAAAATTGTAGGAAAAAGTTAGCCACGTTATGGTTATTAACTTGAAGAAGAATGTAATGTTAAAAGCGACCGTTGGCAAACGACCTAGGTCAAGCCATGCGCGTGCTGCCAGCGCTATCCGCTGAGCACGGCCGGTCAGCGCTGTGCTGGCCAGCGAATGCCGGCCGCCGGGGGCGGGCGCGGGCGCGGGCGTGGAAATCTCCGTGCTAAACAGCGCACGCCGGGCGCGTTGCCTTTGAGTTACGGTGATGAAAACCGCGCGCGGTTATGCCTCATGAAGCCCGGCGGGGGCGGCCCGCGAAATACTGCCGCCACGGAAGTGAAACATTATCCAGAGGGCGCCTGAACGCCGCCACGCACCACGAAGCCACTGCACTGTTGCACAGCGCGAAACGCCGCGCCGCCCCCGCACCGCTCCGCCCCGCCCCCGCACTGTGTTAAATTTCAAACTAACAGTGACTTCCCCTCACCATCTAGAAGACATCTGAGAAGCCTTCTCTACCATCTGAGAAGATATTTTCCTCTAAAATTAGTGTTAGTTAGAAATTTAAGTTTACATCTCCATATGGTACTTATAATTATGCACTATATTTGGTAATTTCAACACCTTAAAAGGTACCTAATTGTAATCTATGGCCATAGAAATTTAGGTAATTAGCTGTATTTCATTACTAAGTATAGTTTATAAGGAATATTGGGTTTCAAAGGAAAAATAAAAAATAATGACATGTGTATGATGCATATAAAAACAGGTTTTCATTAATTAAAAATCATACATCAATGTAATCTGGTGTAGCTAACAAATTCTCAAGTTTAGAGTAATTTTGGAGTCTTTTGGGCACTTTAACTAATTTTTTGGTGCTATAAATAAATTTTTATTAGACAAATAAAAATTTATTTATTCACAGGTATATAGTTCCAACGCCGACCGCTAGGCGGTGTTGTTCTTGACCGGCGCTTGGATTATTGATTTTTTCTTGCTTCTCCGCTGCCTACTCCGTTGCTCTAGCTTACAGATTCCATGTATACAATCGATATGTATTATTCCACGCCTCAGTGGCGGTGAATTCATCCCCTCCACTTGTTGGAGAAGTTATAAAAACGGCCTGCGTGCTGTTATTAAACCCCTTACGGGCACAGCCCATACCCCCTTACAGTGTCTGTCGTCCAGCTCGTCGCAGCTCTTGCTCCTCGGGTTTCGCCGGCATTTAGGCCGGCCGTAGGTGATGGTAACACGGGTATTAGGTTTTTTGAAGTACACGGATCCACAAAAGGTGGATTTCTAATTTTTGTATGCAGTATTTATACTGCCATGATGGAATTGGATTGACCTCAAATGGGTATTGATGTTTTATGTTAAGGTTCTGATTATCTGGTAAATGTGCTGATACTGTTTCATGTATGTTAATGAGGCTTTGTGCCTATTTTTTCAGGAAGTTGGAAATTGTATGTGTTGTGTGTTGTTCACGTCGTGCTCCTGTTGAGGGCGGTGACTCCACACAGGCGGATTTCTGTGTCGAGCCTTGATAGCGGCAGAACCGCCAAATCTATTTGCACTCTGTACTCATTGTTGTGTTTTTTGTGTTGCAGAGCTTATAGTTGCTTCATGCCTTGAGTAAGACGTAAATCGCATTGGGCCTCTGAGGTGTGTGTTTCCTGTTTCTTCATGCCTTGAGTAAGACGTGAATCGCATTGGGCCTCTGAAGTGTGTTTCCTGTCTGGATCGTGGCCCATACGGGCAAATTCCCGTGGTCATTGGATGGTCCAGTTTCGGCCCCGTGAGCTCGCTACTTTGTGCGGCTCGGGTAACAGGTCGTCCGTCGACGTATGTGTCGGCACGTGAGTGGCGGCCTTTTGCATGCGACAGCATCAGCACAAAATTGTTGGTTGGTAAAAGCGGTAAAAGTGTAAAAATCAGAACTATCAATCCAATTCCATCAAATGTGTGTTGCCCGTGATTTCCATCACTAAGGTGTAATTATGGTTGACGAAAACACTGATAAGTGGCATATTTTACTTGGTTTTTGGTATTGTTGCCTCATAGTAGGCTTTAAATTGATAACATTTTCTTAGGTAGAATTTTTATGTGTGACGCCTCCATTTTTGTTGTTTGAGGCATAGTTCAATTTTCCGTGTATCACTCAATTTGTTCATTTTTTTGTATAGAAGGGTTGTTTATTGATATACGCCCTTGTCAAAATTGGAATTAATAATTCGTAAGCCGCTCGCGGCCTTAAAGTAGGTTTTGAGACGAGCGCCTTGAGTAATTCTGCATAATATTTTGACAGTTGTGGTGTAGTATGTTGTATTTTCAGGTATTGAATTTTCAGGTGTTGTTCTTGTGATGCGACTAGTGTTCGATCACTTCATTTTTGCATTTATAGAAGTTGTAATTCTGCATAGTTCTCTGTCAGATGTGTTGTAATCCCTGCACAGGGAACATTTTTCATTGTGAAATAAATTGTTATATTGTGTTTGAAACTAATGTGTGGTTAATGTCTAAAATAGACACGATTACTATCAATGCTCCTACGGTTCACGAACCTCATGTGTGTCCTTCCCATTGGAATGTTCACCTTCCTGCGAAGTTAGCCCCAGGAGTTAAATGTTGCTCCGCCCCTCCTTAGGTATCTTACCGGTCAATGATTTGCAACTCTCTTTCCTGAGTATTCAGGTGGCGACCGTAAATTTTGTATTTGTTATTAATTGATATTTTTGATAGTTGCAAATATTAATAAAGAATTTAACATTTGCTTGGCTTGGCATTGTTATTAGTTTCCTGTCCCCATATTTAACATTTGCTTGGCGACCGTGACAGGACGCGGGAATTGTTGTAACAATTAACCACACATTGTTGAAATTTTGTATAATCTTTACTTATTTCAGCTGCCTGCAGTCTGCAACTTTATTGATTTATTTTGTGTTCTTTCACAGCTATTGGTCATTCTTTTCCAGACTGTGTCACCGCTTTTGCGATTTATTGTGTCATTGTTCTAATTTCTTTTGAATATTTTCAGAAATGTCGCAATCTAACCCTCCTCCCACTACAGAGGCCGATGATTGCAGTAGTCAGGACGAGCTTGAACGAGAGGAACGTCTTAAACGCATCGATAAGCTGCGCCGCGCTAGGAGTCATTACAAAGGCCGCCTCACCAGCTTCGAGAACTTCCTAGCACAAGACGGTAACGTAGAAGAAATACCAGTTAGATTGCAAGTGCTAAAAGATCAATATGAAAAGTTTTTAGTAATTCAACAGAAGTTAGACGCGTGTTATATGAGTGGGGAACCAGGCACAGAAAAACAAGACTTTGATAACAGGTACTTTGCCGCTGTGACCGCCGCAACGCGTAAAATAAAAGCCTTCAAAAGTCAGCCGTTGGGTACTACGCTTAACGAAGTTCTCGGCCCCTCTGGCCTTCAAACCCTTCCGGCTAATGATAACGCAACGGCTTCGGTCGGCGCTCACGCCTTGCCCCGTGCGAGTACGCCATTGAGACCTTCAAATCCTTTTGAAGTTGGGCATGTGTCACGTCACTCCTCTTGCAGTGTAAGCACTCGTACACCGCATTCTCCTTCAGAGGACGAGGAAGCACCGCCTGTGCAGCGCAGGCGCACATTTTCTAGACACACGCCGCGACCCCGGCTGCCGCAATTAAAGATACCTGTGTTTTCCGGAAATGATGCCGAATGGGAGCATTTTTTCTCATTGTTTGAGTCCCTCATTCACAATTCAAGTCTTCCAGAAATCGAGAAGTGGCACTTTTTAAAAGCGCATTTATCCGGAAGTGCCGCGAAACTTCTAGATGGGCTGCCATATACGGCAGAAAGTTATCTCGAGGGCATACGGATCTTGCGCGCTCGCTTTGAAAACCCTAAATTACGACGTCACAGAATTCTTGCTGCTTTGTTTAATTTCTCTGTTGACACTCGAAATTCTTCACACGGCTTGTTTACCCTTGTAGATCATTTCAAACGTAACGTAAGAGCTTTACGCGTTCTAGGAGATCCAGTCCAGTACTGGGATTCTATTTTGTCTTATCTTTTAGTGTCTAAATTAGACGAGAATACCCACAAGGACTGGGAAACTCATTCTGCCACCTCGCGGGCCACTACCTTGGAACATTTGTACTTGTTTCTCGAAGCTCGCGCTACATGCTTAGCAAACGTTGCCGCTGATAAAAGGTCAAAGGAACGGCATTCTTCGAAGCCATTGCCTCCTAAAATCAAATCCAAAAATTTTGTTGCTTCATCTACTGAGTGCATCCTTTGCAAAAACCCTCATCCGTTAAAGAATTGCAAAACCTTTCGAGAGAAATCAGGTTACGATAGGTACAACTTCGTTAAAGAGAAGCGTGTATGTTTTAAATGCCTGTCGCCCGGCCATGGGTCGACAAAATGTAAAGCGAAACCTTGTGACAAGTGTAAATCGAATCACCACACCTTGCTCCACCGTGATGAAAAGGCTACGGTCAATGTAGATCAGTGCAATAGTTCAGGGCATGAAACCGCTGGTTCAGCGGAATGCCAAACCGTGAACGCTCACATTAACCAACATTGTGCGTCTAAGGCATTGTTGTCTACAGTTTCGCTTCGTGTTAAATCGGCTGCCAATAAGTTCGTCAAGCTAAGAGCTCTGCTTGATAACGGCAGCACACACACGTTAATAACGGAAAGTGCTGTTAAGAAATTAAACTTAATTCCGGCCACTGCCGCCGTTTCCATTACCGGCGTGGGTGGTTCAGTAACCAATTCGGTCAAGTCAGTTAATCTCTCCGTGACATCTGCTGTTAATAATGATTATCAGCTTTCACTTAATGCAATTGTCGTGGAAAATCTGACCGCCAATATCCCTGCAGCAGATTTTGATATTTCTAGGTTGCATATTCCGAAACAAATAAAGCTCGCGGATCCAAAATTTAACATCTCTGCACCTATAGACATATTACTTGCCGCGGATGTGTTCTGGTCTTGTTTGAGAAATAGGAAAGTGAAATTACCCAGAAACAAAAATTTTAATCTAGTTTTGAAAGAAACTGCTTTCGGGTATATCATTACAGGAGCAATGCGTAGTACGCATCTAGCTCAGGCCAGTTTTTGTAATTTTCTTTCGGAAAATGTAAATTTTGAACGTTTTTGGGAATCAGAGGAGCTGTCCCCTCATGATAATGTCACTAGATCGGAAGATTATTGTGAAACCATATTTTTGCATTCTGTGTTACGTAACGAAGAAGGGCGATTTATTGTTAAATACCCATTAATTAAAGATGAATTTGCCATGCCCCCTTCCCGCAACAATGCGTTGAAGCGGTTCTATTGCGTAGAAACGCGGTGTAAAAAAGACGCCGAACTCTCTCAACAATACTCTGAATTTATGAGAGAATATCTCGATCTTGGACACATGCAACTTGCTAAGGATCAGTACGCCGATGGTGGCAACGTAAATTATCTTATCCACCATCCGGTATTTAAGGATGGCAAAATTCGGATCGTCTTTGACGGATCCTTTTGTCACTCTCCAGGCGTGTGCCTAAATTCACTTATGCCCGCTGGCCCGGTGGTTCAGCCGGACCTTTTTTCTATTCTTGTAAATTTTCGCTTCGGCAACCTTGCGTTTTGCGCAGATATACAAAAATTCTACAGGCAGGTGGCAATCTCGCCCGATCAATACGATCTGCAGCGCATCCTTTGGCGCTTTGATAAGGATACTCCCCCGCAGGCGTATCAGCTTAAAACTGTTACTTATGGCCTAACTTCCTCGTCTTTTTTGTCCACTCGCGCTCTGCTCCAACTCGCTATTGAAAAAGACTCGGAATTTCCGCGTGCCGCCCACGTCATTAAAACTAGTTTTTACGTGGACGATCTTGTCTTTAGTGCTGACAATCAGCTTGAAGCCTTAAGCACTTTAAAAGAATTAATTCAAGTGTTAGACACTGCGTGTTTCCCCCTTTCTAAGTGGAGGTCTAATTCTTTAGACACTTTGCTTGAATTAAATGTTGTTCCATCTGAAGAGTTGGTAGAACTTAGCGATAAAAATGTTACGAAAACCCTAGGGCTCGTCTGGGACGCGAAACACGATTCTCTCGTGTTTTCAGTAAAAGACGGCGAAATTCCTTTCACGAAACGCCTAATTCTCTCAGAAATCTGTAAGCTTTTTGACCCTCTTGGATTTCTTAGCCCTTGTATTATACAGGCGAAAATTCTGATGCAGAAAATTTGGCAGTTGAAAGTCGGTTGGGACCAAAATGTACCGCCTGAGCTCATGAAAGAATGGGAAAAATTCTTCATCACGTTACGTGAATTAAATAATATCTCTTTACCTAGATGCGTGTCAATATGTGACTCGCCAAAAACACTACATATATTTTGTGACGCTAGCACGTCCGCCTACGCGGCAGTCGCGTACTTGGTAACCAACGGCGCATCCCACCTGATCGCCTCAAAAACTAGAGTTGCCCCAATCAAGGTAAAACTCACTGTACCAAAACTCGAATTGTGTGCCGCACTTCTAGGTGCTACATTGGCAACTAAGATAAGAAATATTTGTCGCATAATATTCGACAAAGTTTATTTTTGGTCCGACGCGCAGGTAGTCCTTACATGGATTTCGCAGCCTCCCGCTAGATGGGCGCCTTACGTTGCGAATCGAGTCATTAAGATTCAAAAGATGACTGAAGGCTCCGAATGGCTTCATATTCCAACGAAGCAAAATCCAGCTGATATAGCTTCTCGTGGTATGATCCCGAGCAAAATCCGCAATTGTCACTTATGGTGGAACGGCCCGGCCCATTTGCTTCTTCCCGTGACGTCATGGCCTCCGCAAACAATCAATACTTCGTTTCCCCTCGCAGAGGTGCACGCCGCGCCCTTCCACGCCCCTTCCCCTCCTATTTCGTTGCTCACGAAATATTCTAATTACAACAAACTTCTTCGTGTCACTGGGTGGGTGAATAGGTTCATAAATAATTGCAGAAAGACTGCGAAGGAAAAAAGCCGTTTAAAGAAGCTTAAAATTATTGATAATAAGATTGATTTTTCGGAATTTTTATTAACTCCTCCGGAAATAAACGCAGCCGAAGTCACAATCTTGAAATGTCTTCAGTTAGAATGCTTCAGTGAGGAAATCAAGCAATTAACTAATACTTCGAAACTTAACCCTAAAAGCTCAATTTTGTCACTCAATCCCTTCATCGACGAAGATGGCTTACTTCGTGTAGGTGGTAGACTTCAACGCTCTACCTTAGTGTTTGATCAAAAGCACCCTGTTATTCTACCTTTCGGACATTCTGTCACTAATTTAATTATTAAACAACTTCATGACAAGAATTATCATATAGGACCCACCGCACTCCTCTCTCTTGTGCGGACCAGGTTTTGGCCCCTTAAAGGATTGAGAGCAGTTAAATCTGTTATTAACCGTTGTATTATCTGTTTTAGAGCTAATCCTAGATCACCAGACCAGCTCATGGCTCCTCTGCCTGAATGCCGAGTTGAAGCCTCCCTCCCGTTTCAACATACGGGATTGGATTATGCGGGGCCCTTTCTGGTTAAGCTCACGCATCAATCCAAAGAGCCTGAGAAAGCGTACATCTTAATTCTCACATGTATGGCCACACGTGCCGTGCACCTTGAGCTCGTGGTTTCCGCCACTAGCAGTGCCTTTTTATTGGCACTCCGAAGATTCATCTCTCGACGCGGAAGGCCACAAGTATTATACAGCGACAACGCTGAGACCTTTAAAGGCGCCCAACGGAAGATCGCAGAATGGATGGATAAAGAGGCTAAGAGTATACCTCAGGAATGGGTAGATTTTTTAGATCAAAATAGAATTGAGTGGAAATATATTCCTCCACATTCCCCGCATCACGGGGGTGTCTGGGAACGGGTAGTAAAATCAGTTAAAATCTTGCTGTATAAATCTACTAAAGATAAAATGCTCACTGTTGACAATTTCAATACTTTCCTTATCGAAATTGAAGCTATTCTAAATTCTAAACCTTTATGCTCTTTATCTGACGATACCGACTGTATCGAGGCCCTCACTCCTGCCCACTTTTTAATCGGCCGGCCATTAAAAACGATCTCTTTGCCGCCAGCCGCTCCTACAATAACTAAAAAATTAAATATTTTGCAGGCAGTACAGACCATGAAAACCTTCTTTTGGAAGAGGTGGACCCAGGAGTATCTCGCGGAGTTGCAGACGCGCGCCAAGTGGCGCTCCTCCTCCCCTGATCTCCAGGTTGGCCAGCTGGCCATCATACGCTCGGACGGCCTCCCACCTCTAGTGTGGCCTCTGGGCAAAGTCATTGAGGTACTTCCCGGCAGAGACCAGCGAGTGCGCGTTGTAAAACTGCGTACCCAAAAAGGCATTATTACACGCACACTTCCGAAGATCTGCCCACTGCCTCTCGCCGAGGACGTGGATAACTTGGCTAGAGTGCCTTATCCGTCCTTTCGTTCATTGATATGAGTGCATTCCCCACTGTGACCACTGTGGCATGCACCACACCTCCCCCCCCCCCCCATGTTAAATTTCAAACTAACAGTGACTTCCCCTCACCATCTAGAAGACATCTGAGAAGCCTTCTCTACCATCTGAGAAGATATTTTCCTCTAAAATTAGTGTTAGTTAGAAATTTAAGTTTACATCTTCATATGGTACTTATAATTATGCACTATATTTGGTAATTTCAACACCTTAAAAGGTACCTAATTGTAATCTATGGCCATAGAAATTTAGGTAATTAGCTGTATTTCATTACTAAGTATAGTTTATAAGGAATATTGGGTTTCAAAGGAAAAATAAAAAATAATAACATGTTTTTGATGCATACAAAAACAGGTTTTCATTAATTAAAAATCATACATCAATGTAATCTGGTGTAGCTAACAAATTCTCAAGTTTAGAGTAATTTTGGAGTCTTTTGGGCACTTTAACTAATTTTTCGGTGCTATAAATAAATTTTTATTAGACAAATAAAAATTTATTTATTCACAGGTATATAGTTCCAACGCCGACCGCTAGGCGGTGTTGTTCTTGACCGGCGCTTGGATTATTGATTTTTTCTTGCTTCTCCGCTGCCTACTCCGTTGCTCTAGCTTACAGATTCCATGTATACAATCGATATGTATTATTCCACGCCTCAGTGGCGGTGAATTCATCCCCTCCACTTGTTGGAGAAGTTATAAAAACGGCCTGCGCGCTGTTATTAGTCCCTTATCATCCCGTATCTTCGGGCGGTGTTTGTCGTCTAACCCGTCGCAGCTCTTGCTCCTCGGGTTTCGCCGGCATTTAGGCCGGCCGCAGGTGATGGTAACACGGGTATTAGGTTTTTTGAAGTACACGGATCCACAAAAGGTGGATTTCTAATTTTTGTATGCAGTATTTATACTGCCATGATGGAATTGGATTGACCTCAAATGGGTATTGATGTTGTATGTTAAGGTTCTGATTATCTGGTAAATGTGCTGATACTGTTTCATGTTTGTTAATGAGGCTTTGTGCCTATTTTTTCAGGAAGTTGGAAATTGTATGTGTTGTGTGTTGTTCACGTCGTGCTCCTGTTGAGGGCGGTGACTCCACACAGGCGGATTTCTGTGTCGAGCCTTGATAGCGGCAGAACCGCCAAATCTATTTGCACTCTGTACTCATTGTTGTGTTTTTTGTGTTGCAGAGCTTATAGTTGCTTCATGCCTTGAGTAAGACGTAAATCGCATTGGGCCTCTGAGGTGTGTGTTTCCTGTTTCTTCATGCCTTGAGTAAGACGTGAATCGCATTGGGCCTCTGAAGTGTGTTTCCTGTCTGGATCGTGGCCCATACGGGCAAATTCCCGTGGTCATTGGATGGTCCAGTTTCGGCCCCGTGAGCTCGCTACTTTGTGCGGCTCGGGTAACAGGTCGTCCGTCGACGTATGTGTCGGCACGTGAGTGGCGGCCTTTTGCATGCGACAGCATCAGCACAAAATTGTTGGTTGGTAAAAGCGGTAAAAGTGTAAAAATCAGAACTATCAATCCAATTCCATCAAATGTGTGTTGCCCGTGATTTCCATCACTAAGGTGTAATTATGGTTGACGAAAACACTGATAAGTGGCATATTTTACTTGGTTTTTGGTATTGTTGCCTCATAGTAGGCTTTAAATTGATAATATTTTCTTAGGTAGAATTTTTATGTGTGACGCCTCCATTTTTGTTGTTTGAGGCATAGTTCAATTTTCCGTGTATCACTCAATTTGTTCATTTTTTTGTATAGAAGGGTTGTTTATTGATATACGCCCTTGTCAAAATTGGAATTAATAATTCGTAAGCCGCTCGCGGCCTTAAAGTAGGTTTTGAGACGAGCGCCTTGAGTAATTCTGCATAATATTTTGACAGTTGTGGTGTAGTATGTTGTATTTTCAGGTATTGAATTTTCAGGTGTTGTTCTTGTGATGCGACTAGTGTTCGATCACTTCATTTTTGCATTTATAGAAGTTGTAATTCTGCATAGTTCTCTGTCAGATGTGTTGTAATCCCTGCACAGGGAACATTTTTCATTGTGAAATAAATTGTTATATTGTGTTTGAAACTAATGTGTGGTTAATGTCTAAAATAGACACGATTACTATCAATGCTCCTACGGTTCACGAACCTCATGTGTGTCCTTCCCATTGGAATGTTCACCTTCCTGCGAAGTTAGCCCCAGGAGTTAAATGTTGCTCCGCCCCTCCTTAGGTATTTTACCGGTCAATTATTTGCAACTCTCTTTCCTGAGTATTCAGGTGGCGACCGTAAATTTTGTATTTGTTGTTAATTGATATTCTGATAGTTGCAAGTATTAATAAAGAATTAACATTTGCTTGGCTTGGCATTGTTATTAGTTTCCTGTCCCCATATTTAACAATAAGAATTAATGCAAAATAATGGTTTCCTTGTATATTTAATTTGAAAAATTTCCACAAATTTATATGTAAAGAATTGGCTTCCTAAGAAGGTGGATAAAGGCTTTTTCCATCGGAAAGCGAGTGTTACGATTTATGCGTACATGCTCAGCCTATTTCGTCTTGAAACGTGTGCAGGAAGGACGCAATTTTCACCGGGAGGTATTTCTGGAAGCCAATTGATGACCCTTTCTTGCTCCTAGGTTGAAGATTGTTCGGTAGCCAACTCGAGTAGTATTTTAAAATTTATGCTGTAATTGTTAAACAAATGAAACTTAAAGTATTTAGAATAAAATGAAAAATTTGAGAGCTGAAAACCAGGAATAATTTTCATGGCAATATATGCAAGCGTTGTGGCCGCTTGTCCCCTCCTCCCCCGTCAGAAACTTCAAATGTATTTGCCGAAGAAACTAAGTGAGCCGTTGCAAAACGGCTTGAAGAAAAGCCTTGCGTGGGAACTGCGTAAGGAAAAGCCTTGCGTGGGAACTGACAAAAAAATAGTTTTCATGACATGCTAATTTCTGATAAACAATTACGTATCTCGAAAACGAAAGACGTTAGCGCCAATCGGATTGCAAAATTTTGCATCTCGTTTAAATGCAATTTTAAAAAAGCAATACATTTTGCTTGAAAAATATTAAAATTTATAAACAATTTCCAAATGTTGAAATTCTAAAGTGGGATGGGTTCTCTTATGTTCCAGAACCGAAAACTCCGAATTAACAATTTTTAAACAATTAACAATTTTATAAACACTTCTTAAATGCGCACTATTTTTGCCGGGGAGTGTCCCCAAATTGTTCCTGATTTGATGATCCCAAAATAACAATTTTGACATGAGAGGCAAATTAATTGCTAAATATCTAGTTTAATTGTTACTTTAATGATAAATATTCACTTGGCCTATGAATGTTAGTGTCTTTTATTGAAATGGCTCCCTACAAGTCCTCTAAGGATTCGAGAAAGACAGTATTTTGCATTTTTGGAAATGTAATATACATATGAACAATTGAAAATATGCAATTACAATAGTTTTTTATGGAACAAATCTGTAGTAAACTGGATATTTGACAAAGTTCATAAATTGTGTATTGTAACCGCCCATATGTCGGTTCCATTGATTTTTAAGAAGCACCCGAGAACGTCAAAACACGACAAGATGCAATTATAGTGTTACCGAATTGCAAGAGATCGCGCCAGCAGTAAATAGTATCCCTTGCGAGAATTCATTAAAGTTTCTGAACGCTCTCGCGTAGAATGGAACGACAACTAATCAAACATCACCCTTGAAAATATCAGCACTAGCGCAAAGCACCGCTACGAAAAGCTCTCTCTTTTGTTGCCAACCACCGATCTGGACACACCGCAATTGTTCGTGCTGGACGGAGAGGAGAATTCGCCGTATTTCGACGATAAGAAGCTTGAAAAAGGTAATTCGTCTCATCATGTTAAAATAACGATACCATGTTTGAGAGAATTGAGAATTTTAAATCATGAATATTCTGATAAATTCACGTGAAAGCATTACTCAGAAATATACTATTTTTCTATCAACGAGAAAATAATATATTTCAACGTTCAAGAACGTATACTGAAGTGGAAAGCATGTGCTATAGGAAATGTTTCTTTCTATTACCAGCTTTTTTGTTTTTGTCTTTCGTCTTGGATTAACACGTAAGAAATTCATTTCGCGGAGATATTGCAGTCAGATTGTATAAAATTCGAAGGACGGTGGTAGCGATTCACCGGAGCACGGGTTCACCGAAGCAAGGGGTTGCCACGACCTTGAAAGGTTCTGGGTCGCCGTCGCCACTCCAAGTTGTGGAAATATTTCTTGGAGACGACTTGTTGTGTGTCAGAAAACTTCACTAGAAATTCTCAAAATAATGTTTAAAGAAGCGAGAATTATTCTACAGAGATAGAATTCACCTCACTTACAGACGTAGATTGTCGAGTAATTATATTAAAATCATTTAAACGTAATCTTTTATAATATTGCAGTCGTAAAAGGAAGCCAGATAGCTAATTCATGTAAAGAATTGTAAAAATCTATTTATTTCATTTTTCTATTATCGAAAATATTTGTTCTTTTAGCGTGTTTTCAATTTATTGTTTAATCGTTTTCAAATTGTTCAAAACCAATAATTAGCAAAAGAGTTATTATTAATTGTAAGTTCATTGCAGAACGAAATTTTTGTTCTTTGCTGGCTGCTCGGCGGCGGCGATGGTGTAACGGTTAGCGTATCGGACTGTTATACCCAAGTTTGCGGGTTCGAACCCGATCGAAGCCGTGGATTTATAAGGGCGAAAAAATCCTTCGTACGCCTTCCTTCGGAGGGGAAGTAAAGCCGGCTGTCCCAAGTTAGTAGATTTACTGCATGTAAAAGATCCTCAAGCCTAAATGATGCCTCTGAGCTAAATTCAAATCGCCTGTTTCGTCGCCCAAGTAATACCTTCTTTCTCCCATGGTTGGTGAAAGGAGCGTAGCGGAACTTGCGTGGTCAGGCGGAAGAGCAGGCCTCGTGGCCTGAGTCTCACCACGTAAAATAAGGCTCATTCAATTCAATTAAAATTGTATAAGGTAATAATCTACGGGAAAGTGAAACGTCTTGTACATATTTCATTCACTATTCAAGTGACTATTTATTTGAAAGTGTATGTAAAGGGTTTATTGGTATGTAATTCTGTTTCAGTATTTTGTGTTTCCATGTATTATTGTCTTGGGTACAGTTATTTTATTGTGTTTTTTGTGAAGTGAAGGGTAATATGATTTTATGTAAAGTGTTTATGCAAGTGTTAAAATGCAATTGCAGTTGTTAGGCAATCACGTAATTGCTATAGAGCAAGTGATAGAATTTTTCAATGCAATGTGTAAATGCTGGATAAAATTGTACTCAAGTATTTAACAGAATATATTGAGAACGCTGTTCATAGTTAAAAGATTAACTTGCCTATGTTTCTTTTATTACAAAAGCAGGTTAAAAGACGAACCCACTCCTGTAGGGCAATTAGGACATTTAAAACTATTCCTAATTTTTGGTGTGACATTGTCATAACAAGTCACAGATGAAGTAATACTACTAGGTTACTTGAGTGACCCGCTGTAGGCTTTTTAGAGAATAGTAAAAAGGTAGAGCGGTCACAGTATGGATAATAATATTGAAATTAAAATGTGTATAAGAAATTAATTGGTCAAATATCAGTGTTATTTTATCTGATATAAATGTAATTTCTTCAAAAATAATTGTGTTGACAGTATTTAAGTGCTATGTGTTCATATATATTTCAATGAATTTACTTTCATGTGTAATGAACCGTCCTCCTCATATCTATAAAACAACTATAATCGCTCCTCGTTAGGCGCACCAAAATATGTAATGAACCACTACCTGCCCTAGATCAACTATAATCTTTATAATCGCCCGGCGTTATAACGCCAAAATAATAACCAAAACCCGCTCTTATCAATTGCCCTGGTTATACTCAGCTTCCACCTCCAAGGTTGCCCGTCGACTAGCTGCCCCCCCAGAACTTCCGATATTTTCTTACTTACACATAAAATCTGGGTGTGAGGTTGTGGCTGACCTGTACAGGATCTAACAGCTATTCGGGCACGTGGGCGTAGGTCATTAACTAGCTACATGTAACAATTAAACTACGTTCGTTTAATTTAATGTCGAACCAAGTGATGTTCGCCATTTATTTTCTGTAATTCCTGTGCTAGTCGTTATTCCAGTTGAAATATATATATATATATATATATATATATATATATATATATATATATATATATATATATATATACAAACTGGGGTCGTTGCTCTCCCATGACTCACATAATACACTTAACGACAAACAAAATAAACACATAAACACATGAACGATATAATACCCTTAAATTACATGACACAAAATCCAAAATATTTCCATTCATACTGACAATTATAAATAAACTTATTCACACCCGAATGCGCATTCTGCCTGTATATCTATTGAATCTATTTTACGTTAAGACAGAACTTGATCTTGTACAGAAGCTAATTTTAATCTTTCTTCTCCTTCAAAATGTGAATTTCATAACAAAAAAAAACAAAGTTTCATAACTTCCCTTTTGCAGAAAACGCTGTAATCCGCAGCAAACCATTGTTGCGCGCCGTCCTCGATGTATATTACGCAGCATCCTCCAAATCCATCCTCCCGCAGCATTTCTCCATCCCCACACATTACCAAAATTTTCTTGAGCTCGCTAATATCTTCTTAGCATGTCCTTTCATTCCCCTATCATCCTATTTCCATTACGCAACTAACAACGCGATTATCTGTCTATCGCGTGCTACATTTCCTCCAAAATGTCCTATTGTTGAATATACTGCGACACATAAAATATTTCCGCGTTACGCATTGTTATTACGAACATCATTGCCTAAACTCACTATATCCCTTTATGTTTACCGTGTTTCTCGCACAATTGCATACTAAAATTTTTATCTTTTTTCGGAGCGTCCTCCCCACGTCTGACTTCAAGCTTGCTACGCTTCATCTTTTTGACATTGTTGCGTTGTGTCTTCAACTTTTTTTTCTGGAACATTTACCGATCGCTTACGTGTCTTTACCAAAAATATCATACCATTTTATTTAATTCTGTCCTTTCCAGGCTATTTCTCTTTATTACTACTTTTAATTATCAATTTATATCTTATTACTATTTCTTATACGATCTCCTCATGTTTATTAACGCCAGAATTGCTTTATTTCCGTCGCTCGCGACGCATCATTGTTCTCTCGTAAAAATTCCAAATATACAATTTCAATTGGCATCTTTACTGCAGCCCCTCGATATTTTTCAGAGTTGCGAGTAATGTCATTATTTTCCGCGTGATTTTCTTTGTTAATCCCGAAAGTTTCATTTCAATCGCTTTACGCGTTCTCTTAATTTTTAGGAAAAACCGCTTCTTTACATTACCTTTCTTATGATAACAATGGCTGTAAAAATCTCTCGTTATATTGTCTAAAGTGTACTTTCAAAATCACTCATATCTTTTAAACCCCTGATGCGATTCGCTTCGAATAACTTTTGAAATGTTCCTCTAAATGCTATTGATTTGTACTGTCCATATCGGGATTTTGTCGCGTCTTCTTTAATTTATAAAAAAATTATTAGTGCGCGACACCGCTTTCTTCTGTTTTTCCATCTCCTACTCATGCCATTCCTTGTTATGTTTGTTCTTTGCATCTAAATTGTTCGTGGGGATCTTAGATTGTTACACATGTTATTCGTACAAGTGTTTCTTCCATGAATTTTTTTATTTGAAAATACTTCCTCTCTGAACTAGCGACGCCCGCCATTTTCTACGACGTAATTTTGTTAGAGCACTCCCCCCTGCGTTGAGATTGGCTACGATGGTTTTTTATGCTCCGCCTGCAACGTTTTGTCATGACAAGGGTTGTCCAAGCCGTGCAAAAGCTGAACCTAGCCGCAGACGGCCCCGATCAATTTATGTTTCCAGTACTGTACAAATCACTTGTGATTCATGTTGTGTTCAAATATAAATTTTCACTCATGTTATCGTTTGTTGTCATTGCCGTAATGTAAACAAAAAATGTTTACTCATGTGAGTCGTTTGCTTTCATTGTCGTAATGCAACAACTCCTTAGGGATTAAATATTGTCTCGCTAGGGAGCGAATGCTTCACTTTAGTCCCTCATTTGCTAAAAGTAAAATTCACTTTTTCTCCCGGTCGTAGAGAAACCATAATTTATAACAATTACGTTGCTAAGAAGCTATGCAACAAAGGTTATTATTTGCTACAAGGAACGGTATTTATCCGTACATCTAAGGAGACATTCTTTGTAGAAAACATTCTTTCGCCCTCAAAACTTATTTTACCACAAAAATTCGTGGTTCTTTTTCACTAAGCGAGTCAAAAGAATGAATCGTTTGTTTAAGTTTCATTCGACTTGTATTCCAAATGTATTAAAATTAGTAATGGCCTATTGGATCGTTTCTAATGGCAATAATGTTATTTATTTGTGCTGTTAAATAAATATTCGTGAGACAGGTTTTCGGCGAGGAATTGCTTTTCTTGTTCCCATTTTTGTGTTTCCTTTATAATTGTTGGGTTTATTGTGAAGGAGAAATTGAATGATTTTTTCACGATTTGCGCCGCAAGGAAAGTTTGAAACTTATTCGGTGCAGTAATTTTTAGACTTTTAGCGTACCGACTTTTATGTGACATGTCAAGTATGGTATGAGTTTCTTAAAATTATCAGTCTAGAGAAAATGATGTAGAACATAATATTTACAGTACGTATCAGTTAACTCAATGATTTTGTTCAATTTCGTGAATTATTAGAATGAGGAAATTAAGTTTTTTTTAATAAAGACTTAATTGCTTTCTTCATTTTTCGGTTCTCTAATAGCAGAATTCCACTTATTAATATTTTAGAAGAATAAATTTTTTCCATGTGAATATTTTCATTGCAAATTTTGATTCGTTTAAAAGAAAATATCGTTTTCTGAAACTTGAAACTCATTTTCACAGAAAATGTTGTTTTGGAGAAACTTCATGAGGCATTATTTGAAGCAATTGTAGTACTTGAAAATGAAATAATCTCTAAAGAACGTCTGTAATATAAATATTAACGAGGGGGGAGGTGTATAAAAAATTACGTTTCTGTAATAATTTTTGTTTTAAGTTCACATCAAAATAGCGTTTATGCCATTGTTATTCGGTGCACTTAGCACCATCGTTTCAAATAGCGTAAAGAATTAAATTGGAACCTCTTTTTAGAAAAACCTACTTTTAGTATTTTTAACGTTGCCCAAAATTACAAAAAATTGCTCAAAAACTTCATATAAAAGACGATTATAAAAAATCATACATGACTTTAATTAAAGAACTAATTGTGGAGAAACAATTTCATTGAAAGAAAAAAACACTTTTTTTAATCTGGCCCATATCTCGGACCTTGACAATATCAATCTCTTAAATATTATGATCCAACGAAATTAAGTTTTGTTCACTGGCCACAAAACAATCCTATGCTTTGTCAGGGTGTTCTTTGGGAACCCGTTTGCTCTCGACAAGGTCTTCCCGGTGAGAACGTATAAGTACGGACTCTGCAAGTGTAAGTTTGCTGTAACTTTCCTCGCTTCGAGTCTTTCCCACTGGATTCTGCAGCAAACGGTGTAACTTGGGACGTTCTGCTAAAGAAGATGAATAGAAGGCGTGTAGTAGAGTGCTACTTAAAATTTTAGCTCGAGTGTCGCACTTTGTATCACAGCCTAATGAGTCTTTGTTCAGCGAAGGTGGCTGTAGCCACACTTAAGTCCCATGGGTTAGAAACATGATTGGTTGCCAAGATTTTGATTTAAGCTGAGTAAATGTTGAAGATTCTATCAGTAATTTTTTGATGAACTAAGATTTTAAAGACAAATTGTTTTTAAAAATAAATTGAGATGCATGCATTCTATATCTATATTAATTTTTTAATAACGTACTATATGAAATACGCTTTGATACTAATAAGTGACGTCATTAATATCCCTTTTTAGAAAATATTTTCAATAATTTCGTAGAAAAACACTTTTGAATATGCTTGGAGCATTTAATAGCGTTTACCAGGTGAAGTGATAGTAAATGCTTATTCATCACTTTGATGAATAGCATACAAGGTCTTTAGTTAGATACTCGTTTGTATAGATATATAATATTTATGCAGGTCCGTTTATGCAACTTGGTGCCAGAACTCATTTTACAAACATTAAGGGTATCATTACAACATGATTTTAAATTATTTTAAAATAATACAAATAATAATAAAAATATAATAATGACAATAATAGCAATAATTATAACAATGGCAATAAAAATAAAGCAATAATAATAACAATAATAGAAATGACTCTACACTTTTATGGCTATCCTACACAGATGTTTTAAAAAGTTTAACGTGTGACTTTTTAATTATACTGCATTTACAACACTGCATTCACACACTCACTCACTTTACAACATTAACTCTTTCTCACTTATCTTTTTTCTTGTATACTGCACTACACTTCACAGTACGTCACAACATTTGAAAACAAATACTACATAAAAAAGATTAGATCGTATATTTAATAGCAAAGTATTGAGATAAGCCAAAAACCAGGGGTTTAATTTGAATGGGAAAATAAGCATCAAGCGTCAGTAATAATGGGATTGTATGCAGACTCGGAATTAAAGAACATACGTTATTAGGACTACCAATAAACAAAGTGTAGTATCCCATGCTTGGTGTCATTGCGCTGTTCATTTGGAGAGACACCGCCCCGGAGGCATTATATGTGAAATGGGTGGGGAGGGCATTGAAAGCCGTGATTTTGTAAGAAGGCGCAAAGAATAACTCTCTAGAAAGCTATTGAACCTTTTTGCCCGGAAGTGTTGAAATGAAGTGAATGCTGTATCTTTTGGCGAGGCGGGTGCCTTTCTCCACTAGAACGTGATGTCCAGTGCCAACCTACACGTTGACTTGCGGGGATTTCTTCCCTCCTACGGAGCACTACCCCGACCACGCCAACCTCTAAGCTCCCGGCTGGTCTCCCGATATGTGTGGCAGTGTAGTGCATGGATATGTATGTGTGAAAAGAGGGAAAATATTATAAGAAAGAGAAAGGGAAAGATCACTCGCGGTCCTTGGACCATTCGTTAGATAACTGCTCCAGCATTCGCCTGGTAGTAATAGGAGAAACTACGGTTAACGGATTGCAATACCCGGTCGCAAGAATTCTGCTCCAGAGAGCGGCTAAATTCCACATCAATTTCATCCTATCACCTTATAATTCATACTTCAAGGCGTAACAACCTTGTCGAAACGGGGATGCAGTTGAAAAGCTGATTCTAAAAATTACACACGTTAATCGTGTAGCGTGATCAGAAATGACCGATACGCCAATAATAATAATAATAATAATAATAATAATAATAATAATAATAATAATAATAATAATAAACAATATAACAAATAATGAATATTACGATATCCATTATAATATTGCCACAATAAATATAATAAGCATTATGTTATCAAAAGTAATAAAAATACATGTGAACCGCAGAAACAGAACTATTGCATGAATTTGGTTCGTTGTTGCATATTATTATTTCACACTTTACTTCTCTTCTCTGTGCCACATTCCGAGCTCGGTCCATTGCACTTCTTTTCTCTTACCCGATTTCCTCATTGAACATTTCACAGGACCCAACACTACACTGCACTGCACTTAACTACAATTGTGACTATAGGTATGGGGATAACCAAACCGCAATAGTAACTTACTATTGTGGTTTGATTATCCCCGTGCCTATAATGGATTACCACAAGATATCTGCTACCACCACGCAATTTACAATTGTGACTAATAAATTCCGGGGCAACGCTTGTTGACGATAAAATGAAGTATGACACAGTCAAAAGGTTATGGAAGTAGAATGGCCAGGAATCTGAAGAAATGTCACGTAAATACAATATGACAATACATACTATATACAATAAATGGAAGTAAAAGCAGAAGATTCAAGGGATTTGATAAAGATAATGTAAAGGTAATTATGTTTGTCAGGTTTCGGAATCATTTATTTTCATCATCCAAGGTTTACACACAAAAACAAAAGAAACAATTAATTTCTTTTGATTATTTGATTTCTGAATTTATTAGGTAAGTTTTTAAGAGAGAATGGACGTTTCTCTTTTACGAGCGGACATTAGTTATGAGAAATTTTGGTATTGTTCATTAGTGGTGAATGAGATCAACAAGTCGCCCACAAGTCCGAGAGTGAATCCAGAAACCACGGTATATCAGATGAAAATACAATTTAGATGATTTCAATAAAGATAATTGCAACAACTGAAAATGTGGAGTTTAAAGAAGGAGTCACGTCAATACGACATACGTTTAGACGTATTACATGTCATTTGCTGACGGGATAGGAATGGGAATTTGGACGATGACAGAAACCTGTGTCAATATTAGATCTGAAAACATGATTCATTGATTTTTTCCGAGCACGTCAAGTGCTATGGTTGTTAGTCCATTAGAGTAGTAAATGTTTTATCATGGGAAATAGTCCTGACGGCGGCAGGATTGTCGACACTAGCTTTTCAGCTAGGTCGAATTCAGTCGCTGTCTGGAGGAGAATTCTAGCGGCCGGCTGCTCTGATCGGTAGTTTTCCGTGGTTTCTCCGATCAACACCAGGCGAATGTCGGAGCAGTACCCTACCAAACGGGCCACGGACCGCGTGCGATCTGTCCTTCCTCTTTCTTGTCCTATACTCTCCTCTTACACACACACGTACACTAACATGCACTACACTACCACATATTTCGCGAGACCGGTCGGGAGCTTAGAGCTTGTCCCGGCTGGGGCGGTGCCCCGCTGGTGGGAGAGTCCAGGTTAGGGGGAAACCCCACTAGCCGACGGTCGGTCGGCGCCGGATCTCGCCATCCAGCGGGGGAAGATCACCGCCATCTCCCGGGGGAAAACATGCACTATACTAACGGGACTAATGACCGAAGTAGTTGACGCACCCGGAAACACGAAAAAATCAATCAATCAATCAATCATAGGAAATAGCGGTGTTTCTCTTTCGCAGGATAGTAAGATCCGAAGGGGAAATCCAGGATTTCCCCTTCTAGGTATCACCCCTCAGCGGTGCACCGTCACAGCCCGCACAAGCTCGAAGGTCCCGACTGGTCTCCCGACGTGTGTGGTAGTCTAGCACCAGCAAGAGTAAGTGTGTGTTAGTAAGGAGAGAGGATAGGACAAGGAACGACACAGTGAGAGCAGTCTGTGACCCGCTTGTTAGGGTACTAGTCCAGAATTCGCGTGGTATTGATAGGAGAAATCGCGGAAAGCCACTGATCAGAGCAGCCGCCTGCTAAAATACTCCTCTAGACAATGGCTGAACTCGACCTAGCTATGTAGCTACACTACCGGCAGCATATAAGCGACTCTGAGACTTCTCTCGCCAAGTGCTGTGGTACATCATATGACCTGCGCTGAAGCAATCAGCTTGCGAATATTTGTTTACTTTCTCACAGCCTGGGTACAGCTTTGTCATTCATACGACTCACACGAAGTCGCGGAAGCAATAAGTTTCGGCTTTGACGAACGTTATAAACATGATATCAAGACGTGTCATAGTCTATCAGTAAGTGTCAATGTTTTGAGATTTCACATATGTTTGATGTAAGCGGGTCCATGTGCGTAGTAGTGCGTGGCAACAGCGCATGGAACTGTCAGACACGCTTATACGCTGCCGGTATAATCAAAATCTGCCACCGTCGGGACTCGAACCCTCGGTCCTCCCAGTCAGAGTCGCTGCATAGACAGCGGCAATGCTGGCTCTGAGCTAAACTCACACGGAGAAAATAGGACCAGCAAGGTAAAACGCGAAGAGTGAAATAAGGTTTCGCGTTGCCTTAAGCTCTCGCACAGCCACTGCGGTAGGCGGACGCACACTGCAGTTGATGCGGCAGAGAAATAAATGGCAGGTCATTTATAAGAGATCCATGGAGAAAGCGCGGTTGTGCACGCCGAGACACCGCCACCACCGAAGCCACCGCCGTCCCCACCGCTGTCGCTTCCGCTCCCTCCGCCGCCCCGCCACCACCGACGCCTTCTGGAAATCCCCCACCCCAATCCCCACCTTCACACCTCAGGCCCCACGGGCAAGCGTCTGCGGGTGAAAACATGAAATATCGACTATCGATTCGCTCTGTTACTTTTAATGCCAAAAATTCCTTAAAATTTGTCAGTGTCGTTTTCTTTTCTGTAATAAAATATAGGCGTGCCGCAACGGGGCCTGATGGAAATTTAAAGCGGGCCGCCGCGAGACCGTCCCCAGGCACCGCTGACGGCTTTCGTTGGAGCTTCACAATGGCTAACGTAAACAGGAGTTTGGCGTATCCAGCAGGAAATTAGAAATGCATACACTAGCGCGGGGTGTGTCGACAGGAACGGATAGAATTCCCGTCCTTCATGTAAAGGCGCTTACAAAAGCTGCCTGGCACTCGGGCGCGGGTCTGCCCCTGGCGACGTATGTCAGCAAGGGAGATGTTCTGGGGGTTACTCTTTGGAGAAAACGCGACAAAAGACCGGAAATTTGAAGCGCGGGGGAATTTTTTTTTCGTAGAATGTAGTTTGTATTTGTAATTTTATAGAAGGAAGCGAGGGAGTTCATTTGGAGACATGCAATATCCTTGCGTTTGACGTTCCGTTGTTTCCGTATTTTGGTGGAACGGAAAACTTTTAGCTTTCGTGCAATATTCGTATGTGATGAGTTTTTGATTTATTTGAGAACAAACCGAAAGGGAACAATTGTGCAAGATACATTATTTTTCATCCGTATGGTTTTTTCTGAGTAATATTTTCACATAAAAATGCAGAAGAACTGCATATTAAAATTACCTCATGATTTAACAGAATATTGATGTGTGTGAGAGAAGAAATACATTTTTTCAGTTACTGACACGAATTAAGTTTTGCTACGTCAGTCAGGACACGAACTGTAAATTATCGAAGTTTTCGGTGACTCCGGAATGTGCCTATTATTTTCCTTCTCTTTTGCGAAAATTATCGATTCAACTAACCTCATTTAACCGGGTCTGCCTTTCAAATTGTTTTGAGCAAATGAAGTACTTTTATGGATTTGAGTATCAATAACTGTAATGAGAGTTAGTAAGATAAGATTTTCTGACATTTAACCTCAACAAATTTGAAACATCGTTATAATGGAACAACTTTAAACCAATGGATTCAAAGTTTGTCTCCAAACGTACTTCATACACTTACTAGATTTCGTTATTTGCAGCTCTAATAAATTTATACGAGTACATCACTCAAAATCCTTTTCTTCGCAAAGAAAAAATAGTGGTGATACAATAACACATACTTTCTCGCATTATTTGCAACAGCTATACAATATGTATTACTAACGAAACCAAAATACCAAATCAACAAAAAATATTTCCAACCAAAATTCTCCTCGAGGAGATTCGAACTCTGCTCTAGAGTAGTAACTTCCCATGTGCTTACGATGCAGTCGCCCTGACGTATTAATTTCTGTTGACGCTTAAAAAACTAATGGCCTTTCTCATTACTTATAACTTATGCATTTTCGAAAATTCAGCGAGTTCAACAAAAATGAGTCCTGCGCCATTTTTAAGCGCTGTCTGCATTATTTGTGAAAAAATTAAAGAAAAAAATTAGAACCGCGTTTCCGAGAATATTTTTTCATAAAATGCATTAACTTTAAGCAGGAATTATGTCGGGGACAACTCGTTTAAAAAAAACTTTTATCTTTTTTATAGATCTGATGTTTAAGAACAGGATTCATTTAATACAGAAGTCCCTGTTTCTAATACTGTACTTTCGCAAAGTGATTTTTTTTCACTTTTCGAAAATAGAGTTCGTGGAAAATTGGACCAATATCACTTTTTTTACCGTCCTTTAGTGCATATGAAGAGAATATATCATAAGAAAAAAATTACAATAATTTCTGTTTACAACTTATGTAACAAGGCGAAAATGTAAAAATTTATCACGACGTTCCGAACTTTCATTTATAAATCGTTATTCTTCTCAATATACAATATTTGTTGAATTTAGAAGCATGATGTTACATTTACAACAAGGGTGCATTAAATAAATGAATTAATTTATTCCCGAAGAGAAAATATTTTACGTCGTCAAAATTAATTTGTTCAAAGTCATCTACGTCCCTATATTTTAATGCAATTACTGACTCCTTTGTGCGTTGTAACATAATGTAGTGGATGGATAAACACAAGATAATTTGAAAACCACTTCTAGCTGAGGGGCATCATAAAAACGCCGAATGGCAGTAGGGCCAACACAAACAAAAGCACACGCCAAGGGCGTCTGCAGCAGGTTTCCCCGTCGCCTTGAGGGCCCGCGCCTCCTAAAAGTTTGGGCTGAAGCTCGGTACTCTCCGGCGGTGCACGGAAGCCGGATAATCGCAAACAAAAGCAATTCGAAAATTAGTGCTCGTTGTACTGGGAATAAAGTAGGGCCTCTCTCTAGCGGAAATGTTCATCTCCTGGGGCGAAGTGAACGCACCAAAAGTGGCAGCGAAGTCGCACCGAAATCTACCTCCCGTCGCGAGTGAGAGTCGCGCCATCTTTCTCCTTTCTGCGTTTAATTCCCTTGCCTGCTTCAAGAAGTGAGTGAGTGCGACTACGACGAAGACCGTTAGTCCCGCTAGTGTAGTGAATGCTGTATGCTGGGAAGTGGGGGTGATCCATTGCTGCTGGAAACGGAGATCCGTCGCCGGCCTAGATGCCGACTCGCGAGACCACAGCGAGGCACCGCCTCAGCCAGGTCAATCTCTAAGCTACCGAATGATTTACCGACATGAGGTAGGTGTGTAAGTGTAGTGTAGGTTATGTATGTGAGGATGTGGAGGCAGAGAGCAGGGGACAAGGACGAGGAAGAAAACGTTGTACACCCATTTGTTAGTATTGTACAGGCAATCGTCTGGTTTTGATTAAAAAACAAAACAACTACAACAACAACAACAACAACAACAACAACAACAACTGAGACTTGATCAGATTCGGTGGCTATAATTCTCTTCGAGACATGGGTTGAAATCTCGCTAAGTAGCTGTTACCCAAAATCCAGCGTCGTCGGGACTCGAACAGTAAGACCTCCCGGTCAACAATGATACAGGAGCAACTTTTTTGATACCAGTTACCATCGACAATTTAAGATACCAACCTATTAACAATTTTTCTTCAAATTTAAGGCAATCGTCTTCTACTTTTTCTGACACGAAATTTCATTTTTTCTCTATTTTATTATACATTGTTTCCAGAACTCTATACATTCATTATTTTGTCATTTATTTTGTCATTAAGATATCGTTGCTGCTTGTCGTGATAGCGTCTGCGTTGCTCGTTCTAGCGTATTTGTTGTTTCAATAATTACTATCCATTCCTTTAAAAAGCAAGCTGCGTCTCATAATCTGATAGTAAAAATTACTAATACAAACCGTTTTAATTCTTTTTACATTTGACCCATTTTTCTTGCTGTTTTAAAGATTTTAACGTAATGAATATTTTCATTGCATAGAAAATGCTATGGTTTAATAGTGATAACTCTAATTTTCAATACATATTTCGAAATCTTGAATATTCGATTTTTACCTATATTTGCTTTACTTAAAAGCTTTCTATTCGGTGTTCACAACATAGAAATAGAATATGAAATTTATTACATTTATTCCTTTTAGAATTAAAATACATTGAGTTTCCTTAGTTTCGACATTTTTACAAGTTATATCTTATTGCTAGTTTAACTCTACTTCATTTTTGTACTATATATATCTTTTGTGACAGACGCTCATTAATTTTAACAGCTGAGGTATCAGAAAAGAAAGAATTTCACGGAGAGGTGGGGAATAGCAATTTCATTTTATGTATATTAATAATTTGTTGAAAAAAAGTCTAACTCAGACAGGCTTTGAAGTAATTCACGTCATACAGCTCACTTATTGGTCTGTCCCCTAACACATTCATCGCGTCCAATACAAAAACAGTGCGTTCTATGGGCTGTAAATCTGACCTATTAGAGTTTGGAAGGTTTGGTTTTTCTACGTACACTTTATGTAATAGTAATTGTTGTCAAAGACACATTATTTTAATTCAATAAGTAAATAGGAAGAATAGGATTTTATTTTGATACAAATCATGATAATTTGTTAATATCTTTTCTCTTTAAAATACTGTAGAGGAAATAGAGATTCAGATTTTGACAACGGCTGAGGTGCATCACGGCACCAACGTAAATTACCGGTGTGCTTCTGACCGGGAGGTCCTAGGGTTCGAGTCTCGACGGTGGCTTGATTATTGACCCTAGATGCCTACATACCTAGGTCGAAGCTAGCCGTTGTCTGGAAGAGAATTCTAGCGGCCGGCTGTTCTGATCGATAGTTTTCCCATGGTTTCTCCGATCAACACAAGAATGCCGGAGCAGTGCCCTAACAAACGGGCCACGAATCGTGCGTCTCTCCCTTGTCCCTTACTTCCCCATTACTTACACACACACTTACACTTTCTTGCACTATACTACTACACATGTCGGAAGATCATTCGGGAGATTAGAGCTCGCTCAGGCTGAAGAGGTGCCCTACTAATAGGAAATATCGGGATGGAGAAACCACCAAGCTGACGTGTAGGTCGGTGCTGGATCTCTTCATCCGATGGGAGAAAAACACCGCCATCTCCCGTGATAATATGCACTTATGAAGCTAATGATGGAAGCAAAAGTCATGTAATAACCAATCAATCAAACATATTTTTCTCTTTAAACGGATGTAGGAGAAAACATGATTCGAGATTTCACATGTGAGAATCCCACACGTGTACGCTAGTAATTGTTAATAATGTTATTCACGCCCACGTAAGAGTCCTTTGCATGCCACCTTTGTGCGCAAGATTGGAAAACCGCTTTGCCTTGCGAGTACGGTTGCCAACAATGTTAATATAAAAGGGATAATAATAATAATAATAATAATAATAATAATAATAATAATAATAATAATAATAATAATAATAATAATAATAATTTAAAAGAAAAATTAATAAAATTTTAAAAAATATTAAAAAAGCTACGTATTTCTTCATAAATTTTCTTATTTATAAATATTTAATTTAGTCTAACATCAACTCTATTTATTTCTTCTCTCCATTTACGATTCAAGTAGAAAGAATCGTTCACAAAATGCAGATGAAGATGGTCTGAGCGTTCAGAAAAAGACTATTCATGTTTTCTATTCTAAATTAAACAATAAACTATACAACGTAGTAGGTGTTAGTCGCGCGACAAAATAAATGACATTAAATGTTAAAAATTTTATAAAAGGAGGGCATTCAAAATATAAAGGAGGACGAGAGGACAATTGGCGTCAATGGAGGACTGTCCTCCCAAATGGAGAACGGTTGGCAACCCTACTCGCAAGCGTTGTCGTCGTCGCCGCCGCCGCAACTTCCAACCGGCGGATACAGAGCGCGCTCTATTGATCGGGTAAAAAGAATCGGCGTCAGCATCGCGACGTAAGTCCACTGACCCACTGAGTCCCCGCGATGCGATGGAGCGGCCGGCCGGCCGGCCGGCCTGCGCTTCCTTTAATCTTTCCTCTAAAAGCGACCGCTGCACCAAAGTGTGTCGTTGGGAGCGCCTCCGCCCAGAGGCGCAGCTGTCATTAAACTAAAATCAGTCGTTCGTCTTCGGCGATCGACAGCAAAGTAGTATCTTTTGAGATAAGAAACGGATAGAATGTTTTTAGGAGATCGTCTACAGTCAAGTTGAGTAATGTCGTTTCGTTGCGGATAACGTGCGCTGCTAGCAAAGCAAGAACAGACGCATTACTCCCAACTCTAGGAAGTTTGTTGATTTCGAGTTAAATTCATGAAGAGATGGTGAAGAAGATACACTGAAGTTACAGAAAGCATCGCATCAATATTTCGTATATATTATATCAATTGTGGAATCAGCCTGAGTAGATATATTGAGATACGCAGATGAGTACCATTGTAAAAAAAGTTTAATAATAATATTAATATTGAATTATGATCGTAAACGACAATATATATCTTATATTTATTATTAATATATTGTAATGTTTATGTTAAAATTGCTTGCGACTACAAAATGCCTTTCAATGTACACGCTCGGATTGTGTGAACCCTCTTTGACGAAAAATCTGGAAATTGAATAAATTCAAAATCGTCTATAAATACTAGTATAAACTACTGAAAAATATCATAATGACTGATTTTCACAAAAATAATTTTTATACGTCTGGGTTAATAGCTCTATAATGTTAATATTTCTGGTGAGGATGATGCCTTGAAAAAATCAGAAAAACATAGTGATACCTCGACATCTTTCTTCTGAACTATACAATGTTCTTTAATAGGTATAACGAAGGATCCCTACATGTATATACTCAGACCGAGCGTTGATCAGGGCAGTCAAGAGTCCACAGGTGTGTATTGTATATTTACGAGGAAATTGGCAAATTTAGGCGTATGAGACTAATATATTTCGAAAGCCCTTTATTTAATTGATTATAACAAAAAAGTGTGATTATGACTGCTATTTTTTATAAAAGTTTTTTGCTTGACACATTTAAGCCTTTGGCGCACTGCAATTAAACAGTCAATTGTTTTGTTCTTAGCATGGAAAAATACTTACATTAACGACAAAATACAGATCTTAAAGAATCTGATTTGGACCGAATTCTACAAAAAATGAAAAAACGGCAAAAGGGAAGATGCAATAGGAATCTTTTCGTTTTCTGCGGGGTAGCAGTCCTTTTGTAGTACGTACGCACAGCAAATTCCAAGAATCTGTACACACAAGGGTGTGACGACCACTAGCGTACCTGTTTGGAACGTACGCTTCTCAACCCAAGAACTTGTGAAACAAAGGCATGCTGTGAATAGCTTTTCCAGTGAAAAAGCTCCATACCATTTGCAACTCACTCTTTGGAAAAGGCCCTCCACAATCACTCTACTTCATGTTTTTCGCCATTAGATTATGTGCAGGGTATAAAAATTATGGTGGTACGTAAGGAGGTCACACTCACATTATTGGAAATAATTTTTTATCAATTCGAAACATTTTCTCGGTTTATGAAGTTCATTCTTAACTAATTGATACAGGCAACATTACCAGTTCCATTTACATCAATCATAGCTCCTGCAACTGAACATGGTACTAAAGCGTTGTGTGAAATCACTAGAAATGAGATTTTCTTGTAATAATATATTCTTTGCATGCAATTTAGAAGCCTATTAAGCATGCTTGCCAAAAGAGAAAATTTCAAGAAGTGCATTGTTAAAAGAGTGAATTTATGGAGAAGATTCACGGCTGATTGAAAAAATTTATTTTTTGTCAGTGTAGTGAAAAGGTGATAAACTAAGCAAAAAATATTTCTTACAACATAAAAACACTGCAACTTATACAAAAAATGAGAAAAAAGTGAGAAAAAAAAAGATCAAAAGATGTAGGCAAGAAATAATTTCAACACTGACTGGTTCCATGCCGCAAACATTCCATTTTCAAAACTCGAAAATTCAACATTTAACCAGTTCAACCAACAAATATACAAAATATAAAATTCCACGCGAATCAGCTCTCAGAGTATGTTATATAACTGTGCAATATGTTTTAACAATCGAAGAAATTCGATTTGTTTTTGGAGAATTGTGTCCATCATTTATGCAGAACGTATTACGTACAAATTTTAATATTATTCAACCATAATACCCATTTTTCTGCCTATTTTTGTTTTTACTTCCTAAACGCCTGCCCTTTGTCAACTAAAATGCCTATTTTTAAGTTTTTAAGTGCCTATTTTCGACCTTTTTAGTGCCTAGATGTCCGAGTTCTATTTATAACATTAGTTTATGTTCGCGCATACAAGAAATGATTTGTAATATTATCAACAAAAAAACGGTTCCTTTAAACGAAGTGTTTATGTACTCATATCTGCTCTTCCGGACTCGAGAGAAGTCGAGAAGCCACTGGTCACTCAGTGTATTAAAAGCTGACTATCACACGATCGGAAGTTGCGTACCACACGAGCACATGGTGCAGCTGGGTTACGCTCTCAGAATCTTGCGGTGAAGCATCAGATAATCAGTTTTGAGAAACGTCTCCGACGCACCGACGCGTTTGGGACGGTTCTGCTGACGTTTGGAAGCTGACATGGTTTCGTTGCATTGTAATTCAGAAATTTATAAGATAAACATTGGTAGTTCCACGTGAAATCGGCCAAAAAAACTGTACTGTATAGTAGTGAATATGTCTTCACACTTTCCGATTGGTCTACAAACTTTTGGATTTGTTCATTGTGATGTAAAAAAGCTAGAAGCGTCATATTTGGTGCATATGTTTGACATTTGATCTTGTTTAAAGTTTTACCCAAAATTAGTAAAATTTGTGAGCATTTTAGAAGCAGTCAAAGCAGTCTCATATACTACGTGTTGCAGAAGATATTGAAACTCATTTCGCCTACGTGCACAAATGAATTTCAAGAACAAACAATGCCCTGCTACGATTGCTATATTACAAACGCGAAAGGGTATAGCCGAATAAGGTGGTGAAAAGTGCCACCAAAGCAATCAATAATCGCGATGCTCATATAAAACAGAACACAAAATGACGTGAATTAACAAAAAATCAGCTTCCTAGGGAAATCTGTTGCAGAGATACGAGAAACGTGTTTTCCATGTTTTATTTTTTCTCAGCATCTATTGCGTATAGGAGGCTAAAACAATTGCAGAAACGGGAAAATATAGTTAAATTTGAATGTATTTTTGCCAACGAATTTTGACGTCATATTCATATAGAAAAAAAAATATTGAAATTCATTTTTGACGTGATAACGTTGGAGTACTGTCTCAAATTTCCCCGTCTCTGCAATTATTTTCAGCCTGATGCTATAAATGCTGAGAAAAATCTAAAACATGGAAAACACGTTTCTCGTTGTATCTATGCAACAGATAGCCTAGGAAGCTGATTTATTGTGAATTTGTCTTTTTGTATTCTCGCAATTATTGATTTGATTTGGGGGCACTTTTCGTCTTATTCGGGTGTACCCTTTGCTTCTGACATTTCCATTGCTAGCATTGTCACTTGAACTAGTGCTGATGAGGAACGTTGATTGAAGCAATGAAATTTACAGTATGTAGATACAATAAAATCTGTAGTTTATTGCATTGATTTTGAATGTCCAGGTTCTATTTGCGTATCTCAGAATGCTTTCAGTGATTACAAAGTGAATTGTTCAGTGGAAGATGTGTTCATTGGGAGCAACTTTGATTGACTTCCAGAAAGCATCCAGCATCTGGACACTGCAGGATTTGGTCTGCAACAACCCATTGCCATTATGAAAAATGCGGTAGCAAAACTAAAAGCTGTGTAGGAAGAAATGAATACCAATGTACTTAGCAAACTGGAAATGGTTTAAAATAGAAACCAGGACATTCTCCATTTTCTATGTAAGCAAAACTTTAAGTGGGTAGGTAATTGATATTTGTAAGAACATTTCGCCAGGAAAAAATTAATTTTTCAAATGTGACGTAAAAAATTGTTCTCTGCTTAGAAGATATCGATATATTGTGTCTGACCGACATCAGTCGATGATCCGAGTACTTGGAAAGATTGATTATAGCTCACAGTGCTGCCAAGTTTAATGAGTAAATGCATTTAAATATAAATATAAAATTAATACAAATATATTACATATTTTTAGATAATTTATATATTTTCCCACATATTTCATTCTATTTTTCTTCATATGTTTATACATTTTGCTTATTCATATTTTACACAAATTCCAGCTCTAAAATCACTCTACTTATGAGTATTATCCACCCATGAATGAAAACGTATGTTGACCTGAATGAAAATTGAGGACAACGTACTTTTATTTTTCTGTCAGATAAAAGATTAAAGAACGCCTCACATGACGCAATGTTGCACATAAGCAATTGATACGATTATACGACTTGAAAAATCATGTGTGAGAAACACTGTCAAAAAACACAGTACGTTTTAAGAACTATTTTACTCGAACACTTCAACTTTTTCCAACACTATTATTATTATTATTATTATTATTATTATTATTATTATTATTATTATTATTATTATTATTATTATTGTTATTATTGTTATTATTATTATTATATTATTATTATTTTTAAAATACCGGAATTGCAATCCTGGTTTATATCCCGTTTCACTAATACTTCTGCATAAACATAAACTGACTTGTATCGGGCACTGAAATAATTATATTTCCTTTTTTAATCAGTAGTATGGTTACATACAGAAGTGACATTATTTTTAAAAACCTGCAGAAGCATATATTTTCCAATAATGCCATAATCTTCATCCGTGAAAGATTATTTCGTTGTGAGGTATGTAGAGAAACAACTACCCCAATTTATGGTATTCTCGTCTGTATCTTACCATCCAAGAAATCATATAAAATAAAGTGTTTCTCTAGATCCAGAACCAACTAAATCTCACCAATTGCCAAAATGTCTGTTGTATCATTTAATAAATAACTGAACTGAAATGTCTACTTATTTGAAAAACAAATATATAGGCGTTAAGATATCTTTGTATAGCCCAAGAAGTGTAAGCGGAGTTTCAGTTGGCTCAACACAGGAAAACTTTATACACGGAATACTACATTATAATGAAGAAAAATTGGGAATCAAATTAATAACTAAAACAGTCAAAGTGAAATACTATGAATTATTTTGGGTTTACCCACATTTCTCTGCTGAGAAAACATACATTCTTTGTTAGCTTTGCAATGCACCTCGACATCCTGCACGGTCAACCAGTTTCACTCGTGTGATATTCAGGTATTGCCAAGCTTAGTGCGACTACGTACACAAAGCATTGTACCCATCTATCATAAATAACTTCTCGCCGAGATCAACCAACATGAAACATGGGTTCAGAATAAATACGGACCAAATTGCACTATTTGTCTCCGTCTGAACTTTTCGCAATCCCACATTTGCAATTAGATTCAGTGCCAACATTTCAATTAATTATTGTTCTGCTACACAGTGAATTTAATTGTAGTAATTAAAAGAGAGTCCAATACTCTTCAAATGTGAGAGGTCTGTTTATCCGTCATACGATCGTAGGAGCCATTAAATACAGGGCGAAAATATGCAGACTCACTGGTCGAGTAAACCAAACAAAAGCAATTTTTTCTCTTGACTACTTTTTATTTGATGTAAAACACAATAATGATAGTAACGATATTTCTTATGCGCTCTATCATTCTGAATACTCAAATCGTTTCATATCGCATTCTATCCTTGCGTGAGTGAAGTTTAAAAACATGTGTTTGTTTCATACCTTAAAGAGATTGATTTCTGACAACAGACAGACTTTTTGGAATAATAGAAAATAAAGAACGAGATAGTCGGAAATTTTAATACAAGATGATTATCACAAAATTTATGAGACTCTTAGTGTCCGTCCACCTACTGGAATAAGACTGGGCGGGGAAGAATTATACGGATTTTAGCGAACATTATAAGAAATGTCAAAGAATCAGGGAAACGAGAACAATGTTAAGAAAAACCATAAATAATGGGAAATGAAACTGTAATTCATAAAATGGAGACAATTTATCGAATTCATGTAATTCTATGCTATTCAGTCCTATTTTGAAAAGAGAGCAGGCAAGACATCACACAAGAACTATTGGCTGTAGCATCTACCACAAGGTTACTGAAGAAAAATGACATTGAGAGCTTGCTGAGGCAAACGATTTGGGGAGGACTGGAGAAATAAAATCAATTTGCAATGTTTTTAGGTCATTCTGGATTCAGAACCTTGTCTCAGTAGATCCTAATGATGAAAATTTTACTTTGTTTGCTTGTTACTATTTAGAAGAAGAATATGGGGGGTGGTATTTGTGTAGTTAACGATCTCTAAATATACTCATTAATGATAATATTGTAAGTTTTAATATTCTATAAGTTAATAATTCTTTGATAAATTGTATTTTATATGATATTAAAATCAATATAAATATACTATCAATGTACAATAAAAAAATCTTAGATATTAATTTTACTGTAGTGGTTGTAATATATTACATCCATAATAAACATCCTAATAACATCAACAAAAAAATGAAGTGATTTAATTCTAAACATAAAGTACCAATGCGGGATGTTTAATGACTCATTCCAGACTAGTCGTTTTTTATATATCTCTCTTTGTTTAAGAATATTACATTTCCCATAAAATTTTTAATTTTGGATATAATTAATTGGGATTCAACGCTTCTCATATTATTTACTATTTACTGAATACATTTAATCAATATTTAATTAACAACTAATTAACATTACACATGAAATAATGCACATTTTCGAAGTTTTCATTGTATTGTGCATATTCTAGTTTGTTTTTTTTTATTTTATTTTTTTAATTTTATTATTTATATTCTAGTTTGACTAAATAGAACATTGCCTTATGTCTTTAAACAAGTCTTAATCTACGTACAGTAGTCATAATAAGTGGAATGTGGACGTAAATAGACTGCTTGTCTGTGCAAGTTTCGTAGCTACACACCACGAGGAGCCTTCCTTTTGCACGTTCTGAGCTGAAGCACCATGGAAGTGTTTTGCGTATTCGAGGAATGGAATTACGCCAACGAGGGACGTTTAAATGCATATTCTGCTTCGTGACTCCTGAAACGTGTCGCAAAAACCTTTCTGCAAAATGCCTCCATTTCGTGTGAAACTGCATTACGCAGTTCTACAGACTCATGAAATTACATCAATTATTAGGTTACAGCTACTTCGAGCTGTTACGCAAGGGTCGTCACATCGAAGTAGAGAGGATACAGTAGTTGTTAACCAAAGTAATGTGAACAGAAGGCGTTGACTTATACAATAGGCAAAGTTACAAGTTAAGTGCCCTATCTTCTAAAGAAAATTAAAGTGAGACGAATTATAATTTATTTAAAATCCGAATACAAAATAGTTTTCGAATAGCAGGAGTCTTATATTTCTCTATATACATAAATAACTAGCTAAGTAAAACCAACCATGCCATCATTCTGTGAAGAAATGAAACAAAACATAGGTTACAACAGTTAAAGGACATTAATTATGTAGTTTTAGTCAACAACTAGTAAAAGTGATTACTTTTAGGACGTGTATAGCATCTTCTAAGTTCAATTTTTAGCACTAAAAGTACTAGTACTTTTTAGCACTATCGTAATCAGTATCATTATGCAACGAGTTGGAACCATCAAATGACAGTATTATACAATGGGAGTAGAAAAAGGAATATCTCCTCCTTTATCGCGAAATCGGCCAACTGACAATGGCGCCGATAGGCGTCACAGGAACCTTAGCACTCACAACGGCTGATATTAGAATATATTGTGACGTCGTGGGAATACACAATACTCACAGACAAGAGCTTCAATGATAAATATGTACAGGTTTATTCACAATATGTACAGTAATAATTTAAGTTACTCAGCTCTGGTAGATGTTTACTTCCCTGATCGCAGGAGCGATCCTTAAAAATGAAATGACTGACTCGTGGCCCGCGCCACTCCTCAGCGAGCCTCCCGCACACAGCAGACAGCTCCGGCGACCTTGGTCACCCGTGGATATAGTCCACAACGGCGTCCCAACACATGGTTTGCCGCACGAGCCTAGCTGGGCTCCGCACCGCCCTGGGCGCAAGTTTTGTGCGTTCGCACGAGGGTTCCCACTCAGCTCAACAAACCCCACCCCCGCGCTCTGCGTTCGCTCTTATATAGCTACCACCCACGTGACCTGAAACGTCACTGGGTTTTGCACACGGCCCGCGCTAGTCGCTTTGCCAGGCATGTTTGGACATCCGTTTCCATGGATTCCAAGAATTTGTCACGCGGCACGCGGCAAAAATGCGCTGTCCCGCACTTTGGGCATCCCTTTCCAGAGCTCTTAGGATTTCTCAGAATACCTCGGCGTGTCACATCCTGCCTGGCCCCTGGCGTCTAATCCCTTGCCGCCGCACCTTTGTGGCGCCCCGGCGGTTGCTAGCTGTAGCCCTACAATACGTTACAATATGAGCGAAGAAATCGAATAGGCTACTCTAGAATTCTGTGGTCAACATTTGTTTCATCTCTTAAATATTGATTGAAGATAGTACCATTAAAATGATATTAAAATCGATGAGATCAGCGAAGAATGCAACAAAATGACGTAAACAGGTAAAATATGACATATTAGTAGAAATCTATGAAAAATGTAACAAAAAAAGACAAATAAAAATGGGTAATTTTCTTTGTCATAACATAAAATTAATTTCTATACTAAACGGCATTGTTCTAAAGTGAAAAAATTACATTTCATTAAAATCCGCCCCTTACTCATGACGTAACTTTCTGTCTACTTCGTAGCCGGAAAATCAAAGAAAATCCAATAATACTGTCTAAAAAATTGTGTATGACTCTTGTGGTAAAAGTGCTTTTATATTACTCTTGGAATTGCTCCACACGGCTGCAACGTGCCTCGTGTCCCAACATTCCTTACCCACAAAATAAAATGTCACTTTTACCACTCGTATCTTAATTAACTATTATAGAATCTTTAATTAAATTTAAAAAATGAAATTATAAAAAAAGATTTCCTAGTCTTCAAAATGTTCTCTCTGCACATTGTCTGGGGACTTTACTATTTATAGATCTTCAGGTCTTGTCTGTTTATAATTATATTCAGATCAAAAAGTTGACAATTCTGTATGTGAAGGAAAGTCATCTATAAGGTCCAATTCCCAAACAACTGATGAAGTCCTTGATAAACGGGTTAGGCAATAACTGAAATAGATGCTCCCGATTGGTTGATTGATGATACCAGGCGCGTCAATAGCTAAGATTATTAGTTCCGTAATTGTAGTACATGCTTACTCCTCGAGAGGTGACGTTGATCTACCTCCGCTGAATGGTGAAGTCCGGCGGCGAGCTACCGTCGGCTAGCGGGATTTTCCCCAACCAGATATCTCCTACCAGTGGGGCACCGCCCCGGCCGCGCAAAGCTCAATGCTCCCAACCGGTTTGCCGGCATGTGTGGTAGTGTAGTGCATGTTCGTGTAAGTTTGTGTAATTAAGGGGTGAGGATGGGACAACGAAGAGGAGACAAAGATAGCGCGCAGTACGCGGACTGTTTGTTGGGATACTGTTTCGGCATCCGCCTAGTATTGATTGGAGAAACTACGGAAAACTGCCGATCAGAGCAGCCTAGAATTATCTTCCAAACAGCGACTGAACTCGACTTAGTTATCTTGCTAATGTCGTAATTTCTGTCACCGTTGGGCCTCGAATCTAGGACCTCCGGGTCAGAGGCACTGCAGTGACGTCAAGTAATGCTCCGACCCACCTGTCCCGGTTAAGTGAGCCATGTTTTCTTTGATATTGTTAAATGATATATCGTTGAAGAATCTTTCTACAAATAAAAAGAGGAAGAATATTTCTGATAACAAAACTACAAAAATATTTTTCTGGAAATGCTACAATTACAATATTACGTAATAGTCCTAAAACTGTACATACTTTCTCCTGTTATTTGGAATAATATAATCTTCCAACTTCTGTTCTTCTAATTATTCAGCCAGCTCGAAGTTTGTTTGCGACTTATCGTGTACAACCTTCACGAGGTTGTACTTATAGTGAGTCGTACTTCTGGGGATAGTTTCAAGTGTAGCTGAAGAAAAATTCTACTTTTTGGCCCATAAACGCAGAAAAACCCTAATTTGTAAATTGATGAGATGTAAGGTTTCCTAATGTGCTACCAGGGTAAATTAGTGGCTATTTGTGATTGTTGTCCCTGGTTGTGACGTTCATTAGAGGAATTTAATTAAGTTTCTCTGATATTTGTTACATTTTTTTAGGCGCACTGCATTATAAGAATCCGTCAGTATGTTTATGGAAAAGTAGATCGAATGTGTTTCCCGGCGTAATCGCATTTTGAGAAGGTTCAACGTACTGATTCTTATTTAAATGTATACGAATTTATATAACTTATATAAATTTTAAAAAGAATACATTGTCTATTTAATAATTGGTTCCTATAATTCAGCATATCTTCAAACTATAAGTAATAATATGCAAAAAACAACAACGAGGTATCGGTCTTTCTTCAGTTGCTCAAAGATGAAAATACAATCGCGAAAAAGTGGGAAATTATGTTATAGAAGACTTAGGAGACGCCGCTAGGCCGTTCCCATTCGTTCGTGCCTTACTGCTGCTAATACTGCTATGTACTTATGCCATTATGCATGTAAGAAATATCCTAAAATAATTAAATAATTTATTTAAAATTAATTTAAAATAAATGGTGGCTCATGGACGGGGTATCTTCTTTGCTGTCCGGGTGACTCCGCTTCGCAGACTCATGGGCAGCAGGCTAGCTTTCTGTGAGACGGTCGTTTATTGGACTCGATCGGGGCAAAAATAAAGCGGTATCTTTCTAATACAAATCTTCTCAGTTTCTGTAGCTGTGTGACAAAAGAAAAAGATCACGCAGACCAAGTAAACTAGACAGGCGTCTTATGGCCCGAGATTTGCCAGAAAAAATTATTATTACTATTATTATTATTATTATTATTATTATTACTTTGTAACGTTTTGAACTCCCTCGAACATGTACATTATTGAAACTATAGATCTATTAAAAAGAAATTGGTTCTCCACAATTCGTTTTTTATGAACCCTATTAAAAGTATTAGTAGTTTGTACGCAATTTTGAGGGAAGTATGGGCAATATTTACAAATATATTAAAAGTAAGATTTTAGCAAAACGGCAACAAACCTTAACTTTTACGGAGAAAAATACCTTTTTGCACATGTAGTGCTGAATGCACTGAATTACACGACATAATCGTCATTTTGAAGTTTTCCTTTTATATTTCAAAATTTACAGTAGGGAGTTTTTATTTCAAATATCTCTCACGTTGTTAACATTTACATTATAGCTGTATTTTATTTTTAATATTTGTTAACACACAAGATTTAAAAAGATATCTTTGAGTTCAACTGTTTTCTGAAACGAATCTGCTGTTAGCGCTTTCTGTCATTACTGTCATCACGTTATTGTTATCACACGCAACCAAGAATGCCTCCCATGGTTTATTTTACATCGACAAAATTACTGTTTCTCATCGCTTAATTCCAAATTTTAACATGATTTTGTGTATATATATATATATATATATATATATATATATATATATATATATATATATATATATATATATATATACACGTTGCCCTTTATGGTTCCTAAATTCAATTTTATATTATTATTAATATTATTTCTTTCCAAACAGAATTTATAATGTTTCTTTCCTTATTTCTATATTTACATATCGTTTTTTGACAGGGAGTGTCAGGTAATGTCTATTAAGCGTTGCGGACAACACCAGAGAAACCCGCTCTTTTAAGTGCGAAGAGCTTTGTTCACAATTACAAACTAACCTGCATATTGCCTAGAAGACCTTGGCGACCCTTTCGGGCCGTCCCAGATCTCATCAACAGGCCCACCCGGTCACCTTCGCTAGTGAAACAGACTTTTACCTTTGCATCCTAAACCCCCGTGTAGCATGCCTAAACAAAGGCCACGCCACATTGTCCCGACCCCAGAGCAATACCGGCGGCTATCCGCAACGACCATTCCCCTGCCCCTCATGCCTACACTACGGCACTGACGTACCTGCTTTTTGACCCGCCCCCTTTCCAAGTATTCCAACCCCCTGCCAATCTGCTCGTTCATCCCCCCACGCACATTCCGTTCCCCCTCTCTGCTATTCTCCTCCCTCGCCTTTCCGCTCCGTTCCACCCTCTCCTCTCCGTCCCGCCCTCCCCACTCTGTCCTCTCCGCTCCGCCCTCTCCACTCCGCTCTCTCCACCCTGCCGTCTGCGCTCCACCCTTTCCGTTCCGCCCTCTCCGCTCCTCCCTTTCGACTCCGCATTCTCCGCTCCGCTCTTTCCACTCCGCTCTCTCCGCTCCACCCTCTCAGCTCCTCCCTCTCCGCTACACCCTCTCCGCTACACCCTCTCCGCTACACCCTCTCCGCTCCACCCTCTCCGCTACACCCTCTCCGCTACACCCTCTCCGCTACACCCTCTCCGCTACACCCTCTTCGCTCCACCCCCTCCGCTACACCATCTCCGCTCCACCCTCTCCGCTCCACCTTCTCCGCTCTACCCTCTCCGCTCCGCCATTTCCACTATGCTCTCTCCGTTCCGCCCTTTCCGCCCTGCCCTTCCCGCTCCGCCCTTTCCACTCCGCTCTCACATGGAGAACAGTTCAACATCAGCCTGGGTTGGCAATAATGCTATCGTGCCAGTTGTGCTACCATTAACACGACAGTTAATCCTCCATCACCACGTCAATATATTATGTTAGTGGAGTTGCTTGTCCCTATCGTTGCATCTATAATCCACGTATAATTTATATCAGCCGACACACGCACTACAATAATAAAAGAATGTTCTCTTTTGAAAAAAATATTCGTATTATTAAAACAATATATGTCATTGTTTTGGGGTCATGGATGGCAGATAAACAACCGCGTCCCTTTGAACACAAGCTCTACAGAGGCCATCACTCTACACAGCATCGCACAACCACTCAAACGTAATCACAACCCCCGCGGCCACCGTCACCTCCGGCCTTCTCCGGCGTTCGTCTCCCCCACCATTGCGGCGGCCGCCGGCGGCGACGCCTGTACTACAGCCACAGCCAGATTGCGCACCGCCACCTCAGGCCAGCCGCCGCTTTGCATATTTTATAAGAGAAAAGTTAACTGGCTCGTTCGTACAGCGCCTCGCGCAGCCCCATCCGCCCAGGGAACTTTTCTAGTTATGCTTTTTTCACCACACCGCACCCACTGCCGCCGCACCCGACCGCCTCCCCCGCCGTCACCAACACTGCAACCACAGACTCCGCCTTCACTCCTCTTCGTCGTAGCATTCGCCTCTTCCACTCGCCATCGCCATCGCTAGCATAGGCCTCCGTCAACACCTCTGCCTCAGGCAATGCCAGCGCCTTCTCCAACGCCTATACCAACGCCAACGCAAAGACTTTCGCCAACGCCAACGTTGCCGCCATCTCCAACGCCAAAGCTCCCGCTTACGTCTCCGCCAACCCCTCCGCCAACGCCTCCTCCAACGCCTCCTCCAAAGCCTCCTCCAACGCCTCCGCCAACGCTTCCGTTAACGTATCCGCCAACCCCTCCGCCAACCCCTCCACCAACCCCTCCACCAAACCCTCCGCCAACGTCTCCGCCAACGCCTCCACCAACGCCTCCGCCAACGCCTCCACCAACGCCTCCGCCAACGCCTCCACCAACGCCTCCGCCAACGCCTCCACGAATACCTCAACCGAAACAAATGCTTTCTCCAACGCCTCCTCCAATGCCTCCTCCAATGCCTCCTCCAACGACTCCGCCAACAACTCCGCCAATGACTCCCCCAACACTTCCGCAAACGCCGCCTACGCCGATGCCAACACTGACGCCGACGCCTACATCACCATTACCACTACCACCAACACCTTCACCATCTCCATCTTTGCTATCGGCTTTAGCACGGTCTCCGACACCTCCTTCTCCTTCGTCTACGAATAAGTCTGTGCCGCTTCCTCCGTCCGAGCCTCCACCAGAATCTCCTCCTGCGTCACAGTTCCCGCCTCCAGCCCCGCCTCTACCGCAGCTCTATCCTCGTCTCCACGAAATCCACCGCCTCGGCTACTACATTCCCCTCTTTCACCACCATTGCCGCCGTCCTCCTAGCGCCGCCCCCATCAACACCGCTCCGCCGCCACATCCCCCTCCCCCTTTCCGGGCGAGAAGCACAGGGAAGAGCGTCAACTGCTCTGCTTATTAGCGCCTTTTCTCTTTATTTTTCTCCCACCCCTCCCCGCGCCCCGACGGCCACGCTGAGGCTTTCCGCGGCACATGGCGTAAGTATACGCTCTCTTGCTCGGCACGGTTTAGACCCGAGAGAGGCCGTTTACCTTCCCTCCACGCCCCTCCGCACGGAGAAGACACATCTTCAGCAGCCAAATGATACGATATTAAAGGGAGAATTAAAATCGTCTCGAAAAGGAGCACCGCACTGGAGAAGATGTTGCGCGGAAGAAGCGTTGGCGGAGACAAAAGAGGGTCATGGAAATATCGGAAGAACGTCTAGGAGACAAAAAGAAGTACGCGACACGCGATATAAATAATAGCGAATTTGAGACAGCTGGAAATGAAAAAGGGAGTGCATTGGTTAAAGAGGCGCGCGGAGATAAATCAAGCGGAGAAATATATCTTTCTTCACCCAAGATGAATCCCAAGAGGGATATTAAATTCAGAGGAAGAATGTACGTACATCGAACAAAAAGACGAAAACTTCTGGTGCAACGATCTATTATCGAATCTACTTTGCGACGATTCTCGAGGCAATGACACGCTCACGTGACGCTAGAGCGTAGCTAGATGAATAACAGCAGGGGACGGGTAGAGTAATTTCAACACAAAACATAGAGTAATTACAGAGCCAAAACGAGTTTTATTACTGTAGAGGACGCACGAAAGGTTGAACAAAAAAGCACTGAAAATAATATTACTTTGAAGATTTCTGAAGAACTAAATGATGTGTTTATGAAAAGTACAACATAATAACTTTTATCAGAATACTTCATGTTTCATGTAAGAAATAATAACACTTTTCATTTGAACATTTTAATGAAACACAGTTATCCCAGTTATAGTTTAAGTGAACTTACATCGATTTGAGAGCAAACCATAAAATATTAATAAATAACCTTTACATTTCTTTTAAATCATAAGTATATTAGATATCGGTATTTCATAAGAATATTTTAGTTTCAGAATATTCGATTGACTAAATGTATATTGATAATATATTTTAAGTATCTTTGTTCCAACCTCGTATGACTAGAACAAAGGTTGGAATTATTATAGAAAATGTATATCAAAACAAATTCTAATTGAAATCTAAGGAGAATCAATTAATTTATTGCGATGAAAAATATACTTGAATCAACACCCAATCATTCAATCAATCGACTCAATTCAAAACATTGAAGGTTCTTTGGAGTTCATCAACACGAAATGATACTTAAATGTAGTGTATCACATTTTACGCTGAAAAAAATTAGAAGGAAGTTTTCCCGTTCAAATAAGTATCTCAAAGCGAGACCTACGGATAACAATTCAATATCCAATCGAAGGTGTAGATAATCAGTATTAAGAACATTTTGTAAATGATTAATTAGTGAAATATATTTTGTATATAGAAACTTATTTTAGAACATATTTTTTGGACTAGATATATTTTCTTAGAAATTGCTTTCGCCAAAATATCACCCCTTAAAATGTTGAGTGAATTTCCCTTCGCTTTCCAGAAGTCACATTTGCGTCGGGTTTCTCAACGAGCTTTCACTAATGCGCTTTTTCTATTAGACGCAGCTCGTGCTTGGAGCCATCAGCTCGCATCCGGCGCGGAGGTGACCCCCTTTGTCGTCGGTGCCGAAAGCGGTGATTACAATCAACACGCGTCATGAGTTTCGGCGCCTTTGATGAACCTTATTTTTCGTCCAGGGTGGTCTATAGGTACTACCGCGAATTATTTAGGTCATTGTTCTCTCCGCGATCACAGTGCTTGCGTAAAAACTTGCCGATTTTATGATACAGTTTTTAGCTCGGGGTTTGGTTGTTGTGAGGAATTTCGTGCCCAAGAGATCAGCAATTTCAAACAGCATGGGCAAAAGCTGCTGACAGTCAGGCCATGATAACACGTTAATAGTTGGTCATCAATTGGGGGAGGGGTACAACGAAACCCAAGAATAGTTTTTCCTCAATATTTGTTTAGGTAAGGAGCTACTGTTTCATCCTTGACGACTTGTATTACTGAAACCTTTCTTGTAACCCCAAGTAATAGTTTAATCTTTCAAAGCCTATAAGATGTTTACTCACTATTCAAAACTCTTGGCACGTATAATCATTTGGTAGAAACTCCAGTGTTCTCTTACAGCGAGACCTGCCTGTACTTACATTCAAATGTTATTTTAGTATCTCCAATATAGAGAAGAGTTGAGCATTCGGAATGTTAGTGGAAGTTGCGTCAAGACATAGTGAATGTTCTTACAAAACTGTACTAGTTCATATAAACTAGAACTTTTCTTATAAAACAAAATCATACGTGCCTTTTCACCCATGCCTTTTCATGCCTTTTCATGCCTTTTCATGCCTTTTCATGCCTTTTCATCCATGCCTTTTCACCCATAACTAGGGTCTTAGAAGAGGGCACCCCACCATTCACCCCTCTCTAGTTCGCCGCGTTGGGACCGTATCCACTTATAACCCGTTGAGGTAGCCTCGACTCCCAACTAGTTCTTCGGTTATTGCCTAGACCCCGGTGTGATTCTTAGATCCCTAGCGGAATGATGATTAATGAGGTAGGGACTGATTGATGAACTAAATCGGTGGAATGTTTATTGGCAGTGGAAACGGGAGTACCCCGAAAAATCCAGCCGCAAACCCGCTTTGTCTGCCATAAATTTCACCTCTGACTCCTGGGCTCAAACCCGGAATCACCTGTGAAAGTGTGTCGTCTGCCCACTACGCCACGGACTGCCCCTAGACATTTTCACAGTAATTTCATACGTCTACTCAAGACACCCATTTTCAACGGTTGATAAAAACTGTGGGTGTGTTGGCTCATAGACATGCAAGAAACTGTCGTTGTAAAGTTATATTCTTATCCGTTACTGTTATCTCATTTTCAACTATGTCAAAGATGAATTCCTTGTTTTACAGAAGAGAGCGGGAGAAATGCCGACCCGTGAAGGAACGCTCTTTTTTATTATCTTTCTCTTCTTCGCACAGCAGAGGAAATGTTCACTGCCGTTTGGCGAGTACGAAATATTTGTATGTCCTTCATACTCCAGTGAAACATCTCTTGTCTGTATGTTTAAGAGAAATGTTCTTTGCTTAGCATTATTAGAGCAAATGTATATAACTGAAAACATTTTATAATGCGTCAATTACCCATGGGCTTCAACAATAAAGTGAAATGTTACAAACAACGCTTCAATTGAAACTCAGCATTGTTTGATCTATTATATCTTACTTAATTTCTTACTTTGAGAAGTCAAACTACAACTGCTATAAAAACTAACAGCAAAACCAACAGCCAAAGAAGTATATCTATAACTACTATAAAACTAACAGCAAATGTACAGAACAGTACAAGATCTTAATGAAAAACTTCACGATAATACTCCAAAAATCTAGAAAGAATATCGGGGCCAACAGGTGTGTGGAATAATTCACGAGTTAGGAGCTTAATTTACAACGAGAAGAGTCTCAGTATAAGCAGAGTCAGCTGCATTTAAGGAAGGTTGCATGTGTGAGGAAGAGGGGAAATAGGAAAAAAGAGAGATTCGTGAGATACTTTGATATACGTTAAATGAAAGATAGTAGCATATGCTAACGAGAACTTCATTACATAATAAACTTTCTTCAATGCAGTATGAATAAAAACAGTCAGACTAAAAAAAAAAATAAATGTACTTTTCAAATCAAAAACGAAAATAAACTCATGCCGAAATTAGATACGAAACATTGTCAGATCATTGTTTATTAATTTAACTGTTCACTTCCTGCCCTCAACCGTACATTTAGACAGACTTAACAATTCAATAAGAAAAAATAATGATCATACGATATCTTGCTTAATTTCATTAATAATTTGAAAATAACTATTTAAGAAATGAATGACTTAGCAGTTCAATCTCAACATTTATCTTTATCTTTCCCTCATCTCATCATCAACCTTTATGTCACATTCATTAATATGTTTAAAACTCTTTCGACTGCCCTGTTTGAATTAAGTAGGTTTAACTATTCGGTCGTCCGGATCTCAAACAAAAAGGTAAACTTTTCTCAAATATAATGGCGCAGCAATCATCGTGGTTTGTACACACCGGCCAAGTTAACTCAGGGCAACAACGATTAAGACCGCAGCGACTCTAACCAAGTCAACAACTGTTGTACTACAGTGACTCTGGCCGGGAGGACCTATGATTCGTGTTCCGACAGTAACGAATTTTCGACATAGCTCTATAGCTTGGCCGAATTCACCCACCGTCTGGAGGAGAATCCTAGTGGATGGTTGCTCTGGTAGATAGTGTGCCATGGCTTCACCCAGCAATACCAAGCGAGGATCAGAGTTTATCCGAAGAAATGGACTGAAGATCGCGCGCCGTTTTCTCTTCATCTTCGTCCCCTCCTCTCTCTCTACATACACACACATACATAACTAAATTAAATATTATAGAATTTGAAGCGCCCAAAAAAAATCATCAATGTTCGCGTAGTCTCGTAACAGGTATTTGAAAGTTGACCATAAAATAATTCAGAGCTCTCGCCATTGTAACCCCATGAAAACACAAGAACTAATCCCTCTGCCAATCCCGCCGCCCTCATCTCGCCGCCTTCATCCCATCGCCCTCATCTCGCCCCCTCATCCTGTTACCCTTTTTACCACCCTCATCCCGTCCCCTCATCCCGGCGCCCTCATCCCACCGCCCTCATCCCACTGCTCTGATCATACCGAATTCATCCAGGGCGACCCAACGTCCTCATCTCGCTTCTCTCATTCCACAGCCCTTATCCCACCGCTCTCTACCTGCTGCCTTCTGCCCGTCGCTCTTTACCAACCGCATTCTCCCTGTGGTCCTCTACCGACCACCCTTTACCCGTCGTTCTCTACCCTCTTCTTCTATCCGCCCTCTTTGCCTTCCACCTTCTACTAGCTGCCTGCCATCTTCCATCCCCGGTCACCGCTCGCTCTAACCCGCTAATTCCGACGCAACGGAGGGGGACGAGCGCGAGTTCTTCAAAGCAGCGAAATCACTTCGCGGGCTCCTCAAAGAACTATGAAATTGAATAGAGGCGGCAGTAAAAGGCGGCAACTTGCTGGCGTGGGGCCAACGGTAAATGGCGCAGCCACCTTCTGTCGCGCCTGACGCCGCCCGAGTGGGTTACGCGACGCTTGCGGCGGCGGGAGGTGGGGGCGCGGCGGGGGCGACGGCGGTGATGGAAGCGGGGTGGACGCGGTGGCGTTGTCGGGGGCGGAGTCGGGGGCGGAGTCGGGGTGGAGTCGGGGGCGGAGTCGGGGGCGGAGTCGGGGGCGGAGTCGGGGGCGGAGTCGGGGGCGGAGTCGGGGGCGGTGTCGGGGGCGGTGTCGGGGCGGAGTCGGGGGCGGGTCGGGGGGCGGAGTCGGGGGCAGGTCGGGGGCGGAGTCGGGGGAGTCGGGGGCGGAGTCAGGGGGCGAGTCGGGGGCAGGTCAGGGGGCGGAGTCAGGGGGCGGAGTCGGGGCAGCGGAGTCGGGGGGCGGAGTCGGGGGCGGAGTCGGGGCGCGGAGTCGGGGGCGGAGTCGGGGGCGGAGTCGGGGGCGGTGTCGGGGGCGGTGTCGGGGGTGGGAACGGAGACGGGGCGGTGGCGGGGCAGTGTGGAGGTGAGGACGGGGACGGAGACGGCTTAGGCGGTAGTGATGATAGCGAGGAAAGTAAAAACCGGAGGTTGAAGAAGGGATTGGACGCAACGTATAGAAGAGAAGAGAATGAGATGACTTCCAAAACTTCAAAGAAGTCACGACCTATTCGTAGGTTCATGATAAAGAAGAGGATTGTAACACAGGGAGGATTGTAAGCAGAGATAATGTCATCGTTTATTTATTTTTACTGTGCTTCTATTGTTGTACGAGTGATGATGGTAGTGCAGTTGTTGCTGATGATTGTTGTAAAAGTTCTTAAGTGTAAGATGAATACCCCTACTTGGGTTAGAAATAGTATGATGGAGTTGGTTAGGCAAGTACTGTAATTTTATGAATAGTGTGACTGAAGTACAGTAACAACACACTAGTCGTGATTATGCTGATAAACGTAAAGTGATTATGAATTTTGAACAGTAAACGTGGTTACAAATATCAGGTTAGTGATAATGATGATCGATTTCTAAATAGTTGCATTATTAGATGTCGAAATTTTCAAGGTATTCAAAGCAAATTGGGTTGGGGATTAAACAATTAGCAGCAGTAATGAAACAAGTTTTAGTGAAGCTGTAAGAAAGAATGACGGTATGTAGAGAGAAATAAACAGACGACTGGAAAAACAGTTCGTGACTGATAATGCAACTAAGACAGTTGCGTCGACGATCCAATGCGAACAAGATGCACACGAAGTAGGGAAGAAAGACTTCAGTGCAACGACTGAGATCAGGGTTTCGAAATTCAGGTAAACTTGCGACTTCTCAGTTTATCAAGACGCGAGAATGGCGTAGCGGCAACAGAGAACCACGGAGGGTAAAGACAAGAGTCAGAGGCGGTGAAAATAAGGGCAGGCTCGGTGCGGAAGTGAGGGTTAAGGCGACCCTGTGTGCCCTCTTTTCATTTCGCCTCATTTCTTTTTAACTCTCGACGTCGCAGGCTTTTGAACTTGAGGTTAAAAGCACTCCAATGTACGTCATAAGACAGTAGCTGTAGAGAAACTCTGCTCCTTTCAACTATAGTTCTGCTTTCCTCAATGTATTTTTGCAAAAAGAGAAACTAGGAGTTTAATTTTGAAAATATACGTTTTATTCATGCAACTTTTCCAGATGTAGCTCAACGTTTAAAGAAAGTTGTTTCCTCAGTCAAACTTTTGGTCTTTACATTCTACGTTTCATTATTTTGTGGTATGAAAACATTTTCTGTAATAGAGATACTCTTATTTCGAGGCCGATCTCCGAAGAAAAGACATGTAAATTATTAATTACTTCGCTTTACTGGGATCATTGTTCTTTTTTCAGCAGAATTATTTGTTGATTAACGATGATTCAGTAGACAAAGGACTGTAACAACGATCGTTTTCTAAATTAAGAAGTAGTATACATACCTTTTATGACTCTCACACTCAACCAATCTTTATCAATGTGATCTCTAAAGAAATAAAGTTTCACGGAGATGTGACGAATTGCATTTTCACTTTAAAAATATGAAGGATTTGTTTAAAAAACGCATTTAAATATTCTTGTCAAATGTAACTCGCAACACTCGGCTAGATTTTTGAATCTATATTGTTAAATAACTTCTAGACGAAGCGTTTTAGGGCTTTAAAAAAATTTTGAGGCCAACGGCCTCGAAGAAACAATACTCAACTGTATTCTACAGGATGATATCTTCTTAAACATTCTATTACATTATCGCTGGTTCGACGCTTCTCGATTTATTTCTTTATTTATTTATTTTACGTCAAAAAAAAAGTTAAAAACTGCGTATGACGTGCTATGGGGAAAAGTGAATTGTGTGCACATTTTCAAAATTCTGTGATCCCTACACTAAGTCATATTCTACCCCACCCATTCAGAACCTGTAGAATCTGTAACTGTATGTGAAATGAAACTAATTACTTGATATTGTACAAGATTCAATTACACGGGTGTACCTGCGTATCTCTCTGCTCGGTAATAACGTTAAATAAGAATAGTTTGTATTGACAAGGGTGTATACTGTATTGTATTGTTATCGATTACAAGGAGACATGTAGAACAAGTGACGAAGGATAACAGGGTCTTGAAGAAAAAATGTATTACAGGCTTAATATGGAAATGGAAAAATAGAGAAGGGCGTGGGGAGTAACATGCACAAGCTCTCGCACGGGTACGCTAGTTTTATTTCTTTTGGTAATGAAATAACTTCCCTTACAAAAAAATATCTTTTTCAGATGTCTCAAACTATACGTTAGTAAACTTTTCTTAGATGCCCTTCTGCATATCATAGAACACGAGAAAGAAAGAAACATTGAAATAATGAAAATGGAGAATGGGATTTTTCGTGAAGTTTTTAGTTCCAATAATATCCCATGTAATAAAATGATATCTATCCTCTTTTATATTTTTTGCAGTAAAGCAGTGTGGCACTGAAAAAGAAATGATCCTTTGCCAATGTAATTCTGTTGGTTCGAGAGCGGCAAACGAAACCGCACGATATTGGTAAAAAGTTGCCGAAAAGTAAGCAGAACAACATGGCCATGACAAGAAACTTGATGAAGAAAAAGCAATTCGCTTTTTCTATTTCCTCGGTTCCTTCAGCTGCAAAGACTGACGGAAATGTAACCGCTTATTCTTCCGATCGTGTGGAGAATACTTCAAAACGCATGAGAGGAACGGAATGCATTGTGAGAAGTCTGGCTGAAATTTGAATCGATAGGTACAGAATTTCCTCTCTTCAAGAAGTGGAAATCAAACCTTCGTTTAATGAAAAATGCTTTAGTTGCAAGATCCTATCGAAACTCACAGGATATGAAAAGATAAAACGTTTGACAACTGTTATGAAAATTTACTTTTTCTACATCCAATGATGGAGCATTATTGAAGAAATGTTCATTCTTCAAATATTTTGCTTTGAAAATTAAATTAGGACAAATGTGTGAATTCCTGAATGTAAATGATGCAAACATCGAGCAACATCTCACGGGGGACAGTTCTATTGTCTGGAGATGGAAAACGTAAATATTTTGTGAAGTTAATTTTTATTTGCAATGTTTAAGCATCAATGTACTCAGTATATAAACCCAGTATGTTAAGTATGTTAATTTGTATTCCATGAGCGAAACAAAGCAAATCTAAATATTTTAGACAGATATAATTGCACGTGTTCTATTGATTGTTAGTGATTCCGAACGTGTCTACTACTCAGGTCATTAGTCCCGTGTTTTCCATCGGGAGGTGGCGGTGATTTTCCCCCGCTGGATGACGAGATCCGGCGCCAACTTACCTTCTACTAGCGGGGTTTTCTCCTACCATCTCCCACGGAATCACTAACAATCAATCAATCAAACCCAAATGTTCTTCACGTTTTCCGCACACGTAAACAGATACGAACACATTCGCCCCTTATCAGACAGCATCCCCCCCATAGTGGAAGGCGCCCTGGGCGAGTTGTGCTAGGCCAGCGGGGGGCTGCTCCGTTGAGTTTCCCTCCGGCGACAAGACGCGCGTTCTACGTGAGAGCATTGCTGCGGAGGCAATTGCGGAGAGCGCTGCATGCTATTTTCTCCACACACACCAGGATGACATCGTGTCCGTCGAGTACAGGTGGGCGAAAACACCTGGACCATAATTAAAGTCTTGTGCTCGGCGGGTGGGGAGGAGCTGCCGAGGCCTTTTTAGCCACGGTTAAACGAGGTGAACGGCAACTTAGGGTGTGCGGGTAAGATAAGCACAGACGACCAAAAGGAATGTGATAGGTTAGAAGAGGTTAGGTTAGAAGGTAGTTTAGGAAATGAACATGGTTAGAATAACGTGTTAAGAGGCCGTCCATAAATTACTTAACGCAAATTTAAAGTACTTTGAATATCCCCTCTCCTGTAATGCATCCCTAACGCGCGATGCAACTCCCCCAAAACAATTACGTAACAATTGGGTCATCTCCTCCCTCTTGTAAATGTAAAGAGTGAATATACATTATAACACAGTAAAAACAATTTGTAGTTATTTTATTTGTTAAATATTAAAATTTATGATAATTGAAGTCGAAATTAGGTGGCGACACTGACTGCACCTAACAAGATTTGCGGCAAGTTTTAAGTGAAGGAAGGACGCATAGGCGAGAAAATTTCTTATCACAAGCCCTCGTGGATGACGCATGGGCGAGAGTGAACAGCACGAATTTAATTGTATTCTACAATATATTGTATATGAGTGTTGAGTATTTTTTATCGTCTTTCAGATTCAATAAAAAAATAATGAAAAAATATTTTCATTTATTGTAACAATTTACACCTAATAACTTTAATTTATTTTTTAAAACAGTAGTATTATTGATTTAAATGTTAATATTTCGATGTTTTATATATTTCAATGTTCCTACAGGGAGGGGTGGCTCAGAGCGTCAGCTGATGACACTGCAGAACCTCTGATTGCTACCTATATAACTAGGTCGAATTCAGTTGCTGTCTGGAGGAGAATTCTAGCGGACGGCTGCTCAGATTCGTAGTTTTACGTGATATCTCCGATAAATTCCGGGCGACTGCCAGAGCAATACCCTTACAAACGGTCCACAGACTGCGTGCAATCTTTCCTACTTCTTGTCCTATCCCCATTTCTTAGATATATACACACACACTTACACTTACATGCATTATACAACCACACATGCCGGGAGACCGGTCGGAGACCTATAGCTTGTCCCGGGTTGGGCGGTGCCGTCCTGGCTGGTGAAAACCCCTCTAGCTGACGGTAGTTCGGCGACGGATCTCACCATCCAGCAGGGCACCACTACCGCCACTTCCCGAGCAAAAATCATGCACTACACTTACGGGAATAATTAGCTAATAGTAGATGAGAGTGATCGAGCCTTAGCAGTTGTCGCGCCCGGAATCACTAATCAATCTAACACGCTCCTTCACTTATTGTCTCATGCGTGTCCCAGAGTGTTACCTCAGGCGTTCAGCGCATGTTTCAGCCCATATTAGTCAGGAAAATTGACTGGAAATTCAAAATAATAATTTAAGTGTTTTTTCAGAAATACTCTTCTAAGATACGAGTGCAGTGGTGAGCTCGGATTGGCGGGCCGCTGGTTTGAGTCTCGTGAAGGCAAGGTTGTTTACCTCAGTGCTCCGACTTGTTGGGTCGACATATCCACCATGCGTCATGCCTTCCCATGACATCTCTTCATTTCTGTCCGTTTTAGGTGGCATATGATCATACGTTATAGGCACGAGCGAGATCAAGGATAGCACCATTCATACGTACCTCGACTGACGCCGGTAACAATGGGGCTGGCCAATCCGGGTGACAGTCCGTAGGGATCTAAGAGACAGAGCGGAGATCCACCTTGGCATGGCCATGATTTTGTTTAATGATGATATTTTTAGTTAATTTTTCATTAAGGAAAAATGTCTATCATGCCTTTTGTATTTGGTTGTTAATTTTGTTTTTCAAATTTTCGAAAACATTATGAGTTTACCGAAATGGGACCTGCACCATTTTTATAAACATAGTTTGCTCTATTCCAGAGAAAAATGTAAAGAAAAAACTGGAATATTTTTGACAAAATAATTGTTTAAAAATTAACTGAATTTCAGGCAAATTTTTGTGAAATCTATACATGACCTTTATTTAGGATCTATCTTTGAAGACTAGATTTCAATCAGAAAAATCTCTATTTTCAGTTATGTGGTTATAGGAAGGCGCAAAATAATTTTAACTACTGCAATTTTAGAAAACTCAACAACAATGACACTTACAATGACTTGGCTTTCGTCGAGATTGTTGGAATAACTGATGGAATATCAATTTTGGAGAAAATTTTCTATACGGTTTAGTGGCTAGCGTTGACGACAGACAAAAGGACAGAACCGACATATTTTTGCCATAAACAAATTTTTTGGCATCAAGGACCCTCAAAACGTGAATTCTGAGTACACAACGTATTAGAGGAAATAATGTAATACCACGTATAGGTAGTACAAGATTTATCCACTTTTTTGGCATTAGAGCTCCATAATATGTGTTTTCTGTCACCAAATAGCTTTTTTCGCAGTATTACAATACTTTTTCTACAACACAAGTAGTACATGAGATATTGAAAAGTCTTGCTCTTGTGCATATTCCTAAATTAAGAATCTGGCACATATTTTACTTTCTCGCTGGGTTGTGAATGTCACTGAAATTAATTTACTCAATATTACAAACATATTACAGTACGTTTGCCGTGTATGCATAAAACAGTGAGTTTTAGTTTTATTATTAGTTTAGTGAAATTATTATTTTGTCTAGCAGTAACGCTTTAACAAAACGTATTGTCAACTGATTTGTACTCTTGAGATGAGGGCTTGGGGCAACAGAGCTCAAGAATATAGATAGAAATTTATTCTACAATTGGGTAGATGATGCCCGGTGGCAGAAAGCAGAAATGCGAAAGTACAGTGACAGTTACAAATAAAATAATAATGTATAAAAAACAATATAAAAAATTGTCTTTGTCATTTCCTAGATATGCAGATGGCATTTACATTCTTATACTACAAATGAAAATACATATATACTAACATATAGATACGTAAACTTACATAGTACACACATATACAAGCATTCACGCGTAGATACATAGACAGACCAAGAAACACTCGCATACACACCAACCTGCACCTATTCATCACATTCAGACAAACATGGGTAAACATTTTAACCTGACACTACAGTGTAATTAAATGTAATGCTTATAATGATTATTACATTTCTAATGCGTAAAACCCTCGTTACTATTAACAAATAAATAAAATATGGACACTAAATTTGGGTGTTCAAACCCGCATAAGGCCTGAATATTTAAAGTTGCGTTCGTGACGTGCGGGAGTCATTCCAAATCCCCCGCTAATTCTATCCGTATCCCAATCTTACTACAGTCTCTTGGGTGGATTGGAATTTCTGTGTGTATTCTGCGTAATTGAGGAAATCAGAACTACGGTACAAGCACCGAGAGAGGATTCTTGCGACATCTTGGGCAAAAGCTTCAGAAGCGATATAGGTCTAAGCGATATAGGTCTAAGCGATATAGGTCTATAACCGAGGGCCGAAAAGAGCTCTTCACTGGGAATGTCTCTAGAGAAGTAGTAGATACCGCGAGAGGCTCTGATAAGTCTTTTAGACACAGTCTTTTAGAAACAGAGTAAAGGAACACCCACATAAACAAACGGTACAAAAACAATATTCTAAATCTTATTTGTATAAGAAAACGAATTACTTTATTTTATAGAACAAAATAATAGTCCACACGCTCAGAACAGCACCTACCACAACTAGCAAAATGTAATGTCAACAAAACGTCCGCATAGTGAAGCTATATTTGTGTCCACAAGTAAAACAAGAGACTATTTTAACATTTACTCACTGTATCAAAGGAGACCGGACATAAAACCCAATCGAGAGATGAATCATTGACTCAGAAGATATATCGGCTCTCATTATTCTAGCATGCTAAACTTGAGACCCTTGCAACAAGCGAAGCCACATCACTACCTGCTTAGAAGCAGTGACGCGTAGGCGGCACAAGTTTCCTCGCGCCGAAGTTAGATCAAACTCTGGCCGCCCACAATGCAGCCCCTTCCTTCATTTGGCAAGTCCCTAAGGTTCGGCGTTGCAAGCGAACGCCTCGCTGGCCCCCATCTACTGCATCGATGCGCCGGACACACCCGAGTGGCAGACGAACACGGAGCATCCATTCCTGGCGAGCAGGCACCCGTTCCTGGCGAGGCTGCGAAGATTAAGCGAGGTCGTGTTCCTGTGAGTAAGAAAACTTGGGGAAAACCTCGCATTATTAAATGTCATGGCGAATGGGTAAAGCTTCTTGTGCCCAGTTGGAGACTGAGATATGAAAAGACAATCCATATTTTCAATATTCTTTTGAAATTGATAGAATTTTGTAACGAACTGCTAATCATCGTGCATTATTAAGTTAATTAGCGTTTTAATATTGAGCAATCTCCGCCCCTTCATTGATTTTATGTGCAGAAAAAATCAATCGCCAGCAAATTGCAGGCAATGATTAATTTTAGAACACTTCGGTTTTCTTGTAGAGTATACAACAGAATACTGTATGTTTGTTATCACATATTAACTCAGATTATGAAACGTCAATGGTTAAGACATGTACCGCATTTACTTATCACAACCTAATTTTATGAGGAAAAATACAATGGATTATTATTTCCATTTGTTACACCTACGGCCCTAAACAAGTTTACACTCGCTTGTAGGCACAAATCCGAACTCAAGGCGAGACTCGTAACGGACATATTTTGAGCTGATTTACTACCGTGTTCCATACACTCGCATCTCCAGTATTGCGTTAATTTTCTGTCAACTGAAATCCAGTAAAATCTATAACAACGAATCGTAACTGCTACCCTTCAAAGTGATTGCCACGCATCATTAGCCCAGCAGTTATTCCGCGCTGAATAAGTCCGAGCATTAGGCAGCGGCGCTGCAGCGAGAGCGGCGCAGGTGCGGCGGCGGCGAGGGCGGAGGCGGGGGAGTCGGCGGCGGGGGCGAAGGGCGGGAGATCGATCCCCAGCAGATCCCAGCGGCGGAGGGGCTGCCTCATCTGCCAGGGCCAAACAATGAAGCGGCGCGGCGCCGAGCAGTCAGCCATCGGGGATTAGCGTGAGAGGCTTTCGCTCCCTGGTGCCTCGAACCAAACATCGCATCGTCTCGCCCCACCTGAATCGCCCCCACCTCCTCTCGCCATTCCCAGCCTAGCCTCACCCACAGGCACTGCCACTCTCACCGTCCCCGCCTCTCCCACCACTCTGCCACCACTACCATCGCACCGGGAGCGGTAGCTCAGTGCATCAACTGATGTCACTGCAGCGCCTCTAACCGGGAGGTCCTAGGTTCGAGTCCTGACTACGGCAGGATTTGCGACACTAGCTGTTCAGCTAGGTCGAATTCAGTCGCTGTCTGGAGGAGAATTCTAGCGGCCAGCTGCTCGGATCGGTAGTTTTCCGTGGTTTCTCCGATCAACACCAGGCGAATGCCGGAGCAGTACCCTACCAAACGGGCCACGGACCGCGCGCGATCTTTCCTTCCTCTTCCTTGTCCTGTCCTCTCCCTTTACACACACACTTACACTAACATGCACTACACTACCACATATTCCGGGAGACCGGTCGGGAGCTTAGAGCTTGTCCCGACTGGGGCGATGCCCCGATGGTGGGAGAGTGCTGGTTAGGGGGAAACCCCACTAGCCGACGGTAGGTCGGCGCCGGATCTCGCCATCCAGCGGGGGAAGATCACCGCCATCTCCCGAGAAAGAAACATGCACTACACTAACGGGACTAATGATCGAAGCCGTTGACGCCCGGAAACACGAAAAAATCAAATCAATCAAATCAACTACCATCGCCTCCACTCCTACCGCTGCACCACTCTCATCGTTCCCGATAATTTCATCGCCACCGTCACTCCTACTGACATTCCAGTCAGTCTGCCCCTGCCAATCTCACCGCCCCCGGAACTCCCGCCGTCTCTGCCAATCCCACCGTCCACGCCACTCTCACCCCAGCCACTGCCACCGCCCCGCCACGTACTCCTTTCCCCGCCACGCCCACCACAACCGTCACTCTCCTGTCCTCGTCACTCCCCCTGCCCCCGTCACTCCTATGCCCCACCAATCCCATTGGCCCCATCACCCCACTGTCTTCGTAACTCCCTCTGCCCCCGTCACTCCTACCCACAGCCAAACCCACTGCTCCCATTACTCCCAATGTCCTCGTCACTATCCCTGCCCCCGTCACTCCTACCTCCCGCCAATCCCACCGCCCCCGTCACTCACCCTGTCCCCGCCGTTCTACCCCCTGCCAATCCCACTGTCCACACCACTCTCGCCGTCCCCGGAATGCCCAAGATCTGATCAAGGAAACCTGATACTCCACCGGGAACTAACTCTCCCATCGCACTGCCCCAACTACTTCTCCAATCCCAGTGCGCCAACAAACTCCACAGCTCTCGCCATCCCTGACACCCTCGCTACCTCACCTACTTCAGTATTCGTTACCTTTTCCACCGCTCTGGGTTCCCATTTCCATTGCCTCTCCCCTCCCCCATCGCACTTCTCACTGCATGCCCTCACACCATTGATGCCGTTTCCGCAAAGCTAGGCGGTCACACCCCTATGTGATCCGATCTCGGCGCAGGCATCATGCCTCCCACCCTCTTCACACTGCTACTGTAGCTACTCCCATCGCTCTGCGAATTCTGTCTTCGCCACCTTAACAACTTTCTGAGGTACCCGCTGGCTCCTACACCCCATGTTCCTTTCACAAACGTACGAGGGTAAGACAATACGTATCTGCACTTACGTTCTATTCGTCTGACCGGTAGCGGCAGTTCAGTGCATCAACTGATGTCACTGCAGCGCCTCAGACCGGGAGGTGCTAGGTTCGAGTCCTGACGGTGGCAGGATTTTCGACACTAGCTTTTCAGCTAGGTCGAATTCAGTCGCTGTTGTCTGGAGGAGAATTCTAGCGCCGGCTGCTCTGATCGGTAGTTTTCCGTGGTTTCTCCGATCAACACGAGGCAAATGCCGGAGTAGTACCCTATCAAACGGACCACGGGCGCGCGATCTGTCCTTCCTCTTCCTTGTCCTATCCTCTCTCCTTACACACACACACACACTTACACTAAGATGCACTACTTTACCACATATTCCAGGAGACCGGTCGGGAGTTTAGAGCTTGTCCCGGCTGGGGCGGTGCCCCGCTGGTGGGAGAGTCCTGGTTAGGGGGAAATCCCACTAGCCGACGGTAGGTCGACACCGGATCTCGCCATCCAGCGGGGGAAGATCACCGCCATCTCCCGAGAAAAAAAAGCACTACACTAACGGGATTAATGACCGAAGCCGTTGACGCACCCGGAAACACGAAAAAATCAATCAATCTATTCGTCTGCAGAATGACTGTACAGCTTTGTGCACTACCAGGCTTTAGGCGAGAGCGTTCACTTTGCTTACGGTACGTTTCAGCATTATGACTTTATGCTCGCTTGGGTTGTTGCGATGTGAACATAGCTACACCTATTTCCGGTTGCACAAATAAGTGCACACTTAAGTCGCAATTTGTTGCACACTTAAGTCGCAATAAGTTGTGTTTGCGATCTGAATGTGTACAAAAAGCTGAGCATAGCTCTCAAATTCTCAACATTTGAGAATAAGTGTAAGAGTCATTTATAATATTTTGTTATTATGAAATGTATTAAACTCGTTCATATTCATCAGGGTAGGCAGTACCTATCTGGCCTATCCAAAGGAGCCATCACGAGAAACTCTATTGGGAATTTTATCTTGCTGGGATGAATCAATTTTTGCTGATGACCGCGAGTGAAGGTGGTAGAAGTGAAGTGGTAAAGAAAAGTAGATTCGTTGTTGTTCACATAAATATGTGTTAACATTCAAAGATTAACATGGATAGCAGGGAAAAGGATAAAATATTTAATAAAAATAAATTGATGATAAAACAAATTTAAAAGTATTCCAGAATTTAAAAGGAAAAACATCCAAAAATGGAGTGAAATGTTTGAATGAATTTCGGGAAGATACAGACATCAGCAGACTTTCCTTCTTTAGAATAAAAAAGAAGAATGAGAATGAAGAAATAAAAAACGCGAGGAAAATAAAGTTAAGTTGAATAAAGTATAGAACCAGTAGAAAAGTGAAGAATGACGATTTTGTACGTAAGGTATGTTTCAAATTCATTGCGTTTGTATTGACAAGTTTTTCTGTCACAACCGTGTGTAAAATGAAAGTTATTAGTGTTAAATATTTACTAAATTTGAAATATTCTACATTTGATCGCTTATTGATAGAAAAGGGATTTGAATTTGACAAGAGAAGAAAATGCTCAAAAGTTACAAAGAAATGAAATAATACAATTGAGATATTCTAATAAATTTCTACACATTTCTACGAACAATGCTATAGTTAAGAAATGTTAAAAAAGTAGTGTATTTAGATGAAAGTTGAATGAAAATTTATCTTAGCGTAATATTTATTGCGTAAAATATTTAATCAATATCTGACGGTAATCAACAATATGAAATTTTTTTTTCATTTTATAAGAGAATACATTTCCCTGTTTATTACATACTTACGCTAATACAATGTATGTCAATAATAATAGTAATAATAATTAGTTTCCGAATAAACACTTTTTTCAGTATTTGTATGTTTTGAGACAGATAGCCGTGATTTTGACGATTCTCGATCGAGCACGCCACCGAACGTGTCATATTGGCAATAATGCGCGGATTTCCTATAAGCCACGTGGTGCCTTCACAACGTGGAAAGCAGTATAGAATCTTTCTGCTTCCGGGAGGACGACCTGAATTTCAGACAGGTTCTTTGTGTTCTATTCTGCGCCCTTCCGCGATTTTACTCGCATCCCCTCTCTTTTTCACTCCTCTTCCTGTGAACCTCGCAGAGTTAATTCCTTGTATCTTGCGTACAGAAAATGCTCCCATTTTCCACTTTCTAGCGCGGTAGTCTCTGCCACTTACATTTCTCATCACATCCTCAGTTCGACTTGATGCACTTCTTGGAAATCGTTCTTTTCTTTCATGACATTTATTTACAGCAAACAAACATTTCTGCGAACCTCTCTTTCAACTTGCACTCGCGTAGGTGAAATGTTCACAACGTATACCAGTTTATACCGTATATATCGGTATTTTTATCAACATCCTGTTTGTGCAAAGCTTTCCCATTTTCTTCTGACTTTTCTCCATCATTCATTATTGTTGCACTTCATATTTCACGTTACATTTTCACGTTTCTCTTTTTGATTACTTTATTCTTACCTTCTAACTTGCCATGCATTATTTTTTCCTCTACTTTCTAAAAAAATGTTTTTAATGTTGTCTGCATATCCATCGTATGTTCACAGATGTAATCTATCTAATCCGGGTATTTTCTATCTCGTAAATTCACCGTACACTCTAGGAAAAAAGCATCTTTGCCCTGAAAAATACGCTAGCTCTTTGACACACTGAATAAAAAAACAGTTTCTGAAAATATAGGGAGAATTTTATCGCTGCAAAAGCACTAAATACTATTAAAATTGTTTTCTCTATCTTGTAAATACGTACTTCTGTGTATGCTCATTTACAACAAGTGCGTATAATAGAAAGGGCACTGTTACTATAATTTGACTTTCAGTACCCGGAACAACTGAATTCTTTCTTGAGCCAGTGTTTTTATTTAGCTTTTGTGTGGCGTTTAGTTATAAGAAAATGAATCGATGTCTTCTGGCCGTATATACAAATCATTTCGCATCATTATCTTCAAGTATATTTTCATTCACAGGAAAATATGATTTTGTCAACCGCAATACTACGTCACGAATCATTGATCTACCCAAGCGTTTCTGCTTTTTTTTTATTTTTATCTGGAGATGATGTGGCATGGGTATTATAAGAAAATGAGCCAATTTAATTTGCCGTGCACAGTCAGACTGTTTCGCAACATTCAAGTATATTGACATGAATAGGAAAAACTCATTTTGTCAACAGCAGAGCTACGTTGTGAATCACTATTCTAGTAATTTTATTCCACAAGTTTCCTTTATTGTAAAATTCTTCTTCATTACACACTCCTTTAAACTGTTCTATTTTCTTTTTAATCTGAGATCCTCTTCACAATCTTATCTACTCCGTTCCTGGCCTCACTGTGTAACCTGAGGGGCGTCGTTCCCGTGACATGGAGGCCAGGCGCGAATTCAGCCCAGTGAGCACTCAGGAATTACGGTTGGCTTACTTTATGCATCTGTCGTCCGGGAATTAGGGAACAGCGGGCGCTCAAGGAATTACGTCGATTTAGAGAATAATTTCCTCCCGAAATACCTTGGTTATTTTGAAGTTGTTCAGGTATATTCACGAAACGGCTTATTAGCTCTCAGCTTTAAACAATATTACATTCAGAATTTTACTATTCTCCAGAACTCCAAATAGGAAGCAAAGTGCGGAAAGCCATACAAACGCTCACTTACAGGCTTCAGTAACATGTGTTAAAAGACAGAACTAGTATTGTTCATTAGTTTTTGTTATTTACGTCGGTAAACACGCGCATAGCTCTTTAGCGACCAATCATCTAAACAACGCATTAAGAGCGCGTCCATAGCAACGGCCGTTAAAATGCTCGAGAGTCCTTTAACAATATTTTAGTGGGCTCTCAGGTTCAGATGTTATCAGTCTCCATAAATCTTTGGATAAATACGTCCCTTTTGTCCTACTTGCCTTTTTTGTCTCATTTCGTCTCTTTTGTCTCCCTTGTTCCCCTTTTCCGTTTGTGCCCTTTGCTCGTGTAGTAATCCTTGTCCCATTTTATCCACTTGTCCCATTTTGTCGCGTTGTTCCATTTTGTTCACTTGTGTTGTAAGTCAAAGTGGAATGAACTATCCTGTCACGGTCGTCACTTTGTATGCTATAAATGGGACAGGTAAGTACCCAAATTAATATTTATTAATAAAAGGAAAAATTACAAACGGCCCCCATCCGCAATAAATGTGACAAAAATCCCTATCCTGAATCCTAACAAATTTTGAAGGTGGAAAAAGGGAAAGGAATTAACAATGTATTACTGACTCGTGCATCTATTGGATGGATGCAAGACTAAAATAAAAATCTCTAGGAATCAGGAGGCTTCGCAAGGAAGAATATTTGCAAGTTGAAGGTTAACACAATACTCCGCTCAAAGAGCTACCCTTGAAAGTGGAACAAATAAATCCTTTTCAATGAAGAAATACAACTTTATTAATGCAAATAATTAAGGATCAAGCCCTTTCACAGGTCAAGAAAATGACAACTGAAAAGTGTTGTACATTAAACAGAATTACATACATAAACCCCAAAATTGTTCGGCTGAAGCCTTAATGCACAATAAATAACAACTTAATACAGAATTTACGTTGCAAAATTACATAGCATAAAATGTCAGGCGGGTGCCTTTATACAAAAAGTTGAAATGGAATAAGTTACACAGAATTACAATCTATAAACAAATTTTACAGGCATAGAGCCTCTTTACAAAAATACCTTATTAACAATTTACTCAGAATGACTATTGTGGCGCGTTTTCCGTCGAGAGGCAAAAGTCCACTATAGGACGTACGTGAAAAGCGCATAATACTTTGTTACAAAATTGACAAAGCTTAACATATGGGAGCTTTCTTTAAATAATAAACATAATTAAATGCTAAATCATAATAGAGAAATGCTCATAATCAAATACTCATGGATCAATGTTTTTGCGCACGACCTTTACATAATAAAGAAATGGGTTTCCTTTTTTTACCAAGATTATACTTGCCTTATATAAACCTATAATAAAATAATTATTTTTGAAGTGACTTTTTTTTTATTTTTTTTTCGACCTGGTTGAAACTCTGGACACTAATTCGGTGTAAATGATTGACAGATATGAAGTTGAACTTTATTGATTTCTATTTCATGTAGTAATTAATCGGTATTTGACTAAAATTTTTACGCATCAGCTGATAAAAATTATTAGAGCAGTAATTATGACACAACTAATGAACTTTTTTTCATCTCCATCTCATAATTCATAATGCAGATGTTCATTATTTTACATCACTTTGTGTCAGCTAGACCAAATACAATTATGTTTGGGTCAAATTTAAACAGAATATTATAAAGGTTGTCAATGCTGTTTAATTACGTATATATATAAACACATGAAAATAAAAAAAATGTGTTCCGAGGAATAATAATTAGCAGCTACTGTTAGGACTTTCAACGAAAGAGTGAAGACACTCTAGAATGAGAATAAAATGAAAATAAGTAATACGTAAGCAACTGACCAATTATTCTTCGCGGCCTACACGAGACAATGTTAGAAGAGAAAAAGAAAAAACATATTGCAATTGTTATAAATAATCGGAAATTGTCACAAAGTGGTTGCGTCATTGTAAGATTCTTCAGTTTTAAAAACATTTTTTGAAACTAAACCTACAAGACATAACTCATGAGGATTTCACGCCGGTGGCTAGAGTTAAACATTTATTTTCGTTTTACCAAAAGTACAGTTCTTGTAAACATAATAAACATGCGTTCAAATATTTTGGAAGCCAATTACAGAAAAATTACATATCATATTTTGAATTGTTGATTATATAATTTTTTTGTGTTCCGGGACGCAAAAAAAAAATACAATAGCCATTAGTAAGTCCAGTTCATGATGTGACGGTGTGTCTGAGAACTTACTTACTGGAACGTGAGATCCGGGGCCAAACAAAACGCAAGCTTTCGAGGTTCCTCCTCCACGAATTTTTCCCAACGGGGTTCAGCCCCATCTTGGCCAAACTCGGAGCTACCGACTGACCACCTGACATACAATAGTGCACATAAATGTTAATGGAGACAAAAGAACAAGGATAAGGGGGGACACATCACGCGTGGTCCGCGGGTCGTTGGTTAAAGTTCTGGTCCTCAGGCATTCACCCAGTATTGACCAGAGAATCGCTTGAATTCTCCACTAGACAGTGAATGAATTTGACCTAGCTCTGTAGTGACGGTCGGAAATTCGCCATTGTTCTGACTTGAATCTTAGGACATCCCGGTGAGAAACTCTGCGGAGCCAACGGCAATGCAACCACTGAGCTATACAATTTTAGTTCTATCCAGCATTACAAGCAAGAGAACTTACTTCGCATCTCAGTTATTACTTGAATATCCTAAGGGAAACGTTTTCACCCAGCGCACGTATTAAGGTTATCAATAAAACCTGCACGCGAAGCCCAAGAGTGGGAGAGAAACCGTCTCACTATCTCTCTCCCCAGACGCCAAATATATCTTGTAAAACGAAACAAAATTATTTACGATATTCTCCTTCTGAGATCCAACATTAAATTTTGAATTATACAAAAAACTATAATCAATATTACTGTAGCAAGTGAGATGCTATCCTGTGCGACAAGTAATTATAAAAGATTCCATTTTTACCAAAATGTTAATGGGTTTATAAGATTACCAGCTTTCGATGGCTTATTGATTATAAGCAGATCTGCACGTCTTGTATTATCAGATCTTCTAATCAAAAGTAGCTAATCGTTTAAACAATTAAAACATTCTTAATATCATATTTCGCTACTACTCGCTTTTCATTATCATCAACACCACCAACAGAGGATAAATATCTCGTCCATACGAAACTACAAATCATATTTTTAATGAATATTAATTAATATTACCATTTACATTTTGATTATGGAGTAAGAATTATATTAAACAAATTTGATTAAGAGTACTCATAGTTAATGAAGTATTTTGCCTTTCTAAGAAAATTAAAACTCGTACCCTTCATTCCATTTTAATTTTAAGGTTTATTATAAAGTACACCAAAACTATTATTACATTATTGATTCATATACTCCACACCGTGTTATTGCTTGTAATATACTTACACGTTTTGAATCTCTACCAACTAATTTCCATTTGCCGATTTTCGACTCATATAACAAGAAAAAAGAAAGGCGGGTATATTTCCGTACTTATTCAAAACCATCTCCAATATCAAAAGCTTAGAGTTGTAAATATGAAGAAAGTTAAACAAGCCTTCATTAACAAAGTATATATTATCTCTTCTACTCTACTTTCCTACTGGAGGTGAAACTACATCTGCTAATTTAAGAATAGCACTTATTTCCTGAATTAAACTCTATAAAATTCAACCCAACGCATATAGCAACGACGTAAAACGATGTATCCACAAAGAAAACTTTTCAAACGAGCCTTACTCTTCTGTGCATGAGACACTGCCTCGAAATGCGACCCGTTCTTTGTTCCGAGGGGCCGTAACTTTTATACGTGTTCGGTGCGACGTTACCGGCGACCTCTCTAGATAAAAGAATGCTGTCTATCCGGAATCCGGGCGTGCGGCAGAAATTGCGTTTTGTTGCCGCAAAGAGTGGACGGCTTGCTGCAGAACTTCGGCCTGACTTACGACTTAGCTCTTCGGTGGCAGCTCCACGGAAGGCAAGGCCCTCTATACGGGGCTTTCAGGGAGCGTTTGATTCCCAGTGCTTGTAAAGCTTTTTCTAAGAGAACTTCGAGAAGCTCTTGTTTCTTTTTGTTCTTGCTTGTGGAACTTGTACGAAAATACTTCTTCCACGCAGTAAATTTTACAGTAAGGACCTGATCGTGTATTTAATGAATCAGCGATTCGTTCAACTGTTGGTATCGGGTGAGTTTGGTCAGAAATTGCATTGTCACTTTGTCTACAGCGACTCTGACTGGCAGGTCCTACAGTTCGAGGACCGACGGTGACTGATTTTTTATATTAGCTGTACAGCTAGGTCAAGTTCAATTACTTTTTAGATGAGACTTTCAGTGGCCGGCTGCGCTGATCTGAATTTTCCCGTCGTTCCTCCGATCAATACCAGCCGAATGTCACAGCTAGTACCCTTACAAAAGGGCCACGGACCTTCCGATATTTCTTTCCTCTTCCGTTTCCTAACTTCTCTCCTTACTCACACACACTCACAGTTACAAGCGCTACACTATCATACATGCTGGAAGATCAGTTGGCAAACAGCTTGTCCCGGCTGGGGAGGTGCCCCGCTGGTGGTAGATAACTGGTTGGAGGAAAAACCGGCAAGCCGACGGAAGATCTACACCACCTCGTACGATAAAACATGCACTACACTTATGAGACTTGTGACCTTAGCCTTATTAATAATTACGAAATATAATTAATGCTTCAAAGTTGCTGGAGTTTCACGATTTTTCTTTGGTTCTCTCAAAATTTTGCTTAAAGTGTGAGAGAAATGAATCCTCTTGTTACGAAGGATTTTCTCAATTGTAATTACTTTCTTTTGAAATACATAATATTATTACTCAAGGTGTTGAAAAAATGAATAAACATCTCTAATTCTCAGACTATTTTCTATCAAAAAAGGTTATATTCAGGAACAATTATTGTCCCACCCCGTACATTACGAGTCTTTCACTAGAGTATCGTCTCTCCCCAGAGGTAATCTTCGTGAAAGCTAGGTGTTGCATCACATCGACAGGCGTAATAGAGAACCGTAATCATTTTGTCATGTGAAGGAGAGATAAACAGCAACGGTGTTAATTATCTGGACCATAAATAAAACTCGATGCACAAACATCTACGAGCAAATCACTATACACAATAGGCACACGATATCCATCGACTTGCGAAAGAGAACGCCAATTTAAAAATTGAATTGTCAATTGCTGATTGATTGTTTAATGTTTCTGGGCGCTGATAAGGTCATTAGACCCATAAGTTTCCTGTTTTTATCGCGGAAGGTTGCGGTGATATTTCCCAGCTGGATGGCGAGATCCGGCGCCGACCTCTAAAAAATTCATATGTTCAAAGACGGAATCTAACAGAATATTTCTTCAACCACATGATAATGAAATTGAATATAAGAATTTTTTCTATTCTAACATATGATTAATATACCCAATAGATAAATTGAAGATGAAATCTACAATTGCATAAGGGTAAATGAGGTAATTTTTTGTACATTTGTTCACATTAATTTGTCTTACCTACAATCTCTCAGCTAAACCTACCTTGATTAGAAGGTAAGTATGAGATGATATCGTAGGTTTCCGCGGCGAGAGTCATGATCTGGGCTGTCCGGCTGACGCCGCGTTGAAGACTGAGATGCCGACGTTTCGACCGACATATCGCGGTCCTCTTCAGGGCTGTTCTGCGCCAGGACGTTGGGCGCTCCTGTTCTTATAGTAGTGTAGAAGTATGAGATGTTTCCCCGTAATGAACCAGACTGTAGACAAGTTTACGTCAAGAACTCCTAAAAGCCTTTTATATTTGGTTTTATGTGCTTGCTTTCATTCTGCCTTCTTCTCAAAAAGATACAATTTATACATTCTTACATGTTAAAATATTACTCAATAATTTGTATGATGATAGTATTTTTGTTGTGGTTTCATAATATCAAACACTCTACTTTACCACATCAAACATACATGGTTCATGAATAAAAAGGTGATATATTTTTATGTATTCTATTATAATATTGTCAAATGAAATACATCCTATTTTTTGGAAGAGACGTATAACTAAAATTTTAAGAAGTCAATGTTCTGGCACAAAACTTCAAACTCTTACAATATTCTTGTTTTAGATATTATCAATTGTGAAATTCCCTTTTCCTTCTACGATAATTAATATTACTAAATCTTGATACTATTTAAAACAGTTATTCAATAATATGTAGGGGATTACTTCCTCTGCTATTATCAATATTGTTATTTCTTTCGTTGCCCTGCTATGCTCATAAATTACCTCAATGTTAAATATTATTTTATTAATTTCGCTTTCAATTTTAAGCAAGGGTTTTGACATAGAACATGTTACTCCTTACCTGTTGCATGTGGACGTGTAATTCAGAATCACGATTCCTGGAAGTTCTATTGATTAAAACCAATTATTGAATTAATGGCAACTACAATGAATTATCACTTTTTTCTTTCTAGAAAATAAAGTCAACATTTATTCTAACATTTATACAAATTCAAATGAGCTCGTTAATGAAACTTTTTCTCTGTACAAACATCGCGTACGGCTTTGAATAAAGTTCGTAAGCTTACTGCGACGACTTGTCTGATGTATTCTCGGATGTCTTCGGTCTCGACGTTGTCCGTGGAATGTCCTCGATTACCGCGTTCTTGCCGATCTCTAGTATTAATCAAAAATGTTTTCGGAATATACTCATCTATTTGGTACTTTATAGGATTCGATAATTTCTCTTAAATCCATAAGCGAACGCGACTTTTCCTAGCTGTGCTTACAATTAAACACATACGCATGACTATCTTCAGCTAACTTATTAAAAATTCCTCCCATCTTCGGAGCTATCCTAATATAAATCCCTTCGAAACGGAGTCTATTTGAATTCAAGTCCTAAATTTCAATAACAAAAATTACCATTATAATTGATTCTGAATAATTACTTCGACTTCTTACTCTGGACAATGCCAAACTATCAAAATTAATCACAAGTCACAAATCACTTAACTATCATCTAACTAATGCCCAGTGTATGCAGAAAAAATATTCGTACGATTGCTTTCAATTTGTGTAGTTCAATAGCTTTCTAGAGAGTGATCCTTTGCGCCCTCTTACAAAATCACGGCTTTTAATGCCCGCCACACTCATTTCGCATGTAATATCTCCGGAACCGAGTCTCTCCAATTGAACAGCGCTATGACACCAAGCATGGAATACTACACTTTGTTTATTGCTTGCCCTAACAACGTATATTTGATTCCCGAGCCTGCAAACAATCCTATTATTATTAACGCGTGATGCTGATTTTCCCATTCAAATTAAACCCGAAGTGCTTGGCTTATATGAGGTATCCACAACAAGAAAAAAGTCAAGATAAACTTTTCCATAAGATCTCAGTGGTCTCAACAGTCTATCGATGTAAACGCTAAGAAATTTGAGCTTTGTAACTAACCATATTTCGTCATTTTTCCTTTAAATGAATTTGCTTTTGGCCCCAGATGTGTTATCACTCCCTATTAAAATGTTTTATAGTACAGACACAAAATTTTAACAATATCTTGATATTAATAGAATTAACCTGCCGCCATTTCCTCATGACGTCATTTTCAAGGGAAAGTACGTACATGTAGTTGGACTTTGACGTGTCGTTGGGCGAGTTACAATCGATGTATCAAAAGCAGTCGACGTTTTGTAACACGGGCAAGCGTGTGTTATAGTTAACAAAGCAAAGTTCGCAATTTTTTAAGTTCGAAAATACACTACCTTTAAATGCAAATATTGCTGAATGTATATAAACGTAACGTCCAGAAATCGTCTGATACACGTGTCCTTTTTTCGAAAAAATGCCTACTGATTATAATTATTTGTTATGCATTTCGTTTTTGAGTTATGGTAGATAGTATAATTTCCTGCTAAGTTTCACTAAAAACACACGTGTACAGAACTTTTTAATTATAAAACATTTCAATTACTTTTTTAGAAATATGATTAGCTCTGTTTTCACATTGATTTGTTTCAGAATTCATAAGTGTTCCTTGTTCCATTAGTCTTGAAGAATAGTTACAGAATGACTAGAAAAAGATCTTTGGAATTTTCGATTTTCTGTCAAGTGCCTTTGTAATACAATTTTCTTGCTACCATTTTACTCTTCGTGCGATGTAATTGCAAGTATTCCGCTGGTATAATTATATTTCTTTAAATAACTATCGTGATTATAAAATAATAACACAATTGCTATTTTCGTATGGAGAAAAATATAAATAATGATCAATTTAAAGTTTTATAAATTTAATAAATATTATTTCATAATGAACAATTATAAAAAATTCAACACAACTAACAACATTCATACTGTACATTGTAACCAAGTACACTGAGAAAGTAACAGAAGCCAACCGAAATAAGGACCAAAAGTTTTCGATTCATATAAAACAAAAATCGAAACGAAAAAATAACGGATTGATGTCCCGAACAGACATGTGCACCAGATCGTTCCACATTCGCAAATATTAATTAAAACAGGGCTTTGTGATCGTTATGCGGTTTTAAATAAGTCCTCTGCATTACTTCCAATGGAGCACATTAAAATGACGGGATGTTTAATAACTTTATTGTTTACCAGAAGTAAATATCATCCATAATGCGGGCGGATGGAACGCTATCGGAATTGGATCGGCTGGATGCGTCGACTGCGGCGGAATTTCCATAAAGCCTGGAGTTCAACACGGCCGGCTCCACTTGATTAAAATAAACTCACTATTTATGCGAACATCCAGAGGTGGTGATCCGCGCTCTCCACAAACTATGCTTCAAAATTGGGTAGCCAGCAGATGGAGCCTTGCGACATGCCTTGATGAACGATTGTCGCATTGTGTTTGCTTTCTTGTTTACTAGATTTTCAGCGTTGTCGAGGCAATGTGTAATTGAATTACAATCTAAATACTTTATTAGTAATTTAAATATATTATAATATATTTGCAAGATTTTTTATATCATATTTGTTACGATTGTGGAGTATTTTAAAGAATATTTGTAATGGGAGCATTGTATTCCGATCTTCTAACACACACAAGTGGAATAGAGAGTCGTGTTTGGTTTTATCTTCATTTTATTCCTATTTTATTTAAGAATCTTCTGGAGGCGAGTTGCACCTAAGATTATTGTTCTGCTCCTTCCTCAAGGCAATACTCAATGGTAACTGGTAATTCCTTTACTTTCTTTACTTAGATCCGGATTTAATTTAGAGCTTTGATTTTCACAGTATGTCAGAGTGGTTACGTTTAATGCGTAGACGTATAATTATTGGACTTAGTGTAGTTGTAAATTAATTTTGACATCTTTTTAGTTAGTCTTAAATAATTAAACATTTTTCATGGACATCTACTGATGTTGAAGCCTCGGAGCCGTTCGTACCCTAAGTTTCTCATATTTTCCTGATTTAAAAGTTTCCGATGAAACTTTTTAAGAGATTTGTACAGTAGGGAATTACATTGTGAGAAATGTTGATTACAACCCGAATATCAGGTTCACAGGACAAGAAATTAATTACTTTGAATTTTCGCAAATTAGAGGGATACTAAAATAATATTACTTTGTGTGCAGAAAATTGTTGACAAAATACGCCTACTTGTCAGCGGCATAGTTTTCAGAAGTGGGGACGTGATTACATTCTCCCGAAATTTTATAGGTAAATAATTTTTTTAATCTGAAAAGCAATTAATGTAAGATGAGGAATTTTGGGGGTTTGATATATAGTTTATTATTATTATTATTATTATTATTATTATTATTATTATTTTATTATTATATTTTTAAGTCTCTCGCCTAGCGAGGTGCCATACAGCCGACACCGGGACCTTTAGAGAACCAAGGTGCCTGCTTAACTTGCAAACTGGGGCGGTCAGGATTCGACGATGAAGTCAGGTGATGTTATATCAATAAAAACTTCCTCACGATGAGTGCAGTACTCAGGAGAACAGCATTTTGCATTGTGTGAATGTGCCAGTTGTTAAGGCCAAGTCTTGCTGACGATGAAGTTAGTTCTTCAGAGACCCGTCAATTTGCAGTGATAACCACATGAACTACTTCAACAGATACTAACCGCCACATGTCGCACAGTTCAATAGCCAAGGCCTGATATTTTCACTTCTTCTTGGCAATGGAAGCGGCTATATTTCTCTCTAGAGGGGTAGCTATGTCAACTATAATCCCTTTCCGTGAAAACTTGTCGACCCATATTATGTCAGGTCTGTTGGCTTCGACCTTGCGATCAGTGGTGACTGCAACATTCCACAAGAGCTTCCACCGTTTCGTCTCCAGAACTGAATTCGGCTTGAACTTGTAGTATGGGACCTCTTTCTCTACCATCTCTGACTTTGCAGCCTGGGCCTGATGGACAACCGCAGCAACGTCATTGTGTCGACTCAGATATTCTGCTTGTGCAGAATGTTCTGCTTATGCAGAACTCATGCAGAATTCTGCTTATGCAGAACACCCGCCCATTATGTGTTGGAGGTTTTCGCCGGGTTGATTGCAAAGTCAGCAGCGATCCTCTACACTCATATCCCCAATCACATACTTTTGGTAATTGCGAGTGGAGGTTACATCGTCCTGAATAGAAATGATGAAGCCTTCTGTCTCAGCAAAGAGGCCAGATTTTGTTAGCTGGGAGACTGACGACTGACTGTTCACAGCGTTCCCTTTGAGCTCAGCAGGAAACCTGCCATGTAAACGCTTCTGGGCCCATTCACTCAGTCTATCTTCTTTGGTGATACTCAGACTCTCAGAGTCCGCTTCACTGAGGTTCAATGGAGTAAAATTCTTGTTCGTGGCACAAATTGCTTCATGCACAACCCTCGTTTTCTGAAGGAAGTATTTGCGAAGACTGTTTTTGTTTGATTTGTTTCGCGCAAAGGGACTCAAAATCCAAAAGACCTCTACCTCCTTCTTTCCGAGGTATATACAGTTTTGCCACTGAACTGTTGGGATAGTGCATGCGATATTTGGTAAGAGTGGTCCTAACTTTTTGATTAAGGTCCTGCATTGCAGTTGTTGTCCAGTGAAGAACACCAAATGTATAGACAGCCACAGGTACTGCCCAAGTGTTGATAACTGACATGAGGTTCTTTCCATTTAAAAGAGTTTTACAAATTTTCGCGACTCTTTACAAGACTTTATTTTGAATAACATGCCACATCTTTGCTTCACTTTTGCTCAAAAGTTGTTGCACGCCTAAATATTTATATGCATCCGCTTGCCCAAGTTCTTGGATATTGGTGCCACACATCAGGATGAGTTTGTCCGGATCAAGGATTTTTCCCCTTTTCACGTGCACTGCAGCGCATTTATGAATGCCAAACTCCATACAAATAGAGTCGCTGAAGGTATTTACAAGTTCAAGCAGCGAGGAAAGCTAGTTCTTATCTTTGGCATATAACTTGAGATCGTTCAAGTAGAACTGATGATTAATGAGGATATGGGGATATTTGGTGATTCCATATCCCATACCCGGATCTCTTAACATTCTGCTGAGAGGGTTTAGGGCTAGGGAGAACCATAAGGGACGTAGACTATCTCCAGAAAAGGAGACTTTTATCTTTGTGCGCCAATGCAGTGTCGGATTAGGTTCACATACTGGGCATTTACTTTGTAGAGGCGAAGGACATATAAAAGCCACTAATGCGGTATTGAGTCGAAGGCCTTGGTATAGTCGATCCATCCAACAGAAATGTTGCGGTGTCTTTTTTGGCTTGACTGACTACAATACTGTCTACTATCAATAATTCTTTGCAACCTTGAGCACCCTTTCTACAACCATTTTGCTCTGGTGCCAGAAGATTGTTGGCTTTCAGATGGGTATTCAGCATACTAGCTAGCACAGATGTAAAAATCTTACATACTGTGGGGAGACAAGTGTTGGGTCGATAGGTACTCGGAGCCTTAGGATTCTTAGATTGCTTATCATGATCGTACTCCTTCAGTAAAAGACGCCGGAATGATACTTGGATCGTTGAATGAGGCTTGAAACCACCTGTCCAAGACCGCGTGAGTACATACGAAATACTTCCACTAAAAGTTTTGTATCCCATCAGTACCTGGTACTTTCCAATTCTGCGTCTTCCTGATTGAATTGAAGATATATTTCCGTGAAATATTATGCGAGCACAATTGTGGTATATCACAACACTTTTCTTCCTCTTCTGCTATCCAATAAGCTTCATCATCATGGGTCTTGGAAATGCTCCATATATTATTCCAATATTCTTTCATTTCGGAGCTTTTAAGAACTGTTTCCGGTCACATTCTTTGATCTTTGAGTTACCTGAAAAATTTCTTTTGGTCGCATGAATACATAGCATCCTGTTGTCTTCGTTTCAATGCTTTATGATATCTTCTTATACGACACACAAGGGCTGCGACGCGCTGTTTCAGGTACTCAAGTCTGTCTCGAAGCCTCTCCTCAAAATACGGCTGGATTCTTCGAATTCTCATCTTTCGTCCAATCGCCTTCACTGCATTGGAGACCTTTCTAGTTGCGTTCTGAGGAGCTGTAAAGAAGGCTGTCAGGGTGCCTATGTCTCGCCGGAAGCTTTCGATCTTGCATTCAATACGTCTCAAACATGGGGGTTTGGTGGGTTTAGCAGTCTGTACTGCGTCTTTCGATGTTTTCAATTGATCCTTTACATGTTTACCTAGTCCCTGTACAACAGCAAGGAATGCGCAAGACACATAGCTTACCACTTCCTCAAGCGATGTCGATTGTTCTACATCAACCTTCAGCAAGTTATTGACCGTTTCCATCGCTGCATTTGTACGCGGGCTATATCCCACTCGTGGGATCCATGGTCGGGAGGATAAAGGGATACCATAATAGTATGTCTTCATGGCTTCGTAATGCACAACCCAAGATAATTGCTCAGACACTAGGAGGGATGATTCATCAGAAATCGTCTTCACAGACTCCTGATTAGCTTGTGGATCTTCATTATTTCTTCCTTCATCAGTCACATTCATATTCTCAACACATAAGGATGCTCTTACATTCTCCCTAATGGTATTTATTTCTGCATTTGAGAGAAAGTTTCTTACAATGATGGTGCTCTGCTGGTCGCACACTCTCTGCTCGGATACCGGTATGTCCGGATGCAGCTTTAACCATTCTTCGTGAAATCGCGTCCTGTATCCCTCCATGTCCACTTCAAGCCTGGTAGCCAACAAGTACGCATGCATAATGGAGATATTTAACTCCTTAGTCCATTTCATGCGCTGGCGTTTGTTCTGAGGTCTGGCGGGGTAAGCTGTTGTCTCACCCGAACTGCGACCCCCAGTACTTGTTTGTATTGTGGTCGCCATTAGTGGTGCAGCGCAACACCTTCTCGGATGATATGAGGAGGCTCCACTGCTCTCCACTGGCACAGGTAGCACATATCTCACTCCGAGCCCGGTGCCAGAACTCGCAGCGCCGTCTTGCAAGTGCGGGTCGCATGCATCACGAATCGTTTTACTTCTTCTCATAACTGCTTCTCCACCGACGGACCGGGTAAGAGTCGAGAGTGGAAGCACCTCTCGCCTCTGAGCCAGAGCCCCATCTGATCACCTAACCCCTAAAGGCTTAGCTCAGGCACTTACAGCCCGCAAAAACACAGGAGTGGTTGTTTCGGGTGCTGACCCATCTTCCAGTTGTCACTTGGTTCGCCGATACCTTTCCCGGAAGTCAGGGGCACAGGTCACCTCCCAGCGTCCAGAAGAACAGATAGGCATCCGATTTCGCGGGTTGCCATTGCCCTGATAGCCGACACTCAAAAGTGCCTTTGCCCGGCCACCACGTGTCGTAACTGTTCTCTCAGTTCACGCAGGGCTGGTCTTCGAGGGACGTAAAGAAAAGGGTCAAGTGGATAGGAGATAGTTTGGGAACAGAATCGGGAAAACGGATAAGGGACAGCTAAGGTATCATTTTGGCAAAGGAATAGATGGAACAGCGGAAAAGGAATGGCGAATGAAAGATGGATCAATTTCAGATGGAGGGACAGCGGACAGCTACTCCTGTTAGTCGCCTTTTACGACAGGGGGAGATCCCGTGGTGCTATCCTACAAAAATCCCGGACACCACACGGGCAATTATTATTATTATTATTATTATTATTATTATTATTATTATTATTATTATTATTATTAATAGTAGTATTTTTATATAATCTGAGTTTCAAGAACTTTTTGTAAGATGTTACGAGTGCGGGTTCACGTTGACCCGTAAGACTTACTTTTAAGTATTTGTGTGAGAAAACAAAACTATGTCACGTTATTTTTGAAATTATTGTCAAGCAATCTTAGAAATAAATACTTTTAAGGTACAAAAATTCTAATATGGTATCAAAATATTTTGAAGAATAGTTTAGTTCTTTGTGGCGTTAGCAATATTAGAGCCATTCTTCAAATGCCCTAACTCCATTCAGTGGTGTATGTAACAGAGTAGCTTGGGTTATGACCTCACCCCCGAAATGTTATAACTAAATACTTAGAGCGTGCTTAAAAATAAATATTACAAACTTCCAGGACATGCGCGAAAATGATCACTTTTTGCCAATGAACATGTAGTGGGAAATTTACTATAACGGAACCCCTGTCGAACATCTACGAAAGCGGGTGCCTAAAAATTGGGGTTAATTCCGGAACGTCTAATTCACTTTCGTAGATTTACTCTCTGATTTTGAGATATTAGCGAATAGTAACGTACGGACGTATCTGGAGTTTCCACGAATCCTAACAATCAAAATATGTGAACTTATGAAAGCTGTAGAGTTGCAACTAAAAAACTGAAAACCAATGTTATATAAATATTTGCAATAAAATTCATTCTTTATTTTGATAATGTGAAAAATCTAGTATCGTAACTGCGTGTTTATTCCGAATACACGCTTAAATTGACAGAAAACTAAACAGCCTTGGGCCATGTGCAGCCTACGGTTTCGTTAGATAGTACCCACGAATCCCAATTATACCTAGTAACAATTAAAGTTTAGATTTTGACTAAAAAATACTTAAATACTCGTATGGTTACGTTACTGACATCTGAGATAGCGCGTCAGAAAAATCTCTCCGTAGTGGCACCTTGGTGTTAAAGTTCTTGCAACATACATTATGTTGGTTTGCAACTTGAAAACGTAAATTGCGTACTCACCACATTCATGAAAGATGCTGGAAGTGTTGTCCCCTTCACTTGTTGCCTAGTGATTTGATTGCTACCAATATAAATGCAATTTTTAATAGGAGCCCGTGATTTCACCAGATGCGGAGAGACTTTCTTGGTGCATTGTATTACGACTATATTTTATACTCGGTGCTTCACTGCCTTCAATATAGCTGACTTCATGCGATGAGGAAGAAAAAAGCTTCAGTATTACCGTGTGGCGTTTCAGAACTGCTTGAGAACATCTCCAAAAACGCATTTCCACACACTCGACAGCAAAAATTTGTCTGTTGCATGCCACTATTTGAAGGGTCCGGGTGTAAAATATGGTAACTCACGTGGAAACGTTTGCGAGACACAAGTGAACATTTTTGCTGTACGAGGTTTAAATGGGGTTCTTAACCCTCTTACCATATCTGGGGACTTTTTGGACCCCACGATCATTCATTTATTAATATTTTCCTAAATATTTGAATGATAATTTCAATCTTCTATATATGCCTTCGTGCTCTAATTAAACAGCTTCAAACCATTTTCACATATTTTCCAAATTTTATTAGAGAGATATCTGACATTTTTATAGCACGACTGTTCAAGTATTGCTGTTGATTTTACGAAAATTTTCGGAAGGTTCACACTTTTTTGATATCACTTCCGCATATGCAAGAGAAGCACATGGTCATGAACTCTCAATCTAGAAAGTTCACGTAGCTCCAGTCACACTGAATCTGTGAATCACGCGTGAGCGAGCTTTGTTTACTACTAATATTTACTTTACATTTCTGATGTAAACTAATTAATTATTTAGTGTAATTTCAACGAAATAATTATTGAACTTAATGAAGTTAGTAGTTTATGAACTATCTATTGGTATTATCTCTCTTCTTTCACTCATAATCGTCCTAATACTAGAATTACTGGTCGAATAAGTACAAACAAATGGAAATGTAGAATTGAACCCAGGAATAATTCTAAAGAGATCCACTTTACATTTCCAAATAATATTCCATTTCTCGGAAGCCATAACAGAGGCCGAGTTAAATAATTGCCATTCAAAATTGTTGGTGTTGCGTTACCATGCGATCATGACTTCGCCACCAAGAAAGCAAAGAAAAGTGTTAAAAATCAGACTGTGAAAATCTGGACCAGACGAGTATGGTGCGTAAATCTAGGGATCGTACCAACTCTTGGAGACCTGGGATCACTTCCATTAAATCTTTGTTATGATTTGTCTAAACTCTCAGGTCCTTTAAAATACAAGGACGTGCAGGACATCATGTTGTTGAAACAGACCATACTTTGCGCAAAGTATGGCAGGGCCACGTGGAGTCTCTTTATCTACCCCATTGGAGGCTAGAAGCAACCTGGAGTAGGTTAGTCAAGAGGATCTCGCCAGCCAGAGGAGGACAATCACCACCACTTCCAGCGATAAAACATGAACTATACTTACGAAACTAATGTCCGTGGTTGTTGACGCATCGGGAATCAAGAATTAACAAATCATTTTCGGGGTAAATAATTAATCAATAATAATAATAATAATAATAATAATAATAACAACGATAATAATAATAATAAGAAGAAGAAGAAGAAGAAGAAGAAAAGTTTTTACTGCTTACTTATAATCTATTGAATGAATTTGTGGTCTTGCCCCCTACCCCCACCCAACTGGATGTATCCAATATACCAATATTAGAAATTTAGTAAATGTTATTTCAGTTTCAATTAGCTCGGGGACAAACACACTACGAGTTCTTTAAAAGGCATTTTTGTGTCGAAGAAGAACAGTCTTGAAACACATATTCAGCATTTAAATTATTTACAATCTCATACCATTTTTATTATATATAGGATCTTATTTATAATTGCAATTTTTTAGTATTCGTTGCCACATTATTGACATAAAAGTAACTTGAAATGGTTTGATTATGTTTTAGTTTCATGAAATTGAATTTTATATTTAGGTTTTTCTCCAATGGACCATTAATCTTGCTTTATCGTTTCATGAATTTTAATCTAATTTTATATTAATATTTTCACATAAATTAATGAGTTCAAATTAAAGGTTTGTTGTTACACACATTTATCATAAAAGTTTTATGAAATGCCCTAAACCCCTGGCTGAGGCCTCAAACGAGCCAATGTTGGACATCCATGTACTAGTCATTTAATGGAATTGCAATTATGATTGCATTACGTTCAGAATGTATAATACAATGATCATGCATTCTGAAGATATAACAGAAAATTCCTTTGAATCATTTTGCGCTGCATAGGACTTGGAATCTTGTGCTAAGCCGGGCGGGAATTAATGCACACGCAGTGGGAATTGGTTCAGCTCGAAACTGAATTCCAGGAAATTGGATGAATCGACAATCACATCAATGTGCGCTCGATGTTCAGACAACAAAAGCATGCGCTCCTATGTTTGATGCAATAGCAGAACATTTTTTCAAATTATTTTTTATTTAAAAATGGATGATGGTGCACAACAGAAAAAAATTCCATTAGATGATTTAAAATAGTAAAATGAAATAATATTTCGGATTAAAATTGAAGCAAAACGTGATTTTTATAATTTGATTCCGCGTATGAGCTAAAAATCAATAAAAAACATTTCATTGCGATTCCTGATAATGCATTTACTATGCTTAATGTCAAAGACAATGGAATAACACGATACAGCATTTCTGATGTGTTAAAATGAAGGTAAAGTTTGTGATAAGCAGTACATTAAAGGCAATGTACACTATGTTAAGCGGGAATTGCAGCTTTGAAAACCAAAATGGTCGATTTTCAATTTCAATAATATCCATGTCCGTTAGCAATGCGATTTGATTTATAATTATTTGTTGCCAAAAAATACAAAATATTAAATTAGTCTTAAAAAATTAAATCAACTTTACAGATAAGTCTAAATTTACTGTTAAATCAATGATTTACAAAGGGCAGAATACTCACTCATGTTCTCGTCGCCGAAAAGTTAAGGGAAGTTTTTCGTAATAAACTAAAGGTGCTACAGAATGGTACAGATTTTGTCGTAGTAAAGTATTCTAACTTCTTTGGTGTGGACCGACTTTACGGTCTTGCCTCATCCTCTTGCCAGCTGCTATCCATTGCCACCGAAAATACATTGTTTTGACATTTTCTCAACCTTTCGGTTTCCAAATAGTAGAACCGAAATGTTATTTTAAGAATATTAAAGAAGGCTAAAACCTTGTCCTAAATAGAAAATAAATTTTTATTGAAAAATTTGGAGCCGTTTTTAAGAAAATGACATTAAGCCTTATTGTAATTGCTGTTACCGAAATTTGAAGCTCTTTTTCACAGGAATTCATTGAGTTTGGGAAAAACTTTATTTGAAATAATTTGAAGAACTTCCAGTCAGAAATTTAATAATGTATACAAAATGGTGAAAATGTGCATATTAACGGCGTGAGACATATGTAAAAAAATACATTTGTGTTTTCTAAAAACAAAAGAATACATCAAAATTAACTTTACGTCATATTAAACAGTGCCATTACCACTATCCGTTAGAAAAGTTTAAAGAAAAAATGTGGAGCTAATTTTTGAGAAAATGTCGTTCGAGTGTTTCTAAAAATTCGGAATTTTGAGCTCATTATAACAAAATAATGAGAGAAACTTTACTTGACATTATTTAAAGCACATGTACTCATCAAATTCAATAACGTGAAGAAATCGCCTCCTCGTCTCTTACAAGCGCGCCTGCATTTAACTTCATTCCGTAATTTGCTGACTTATATTTTTGGTCTTAAGTACCGACTGATTTTGCTCACATCAAGCGTTCTATCTGCTTCATATTCGTTGTTTCTGCAGCGACTCCTACCAGGGGGTATTAGGGCTCGAGTGCCGACAGTGGCGTTTAGTAGTTTTACCTTAATAAACAGCAGGCGACTGTCGCAGCAGTACCAAACGGGCGGCACATCGGCCCGATTTTTCCTTCCCTTTCTTTGTCCTATCCTCTCCCCTTACTTTCACACTCTTACATGCACTACACTACCATTTATGGCGGGAGTCTGGTCTGGAGCTTAGAGCTTGTCCCGACTGGGGCGATACCCAGCTAGATGGAGATACCTGGACGGGGAAACCACGCATGCAGACATGAAGTTGAAGGCATCGCACTGTTCCGCAGGGAAGTAATCGTCGCTACATCCCGGCATAAACATTCACTATATTAACGGGAATAATGACCTCAACCGTTGTCGTGCCCGAAAACGTCAATCAATCATTCACTAAATCAATCGTGTAAAAACTCTGATGGTTACTGGATTAAGGAGTAATCCACTATCGAACAGAGGCACAGATACGTAGTTTTGTATGGACGGTTACTTGTATATGGTACACAACCATTTCTTTTGTATAATACGCATAGATGGGATATAGTGATACGTAGTCACGTTAGATTTATGCCGCCCTCCCCCACTCGCCCACAGCGCCCTGCGAGCGTGGAGCGTATTCTTTCGCAAGGCTGCCTCTGGAGGGCGGCGCTCGCCGGCGTCAACGTGGGGTTGCGTTAGCTGACGGCCCCGGGCAAGGGGTGGGGAGCCGGGCGGGGGGGGGCGAGCGTGGGAGCTCTGGAACGCACTGCCGCACCGACACGCGCGTTCGCGCGCACCGCAACCCATTACCAGCGACCGCGGGCCGTCCCCGATGGATTGATAGCGCTATACAGGTCGCTCCGAAAGCCGGTGTTCTCGCGGGGCACGTGTCATTCTCGCAGGGCGCCTGCTGGTCGAGGACGCGCTGACATTCTTAGAGTGGACCCATTCCATTTCCACCGTTTTATTTACCGGGAGAGGTGGCTCAGTGCATCAACTGATGTCACTGCAGTGCCTCTGGCCAAGAGGTCCTGAAATTTGGTCCCGACGGTGGCAGGATTTTCGGCACTACCCAGATAGCTAGGTCGAGTTCTATCGCTGTCTGGAGGAGAATTCTAGCGGCCGGCTCCACTTCACATCAGATTCTTAGGCTAACAGAGCATATCCATTCAGCATTCCAAGATAAAAAGCACACTATAGCAACTTTTCTGGACATATCACAAGCCTTTGACAGAGTTTGGCACCAAGGCCTACTATTCAAACTGCAAATCAATAGGAACCTCACTCTACTTGGTCAATATCATAAAACATTTTTTAACAAACAGAACATTCACAGTGACAGTAGAAAAGCACAATTCTAATCCCCGCAAAATACAAACAGGCCTACCGCAAGGATCCCCACTTTCAACAACTCTATTCAACATTTACTCGTCAGATATACCAACTACAAACCAGACCCATACAGCACAATTTGCAGATGACACGGTAATTTATAAATCCAACCAATCAATTAAAACCATTAGTGGAAAAATTCAACAACATCTAGACAGAATAGACAATTGGTCAACAATTTGGAAAATTAAACTAAACCCTACAAAATCTACAGCCAAACTATTCTCACTAAAGCACTTCTACACTCCTTTCCCCTTTACAATAAACAACAACAGAATTCCATGGACTTCTAACTGCCAAACAGTCAAATACCTTGGGCTAAACTTGGACACAAAACTCAACTGGAATTCCCATATTACCAACAAAACCCAACAAGCAAAATGCAAAATAGCACAATTAAAACCTTTAATAAACACCAAAAGCTGCCTATCAATAGATAATGCCATCACTTTATATAAATCCATAATCAGACCCTTAGTGTTATACGCATGCCCTGTCTGGACTAACGCATCTGCTACTACCATAAAAAAACTACAAATAATACAAAATAGATTTCTCCGATTAGCAACCCACGCTCCATGGTTAATATCCAACAAACAAATACACAAAGAATTGAATATAACTTCCGTCTCCAAACACATAGTCCATCTATCCAATACATTATATTTAAATATCAACTCAATACCACACGCCATCCACTACAACCTGGCCTCAACAGACCATACTCCAACACACATAAAAAACCGTTATCCTTCCTAAACTTATTTTCCAACAATTGTGAACAGTAGGTGCAGAGTGTAGCTTCCTATCCCTTCCCGTAGTTAGTTAGTTTTTTTAAGTTTAGGAAATAAGAATAGCTGTAAGCCAGCAATTCATATGAAAAAGTAAAATGTTACTGAACTATGTAGTACATCCGAATGGAAAATAAATATTAAATTAAAAAAAAATAAGCGGCCGGCTGCTCTGATCGGTTGCCTTTCGTGGTTTTTCCGATCGATACCAGGCGAATGACACATCCGTCCAATCCTTCCTTCCTTATCCCATTCTCATCACTGTCGACGAGTTGTGGGGGGTCAACCCTTTTTTATGAACTACATCGTTAATAAGAATTCAAATAACCAAATATATTTTTAAATACATCTTAATACATAAAGGAACAATATCAGTTGATAAATATTGGTCAAGAAAAATAAGTAGATAATAAAGATATATTATGTTCGTGTACATATGTACGTGTCAATCCTTTGACACTGATGAATTGGCAGTGCTATGCAGGTCACTCCAAAGGCCGGCTCTCGCGAGGCACGCATCATTCCTGCAGGGTGCCAGCTAAACGGGGATGCGCTGAAATTCTTGCAGTGGACCTGTTTCCCTTCCACCAACTCCACCTTTTTTAGAAGATGGAAAAAGTGTAAATTCATAAATCGTATCTTACATTTATTTTTAAAATACTCCTTTTATGATAATTATTTTTCTTGTAAATTTTAAAAAAACTGTCAACTTTCTTTAAAACTGTCAACTTTCTTTAAACGTGTATTAACACGTAGAGAGGGTGTATTGAGAACTATATTTCTGGAAAAGTTTCAAAACAAACAACTTTCTTTAAAGCGCTTCCTGGCGGAAGGCGAAATAGGTACCGCATAGAATTCCCCGCCTTTTATATGTCAATGTTGAGGAATTCTCCGCGCTGACACACATCCCAAATCTTATCGACCTCACGTCGCGTACGACTAGGAGTCCTACTTTAAGTCAGTGTGGTTCAGCCTTTGTTACGTGTGTGCCCATCAAACTTCAGTATATGAAAAAGCGGGTCAGAGAAAACGAATTACTCGTATAACTCTTTAGTTTGATTTATTAATACCATCACTGCCAAGCACGTCGATAGATGAGTTAGCACATGCATTCAAATAACGCGTTAATTCTCCATCGGATGGTATTCAAATGCAGAGATTTTTTTACCAATGTAGCTTGAAACAGTGATATTTTGATATTAATATGTTTAATCGATGTACATTACTTAAGTCGTAATGAAATCGTTGAGAAAATGGCTGCCTTATCGAGTACCGGTTGTGATAGTACTCTCTGGAGACAATTCACTTTTTAATAGACCAAATATTTCTGACAATTATTCTGGCGATGAAAAGATGTTTTGTGACGGTAGTGATAATGATTTGGAACTTGGCGAGAGAAGTTGAATAAAATAAATTGCGCCACTGCAAACAGCTGATATGGAAGCCAAAAAAATGTTCCGCAAAATTCCAGAGTATTGAATGTAATATATCACTGAACCCTGATGATTTTTACACAAGACAGCATGCCCTTAAAACCTATTAAGTATGTCCTAAAAATTTTAAAAAAATGATAGTTCCCAAGCTATGTGAATTTATATTCTACCCAATGAAATCCCACCTACAAGTCAAATATGGTTTAAAGGACCACCTGAGTGTCTGGCAGTGAAAGGAACAAAAACTTTGCTAGTTAAGACAGAACAAATAGTTTGCTGCCGCTTCTTCTGAAGCGCGTGCCATTGTCGGGAGTGCCCTGGCAAGTAGATACTAAATATCATTGTTAGTGATAAAGAGATTTTACGATTTTAACCTTTTTAGTACAATTTTTCGTAAAGGCGAAACCCACATGTCCAAAGTCTACTACTAGTATTCGTATTTCCACTCCTTCCTATCTTGCCCCATCTCTTGCTTTTCAACCACTTTTCTTGATTTTGAGTGATCAGTCATATTCAAATAGAATGATTAGTCTTCTGAGAGCTAATGCTGGATAGCAAATGTGATTACAATGAAATATTTATAAATTAGTTCTAATTAACAGCTAATTTTCTCTAAATTTACATTTTGTTCTCATTTTTCTTCAACGTATACCTTATCTAAGACGTCACTCCACTCCATGATACATGTGACAACACATTAGTAACTGTTTCCTATATTATTTCAGTAGCACTCCCCCTTTGCGGCTCCATTTCCATTTTGTGTGCGGCTCTCAGACACAACCATTCTTTATAAATTAAATCTCTAGAGAAAAGAAATTTCACGGAGACATGACGAATTGCATTTTGACTTTAATATTGTGAAGGATTTGTAGAAAAAATTTATCGAAATATTCATATGAAATGCAACCCGCAACGCTCGATAGCATTGTCAAAATCTACTTAGTTAAAAACTCCTAAACGAAGCGTTGTGGAGGCTTAAAAACTCAAATTTTGAGACCATAGGCATCAAAGAAAAGTTTCACACATCGTAATATACGATGAGATAGTTTTGGACATTCTATTAATTTTTTATCTTTTCGGCACTTATCGATACTACCAATGCCACCTATATTTTAGTCCTTGGTGCTGGTGGCTACTTTTGTGACATCACACTTAGAAGGCGTAAATTCCTCCATCTAATATTTACACTTTCTGTGCATATTACTACATGTTTTTCGCAGACTGAGATATTTATTTTCATCATCATTGATATTCTACGATAACACCTAAACAAATCGTTCTAAGGGCTTAAAATGTGGATTTTTGAGGCCAGTGGCCAGTGCTTGGAAATTCTATTACATTTTCCTGGTTCGGCGCTCCTCGATACTAGCCCACGTGTTCACAGACGTACAGAATCTGCAAATGAATGTGAAATTAATCTAATTACTTGATGCCCGAGGCGATTAAATTACACGGAGGTACCTCTCACTTCGGTAAAAAAGTTTAGAAACACTCCGAAGAGTATGGTTGTATTTGCCCAGTCCTGTATTTTTGCATGGACAACTTCACGTAGCTTTTTTAAGAATAAAAAAACGTTTAAAGTATTTCTGTCACTGTCAAGGGAATCGAAAAGCTAACTGTCTAGCAAATTTGTCTAATTACTTCAAATATATTTATGGAATTGCTGTGAAGTTCTCACACGGGTACGCTAGTGATAGTATAAGCAGTAATTATAACAAAAAGCAGTAATAACAAGAGTAATAATAGTAACAATAATATTAATAATTAGAATACAATATTATAGTATAATCTTCCAATATTAATGGTAATAATCTAAATTGAATTATGCATATTTTTAAATTTGTTTCTAATAGAAAGACGAGCCACTTGCGCCTTTGCAGCTAGTTTGTTCTCATTTACTATTGTCACGATTTGATACACCTATTGTCACCACCTTCCGTCCCCATTTGATACGAGGTTTTTGGACGAATGACTCGAGCAGAAGACAAGATTTGCTCGACGAGTGGCATCCGTCTTAACAATGGATGTCACTAGTTTTATTACAGTTGAAATGTTTTCACAGTAATTCAGGGCATGGAGATGTCTTTCGATACTAAAGAAAAGAAAGATCAGGTACTTTTGAAAAATTTACAAAGAGATTCTTTCTTAGAATCTTCTTACAATTTCTTAGAAAATTCTTTCTTAGAATTACAAAAATTGGAAAAAAATGGCAGTAATCGTTGAATTGGATTACATCACACACTAGCACATGGAACATAAACACTTACAAATAATTATACTCTAATCACAGTAACAAAAAAGACACTATCTGAAAAACAATGATCATATACATATATATCCTACACAAATGCACAACATACAAAAAGAAGAAAGTATCTGTAAATAATTCTCAAATAGTTCCTGTACAGTACGTAACAACTCTGTGTAAATTAAAAATGAACTTCAACTTATTTACAATTGCATTAAATTCTATTATCCAGTTACATGAAAAACGAAATCAGTTACAACATGAATCTTCTTCAAAGAAATCTCACAAAATTACGCCAGTGAATAAATAACTAGCATGCATTCTTTCATGAAATACAAATATAGCATCAAGTCAACACTTCCTTTGGCCTCGAAAGAATTCGTTAATTCCTAAGAACTCTATAGCGTGAGTTTACAATAACTTTAAAATGATGAATCACCTGTTTTCAGTTACGACAGTCGTTTAATGGATTACCCTTTCTACAGTAGTGACTTCAATCGTGTATGCCACGTAAAGTAATTTCAAGTAGAATTCTAAGTAGAATTCTATACAATTTGCTTGAAAATTTATCTTCTAGCTAAATTATACCAGATACGCTAACAAGTTCACAGCAGAACGTTACAACTCACGATATCACTTGTTTTAAATCTGCACGCAGTCATCTGAAATATAGACGTCCCCCGTGACCCATCTCAACCACTGAGTCTCCTGTCGAGGCGTCGTTGCCGCAGCGAAGATTTCTATCTTGTGCTCCGTCGCCTTGCGTAGTAGTGCGGATGCGTCGTATATTTCGTTTCCCAGAATAAAAATTAGACCTCTAGCATCAGCGTCACGTGGGAAAGAAAATTGTACAAAAGAAAAAATCTGTGGAGAAAAAGTTTACTTGTTAGTCGCGAATTCACCCAAAGTTACAAGTGCATGGTAGAGTGCACTGTAATTCATTTGAAATTACATGGTATACTTCTCATTCAATTTCATGACAAATTCTTGACACATATGAGTATAACAATCTTGTACTTCATTTATATTAAATATTTAATTTAAATATTCAGTAAATTGTTAATTCATTACCTCAAATGAGCTCTTTAGAAGACGTTATCTGTCGCTTTCCTCTGCAGCCGACAATCTTCCAGTACAACCGTTCTTCTCGCAGGTCACAAACAGAATGGACGAGAATTCGTTTCTTCGTCGTAATTTGCATGAGCTTGTCAAAGAAATTTGTGATTGGTTGGTGCGTTGAAGCGAATAATTTCTGAAGCGGTGGCAATTATCTGCGCCGTCAATGCGTGGTCAATGCGAGTACTCTTATCACAGGTACAGCGATCCACAGTGATAAGAATTTAAGTTGCAAATATTCTAGCTTGTAAACGCGAGATAGCGGTTACACTATGGAGCGATTAACAAAGGAGAACTTGTAAAGTATATCGTTCTTTTCTTTCTACATCGTATTTTCCAAGGATTCCTAAGTATTTATTTTGATTTTGTAATATAGTTTCTGTAATCTACCGATATCAACCCAAGCTGCGTTCTAACACATTTTTACGTGGCTAATAAGGTTTAAATGACTTTGAAAGCCTTCATGTTAAACTTTATGACAGTCCTCAAAACCAGAGGAGATATTTATTACATTTAAATTTAGATCTTACTTTTGCCAAAATTAAATTTGATTTATATACTAGGAAAATCAGAAACGATAAATATCAGTGCAAACACGATAAAATTAAATTGTTTGTTTTCTGATATTATTCATTTGAGAATGAACTTCAGATGTCAAGGTTGGTAAAAAATTTCTCTGGAATCAATAGGTGGTCACGTGATGTAATGAGTTTCAAAAAAAAATTCCACAAAAACAAGGCTATTACTTACTGCCTCATTGGGAGGTAATTTGTACGTTTGCTACTTGTCTATCACGTGTCTCACATCGGGATTTTTCCCATGCAGTAAACTCTTAATCACTAACAACACCGAAATCATCTTCGTGTCAATCGTTGAAATCAAAGAAGGGATAAAAGTCTACACATCAAAATTTAGATTAGACTTTTTCGGAATTCTATCAGCTGGCACGGCTCAATAGAATATCGGTGTTAATCCTCTCTGCAATACCTGACTTCTCCGGAAAGATCCCATCTTCTCTTTTATGAGCATCCATGCATGGACGTATGCTAGCACAGATAGCATCGACGCCTCCCGGATGCCTGGTGTTATCTGGTTCGTTTTATTCCCATTCCAACAGCGATGACAGATAAAATTGTCGATTTCCATGAAACGCGCCAATCGAGCTTTCTGTGTGGGAGGGAATGCCCGTTGCCTGCTGATTCCATTAATTTCCTTTGGCTCTGCGATGAATGCTCTACAAGTCTCCAGTGTGGATAAGTCGTTGTCTTCATAGTATCGTACAAGAAGCATTTACAAGGGATTCAATAATATTTTTCGCGGTAAGGATAAATTTCTTCTAGCGAATATTTTGGCTGATGCTTTGGTGTATGTAGTTGCAGGTCTCTAACAAAAACTACGTCCACCCAAAATCGTAGTCAAAGTTTTTACACCCTCTATGACTTCTTTTCTGACAGATAGGGTATGAATCTGACCTCTTTTCTGACAGACTGGATTAAGACATGTAACAAAGATTTTTGGATCATGAATTCTTCTAGGCTCGCACAGCAAATATATTGTATAATTTGGGATCACGATGGACATTTGACTAGGAATTGGGCCCAAGGAAGATCCACGGGTGGACCTGGTGCGTTTTATAAGAGCCGGGGAGGGAGTGAAGCAAAAACAAAAGAGTCGCCTAAAAGAAAGGAAATATTTTTAACCAATAAAAAACAAAAATAGTGGACCTATTTTATTATGGATTTTTGATGGAGAAACAGGACCTCTGACACCCCCAACTCTACGAAAAGGGTGATCAAAGATACGCAGAATCTCGAATTATATGTAAAATTAAATTGACATTTGATTTGTGAGATTTAACACGAGGGGTCTAATTATCGCTGCTAACAAACACTCAAAACGGATTTTTATTAACGCCCAGTCACTGGTTTTCAAACTGCGCCCAGTCACTGGTATACAGTTCTTGACATGGCTTTATGAAGTCGCTCGGGGTTAATACCAGGCTGCCGCGTAGCGCGCAAACGTTTGGAGCAATGCTATTCAACTCAAATTGTTTTTAACTTCCGTCTATGAATTTATAATTCGTCGAACAAAATTTTCCACATTTCTGTGTCTATTTTAATATTTCATTTATCTTTTTAAAAGCTGAATTTAAATTATACTTGGTTTCTACTAACTACTTACAACTTAAATATATTTTTACATTTGTATATAATATTACATGTTTGGTGTTTGTATGCATCTGACATGTGGTTAGGCGGAAGAGCGGACCTGATGGCCCGAGCCTCGCCATATCAATAAAGGCATTATAATAATAATAATAATAATAATAATAATAATAATAATAATAATAATAATAATAATAATAATAATTATTATTATTATTATTATTATTATTATTATTATTATTATTAATTTGGGTTCAAGTCATGTCACTGACAGAGCGAGAAGAGCGACATGTTCACGCGGGTCCAAATTAAGGCGCCAAAATGGATCCATTATTTTAATACAGATCTGATTTTAGGAATCGTGTTCCATATTTCTAGACGTTGTTTTGGCAAACGACCGTTTTTACGATTTATGGATTTGGTAGAAAGTTCTTCATAGCTTTCAGGATCATTCTGAAAATTTGCATTTCGGTAAAATGTTAGTCATTATTTTAAATCGTGTTATCGCATTTGATGCAGAAACTTAAACAAATTACCTTGGAACTTAGCTGAATTCAGAGGTCTCTCCGTATTGCCTGCTTCGCCATTTTATTCTATTTTATTCGGAAATGGCAGCGATGTAAGCCGAATCTTCGTAATGGCGTCGTTTCCCTATTTAGTGGTTTTGGAACCAGAGGAAACGCGCTTAATGTGGAAAATGAAATGCAATGAAATATACACTAAAATCACAACACTTATCAGATAAGGTAAGTAGTATATTTTTTACTTCAACCAAATCTTTAATTGCAGTATATATTGAAAATGTTAATTATTTCTGTGGGTAAAAGTTAAATTAAAAATATCCCATCACAGTTTTATTGTGTCTTTAAAAGGTGTTTCCAGTACATGACCTACATCCATATTTGTTACAGTGCATGCAGATATTCCTGAACTTGTTCTTACATTTACGTTCTCCTATCTGACAGGCCTGGCAAATTTCGCTACTCTGAAAAGTGTGGATTGCTCGGGCATACGTAGACAGATTCTAGTTCAGATGATCTGATTAATACAATCTCGGCGAGATTTTTCTCTCCCGACATCTCTTTCTATAAAATATATGCATTAATGGTCGCCATATCCAGAACATTGAAAAACAATGGATAATAATAACCATTTACACCAGAATTTCACAGTAGCCAAGCGCGCCATTTGATCTAGATTGTCAGCGTCACATTTTGCTTCATTACAATAATGTAGTCTCTGCAATGCAATGCGATGTATTAACAATCTCGTTTCTATTTCCTTTTCCCTGACTGCATCTCAAATGTGTTAGGCAAAACCCTAACACCCGTCAAAATGACGGGTCTTCGTCCTTTTAATAACGTAAATACCTTTTGTAAATACCGTAGTAAAATTTCAGTGTAATGGCTATTTTTCTTTAAATGTGTGTAATATGATTAAAATATTAAGTCACAAAGAGCTGAATTTTCGAAACACATTGTGAGAATTTTAGATTAAGAAATTTCGTAGGTCGTCCGTCAAAATGACAGGTGCCGTTCTCCTAGTGTTTAACTACTGCATGCTGCTTTGAAACTCCTAAAAGATTTCATTAATTAAAATTTACTGAATATAAAAAATAATTTTAAAAATTGAAACCTTTTTATTTATGATAAATATTTACGTAATCTGTTATATAGGTATCCATTGTTATATATGTGAGATAAATCTTAGCACAATAATGAAATTATGTAATAAGACAAAAGTTGCAGTTAAAATCCGAACGATTGTCTTCATGATTACGCTACTGAAACTCGCTTAAACTCGCACCTGCCAAAGTAGTGGGTTCGTCCTACTAGACAGAAAGAATATCGCCGGCCTCCTAGTGTTAATTAAGAAATCTTAGTGTTTATTAAGAATGCTTAGTTATGAAAACAACAATCATATTTACTTTTCTAGAAACAAGAAAACCCCACTTTCAACAGTCCATTAAGCAAAACCTAAATCCCCCTTTTCAACGTATCATTTAGAAGCATCACGAATTCAGGTGAGAAAAATTTGCTCACCTTAGTCCAGGTAGTATGGTCAGCAAACTCCATCCTTCAACTGTTTTACTCTCTGATTTGCTGTTCATCTAAACATCGCACCTACTCGCCAAATTGAAAACGGTTGAGGAAAAACACCCTCGAACACAGATAGAATCTTTGTCTTCGTAATATCAATATAATGCAAAAAAAATCGGCGCAGAAACGGTTATCAAAAGCGTGCTGAACAACTTGTTCCAACAATTTTTACACCTTTCATAACAATATAGATTCATTTTAAACTCACTTAAATCAAGTAATCTATTCCGAAAACGGAGACTTATTAAGACATTTTGACAATTAAAACAAACGGAATGTGACACTCACTAAACTCTTGAATTCGTTCAACGGACAGACGTAGAGGAATACGGGAATGCAACCTTGCAATCATTCAGAGACAACAGCGTTATTACATTTACGGTGATAATTGCTACATCTCAACTTAACTGACAGAATATCATGGTAATTAAAATGTCTATCTTGGTAGCACGTTTTAAGAGTAAACGTCGTCAGTGTAGTATGAACAAGCAGCAGTTTTTCTGTTTAGCGTTTGTGTTCTCTTTAGCTTATTTCGCGTTTGTTATTTACAGAGGGCAAAATTTACAGTTTTTACAGTGAAGGAAAATAAGCAGAATGGTGAGCAACGAATGACTTCCAATCATAAAAATAAATGGCTAATTCTTATTTTAGGCTACGACTCTCGTTCACTGTAAACAGTTCGTGGGATTTGATTCTAAACAAAGGTTGTAGTGGCGGTTGTTCACAACGTGTTTGCAACTGTGTAGTTTGAATACTGGTGGCTTTCGTATAAAGTGCTTACTGAAGTGATTTCTTATAAAAGTGAATTGATAATTATTCGATAGATAGACTCGACGCGAAGGACGGAGGCTCGAGCCTGGCCGTGACTTGGATCCCGGAGAGCAAAGCGCGAAAACTTGCAGCCGAAAGTGCGCTAGGAAAGTCTCTTCTTACTGAGAAGAATGAGGGTCTCCTATTCAAAACTGTATTTATATTTGTAGTAACCAGAATGCTGGGAACTATGTTAAGGGGACAAAACTCCAGCATATTTTATGATTGTGGTGAGTACGCAATTTTTGTTTTCAAGCCTTAAATTGTGATACCAACATAATTTGTTACAAGCACTCTCATCAGCAAGGTGTCACTGCGGATATACTTTCTTGGCACGCTAATTTGGCATTACAATGTGGTGGGGACACGTAATTTGGAATTACCATGTGGCATTCAATGTATGCGAAGACATTGCACAGCGGCAGAATGAACCGAAAAAGAAGAGAGCGAATCTTTCTCGACGTGACTCGTTCTTTTACGTGAACCATACCCCAAACTAAGAATTAACCAAATAAATTTTGTATCAGTGACAAAATATGAAAGTTATCCGGCACATGAAAATGATATTTTATTACTAACTAGCTGACCCGGCGAACTCTGTTCCGCCTTAACAGCCGGTCCCATCTTTTTCTCGCGTCGCACTCACTGTGAGAAACTGTACTATCCTTGTTGCACTGCGTACGTGCAACAACGTGCGTTCTCACACAGGAACGCTGTCGAACGGGATAAACAGTATCCTATGTCCGTCGCCTGGCTCTAAGCTTCCTGCTCACCAAATCGGTACAGCCGTTCTTGAGTTATAAATAGTGAAACTAACACGACTATATATAGATATAACGGCGAACGAAAGGCGGCTATCATTATCGCCTTCTGTTATCAGTGCGGCGTTACAACAATGGGTTACAACAGGCAACAATGGCCGCTAACATGCGAAATCACGCGAAAACGTGCGAAAACGTGCAAAAACGTGCGTCTCACACAGGAACGCTGTCGAACGGGATAAACAGTATCCTATGTCCGTTTTGGCCAAATCTAAGCTAAATCACCAATTTTTCATTAAATCGGACGTGATAACGTTGGAGTACTGTCTCACTTTTTCTCCCTAAAATGGGTTTTATAACATTCTATAACATATATTTGTTTTATATTTTCAAACAATGTGGACGGTAGTGAAAAAAATTAAAACAATTTTTGTTCAGTTTAAAGTTTGCATTTGACATTCGCACTTTTGTTTTTAGATTTATCTATTATTTCTAATATAAATAAAATTAACTCGGTTTCAGGTATATTAATCATTTGTGTTTATAATATAAATCGAATTTCTTAGTGGTATATTTATTAATCATTGACAATTAGACAATAATAGGCAATTAAACATTGTCACTTTCTTCAATAACTGAGATCACGCATTTGTTTATATATAGTCTAGTCAATTTTTTTGGTTTTTTCAACATTTATATTTAAAAATACCTGTTTAACAATTTTCGCCAAGTAACTAGCGTGTGCCAAAAGTGTGTTTAAATTATTGCGTTTTGTGGGAGCAGCATCGGAGGGTGCCACTTGCCTTCGCACGTTGACAATATCGTTTCCGTCCTGATATTGTCATGGTGGAAAGAGATGGGTGGGCTCCTCCGGTGCCGAAATTTTTGCTCGTTCTGCACAGCACTAATTTCCGTCTCGAATCATGCGGCCACATCTGTTGAAAAGCGAGACCAGAGGTCGGCCGTCTTGTTTCATGGAGTGCACGAAGTGTTAAAAAACATTTTGAAGTGGACTAAATGGACACTTTTTAACGGTGTCCGACCAAAAATAATACGATGAAAGGGAATTGCAATAAAATATGTAATAAATAAAAAGGTGCTCATCTGTATCTGTTTCAATGACTTGTAACTGTTATAATTTTGGGATTTAAAATTCACGCTAATATTCTGAAACACATTGGTGCCTGAAGCTCATTGGCTGATGTCGGATGCGCAAGAGGCCGTCCATCTCTTTCCACCACGTATTTCCACCATTCTTTTCACCAAGGATATTACGATTGAGTTTGATACATAATAGATTTAACACCTATAAGATTTCGAATTCATATGTTGTTTAAATATCACTTAAACGGTTTTTTCCAATCACATTTAGGCGCGAATTTCAAATTTTTAAACTGAAAAAAAAAGTTTTAATTTTTTGTCACTACCGTTCACATTGTTTAAAAATCTAAAAAAATATGTTATAAAATGTTATAAGACCTATTTTTTGGGGGTGGGGACTAAGACACTACTTCAACTTTATCACGTTGAAAATGAAGTTCAAAAATTTATTTATTTTGTTTCTATATGAATTTGGAGTTTAAATTCATTGACAAAACTACCTTGAAATTGAACAATTTTTCCCGTCTCTCTAATTTTTTCAGCCTGTTACTTTTAATAGACGCTGAGAACATGAAAAACACTCGTATCTCTGCAACAGATTGCCCTAGGAGGCTGATTTTTTGTGAATCAACGTCATTTTGTATTCTCTTTCATATGAGCATCGCGATTATCGATTTGGTTTGGTGGCATTTCTCACCAACTTATTCGGCTATACCATTTCTTTTTAAGTAGCTCAAGGAGTCCAAGAAAAGGGCTTGGACACTTTTTATTAACGATAAACAGAAAACAAAAAAACGTGACTCTTCGGCGAAAACATGAGAAAGATATTATATCTAGAAATCGTTAAAAGAGACATGATATCCTTTAAATGAAGTAGACTTTATTCTTCGTGATATCCTTTGCTGCATAAATCGTTTCAGGAATGGTCTTCAAATTCAAATCGAATCACAGGGAACTGGAATCGAAATCTTGTAAAATTCGTTATTAATTTAAAACTAAATTATTTAAAATAGATCCTCTGATAGAAGACCTGGAAGAATCGCTATTAAAATACTATAAAACTGTAAGCTCTTTTATATCATATTCTGTGCCGGTATTTGAAGTAAAAAGAAATTATATTCCAGCATTACAACTGAATTTTTTGAAAGCAATGAAATTTTGCTCAAAGAGAGTGTCATGAAAAGAAAAAAAATATTCGAAATAACTTCATTAAGTATCATATCAATTAAAAACTAGTTTAATATCCATTAAAAACACGGCTGCAAACGTTGTTAAGGTGAAAAAAGAGCTTCACTCCTGGAAATATAATGAAGTAAATAACTGTGTACCTTAGTAACGCTTCCACATTAATGGCCCTATTTAACATACTCCAATTCTACGAGATATCAAACACCATATTCTAATATAAATTACAAACTTCTTTCAAATACTATAATTTGTATACAGCTGTATGAACAATGTTGTTCAAATATCGTGACCGTATTGTGTGTTTTTCATGGCTGACGAACAACTACGGCCCAAATACAGTCTCGCCAAAAATTCAATCTCGAGCGTTAAAAAGACACAAAATTCGCACACTTAATATAAAAATAACATTTCAATAGGAAATTGTTGGAAAATACGTTTAAAATTAATAAGTCATTTTCACAACTTCATGAAATGTGACAATATTTCGTGTTTACACTTTTTTTTTTTACTTTTCCTCTACTATAGAACAGGGGAGAAAATATTGGAATCACCTCAGCTACACGATCTCGAAGTTTTGCTCGTAAAACACTGGTTTAATTTTTTCTTAAGTTCTAACTTCAAACACACGTCAGGATTAGTCAATTGGTGCTGATAAAACAATCATTAAGTTTTATCCAAGTGGTGAGGCACACCCAGTTTTGAATCCACTTCTGCTGTTATGCAGAGAATGGATTTATATGGACTAAAAATATATGAAATATGTAAATATAAATTATAACATGTACGGGCTGCTGCGTTTCTTAGCAGCCAAGGAAGCGAGCAGCATCGTGGTTTGAAGTGCGCGCTCCATGCCGGCAGCGAAGTGGCAAGAGTTGCGGACAGGGTTCGCTGGTGCAGAGTGCAGTGACGGAATTACGTGCGCTCCACAAATCGCTGTTTATGGTGAAGGCAAGCGACCAGATAGGATGGTGGAGTGGCGAGAAGGGAGTGTGGAGCAGTGCTGTGTCGGTCTTCGGAGGGATGTAGCTCTCCACTACAAATATGGGAGGAGGTAAATGGAAAACTATTACTTAAGTTTGTTGTGGAACATTTAATTCATGAGGAGAGGTGGTGTAGTGTTCGAGGTGTGATGCAGGATGAAGGGACGGAGACGTGCAGATGTAATTGCATGGGTGAATGGGAATATATACGTGAACGTCTTACGTGATTAATGCGAGTGCAAACAAAGCATTTAATTCACGGTTGTGTAGTTGAATTGTGTAGGTGTGAGGTTAGAGAATCAATCTCTACTTAAGCTGAGATGTGGTACTCCAGTTTGGAATTGTGAAAGTATTGCAGGTGTAAGTCCTGACATTTTAAATAAGTGATGTTTTTGACTGTACTTTTGCCAGATGTGTAATATTCTTTTAAATACAAGATGTTCTGTTGCATTATTCTAAGTTGAAGACTTAAAGAGACTGATAAATGAATTTGTGTATATTAATGTATAATGTGTATATCAATCACCAATATGCACATATGGATTGTGAATCAACTAGTTATAAATGGGGGAAAGAGCTTGAAGAAATGTGAACTTTCACTTTTATTAACTGGTACTGTTGACAAATATGTGCCTTCATTTTCAACTTATATTGCAATTTTCTTACAATAAGGAATGTGTCAAGAGTTATTAATTTCTATTAAGTTGGGGATGAGATCCTACAATTTCTCTGTGTTAGTGCAATATTTTATTGGAGATTTCCAATATCACAGATTGTGAAATAAATAGCTGTGTGGAAGGAGGGCAATTACACAGCTATTTCTACCGCCATAACGTTTCAGCAAAATGTTTCTACATGAATTTCTTCTGATTAAAATTTGTATGATTATGATAAGATACATACCATGATGATCTCATGGTATGTAGAATTAGCATGTGACAGGATTGCTATATGACCCTGCATGATAGAGAGCAGAATGTTCCAATGATTACTTGTATAGCAATGAATTAGTATCATCATTTAAGACTTTGGGAAATAATATATCATACTGTCTTGAGTATTTAACAAAAGCAATGCAAAACATTGTCAGTTTTGCATCTTCTTTTCCTTACAATTTTTGGAGCAATGATACTTCATTGTTTACATTTTAAATTAAATTTATATTGCTGTGTGTTGATCAAATTTGGATGTACATTTTTTACTGAAGATAAGGAAATTGTAATAAGGAATGTATCATTCTGAATTGTTTTGGTGTAAATGGACGTAATTGTTGTACAGATTACCTGGAAGGATAATGTTCATTCCAAATGACTGAGTTATTTGTTCAAAGTAAATAATATGATTTTCACACAATGTTTTGAAGAAAAAAACCTAGGCGACTATAATCCTCAGAATAGTTCTAGAAACATTACTTCAGTGTTGTTGTATTTTTGCTTTTGTTATTGTTTTAGTGGCATAGGAAGCCAAACAATCGTACAATATATAAACATTTGTGGATTGTCTTTCTTGTGTTTTTTAGGGACATACAGATGTCTGTGTACCATTGTCCTTTATTAAATACCATTATTTGTTTCTCGAAATATTGCACATTCTTTTCTTCTTCGTCAGAAGGGTGTGACACAATACAGGCAAGAACCTCGCTCCTTTAGTTCCCGACATCCTATTGAGGAAATATAATCTAAAAAAAATGCATTTTGTTGACCAACCGTGGACGACCCGACCCACGCCGCCGCAGCCGCCGCTCGCCTGATCGCGTTGTGTCAAAATATGTAGTTATTTTTATCAAAATATGGAGTTAAATATGGGCTGAATATGATAAAAAGGACTGTGGTAAACTAATATTTTATTGTTCGTTGATAAATCTTCATCTTTAAATTCTGAAATGTCACTTGTATTTTCACACTGGTTGATTGTGCTACTTTTGACATTTCGCACTGTGTTAATGGAGAGATTATTAGAACTGAACCAACACAGTATGCTGACTGATTGTAAGCGACAATGGAGATCTGTATGTTGAATTCTGGCAAGTCTGTGACGTCATGCGATTTTCGGGTAGCAGCCTCAGAGGGAAGAAGGGGTAGTGTGGATACTGAAACGAGGTGGGTTACCCACAGGCCATCTCAGAGTCATTTGTCAAACAAATCTAGTAGTTAATTCATGCCCCCTCGCGCCCCCCTTCACCACACGGGATACTCAGACCCCTCAGCCAGGGCTTCAGAGCCGGAGAGTGGATCTAATCTTCACATAAATTAAAACATTAACACTTTCTTAACTTACTTTCCCATTGTCAATCCTCCGTAATTTTCAAACAAACTCTTATGATTAAGGAATTACTGAAAATTTGTAAGCTCTGTTTGTTGCATTTATAATGCATTTATAATGCATTTATAATAATATTAAATAAAATTTCACTCTTAATACTACTTAATACTACTCTTCACTTTCACTCTACGTATATGGACTGATTTTATAAGAAATATGCGAACAAATGGGCTTTTATTCAAATATGTACCAAAACCCCAAATATGGAAAAATATGGAAAATAAAAGTAGCAATTTAAACTCTAAACATTGTGAAACATAAAGATAATGCAAATTAGTATAGATATTAGCTTGTTTAGTAAATGTGTATTTCCATAGAAATCCGTTTCCTCCTGATATGTATGCATGTATGTTATGTATGCATGTATGTTATGTATGCATGTATGTTATGTATGCATGTATGTTATGTATGCATGTATGTTATGTATGCATGTATGTTATGTATGCATGTATGGTATGTATGCATGTATGGTATGTATGCATGTATGGTATGTATGCATGTATGGTATGTATGCATGTATGGTATGTATGCATGTATGGTATGTATGCATGTATGGTATGTATGCATGTATGGTATGTATGCATGCATGTATGGTATGTATGCATGCATGTATGGTATGTATGCATGCATGTATGGTATGTATGCATGCATGTATGGTATGTATGCATGCATGTATGGTATGTATGCATGCATGTATGGTATGTATGCATGTACGCATGTATGCATGTACGCATGTATGCATGTACGCATGTATGCATGTACGCATGTATGTTATGCATGTACGCATGTATGTTATGCATGTACGCATGTATGTTATGTATACATGTATGTTATGTATGCATGTATGTTATGTATGCATGTATGTTATGTATGCATGTATGTTATGTATGCATGTATGTTATGTTTGCATGTATGTTATGTTTGCATGTATGTTATGTTTGCATGTATGTTATGTTTGCATGTATGTTATGTTTGCATGTATGTTATGTTTGCATGTATGTTATGTTTGCATGTATGTTATGTTTGCATGTATGTTATGTATGCATGTATGTGTGCGTGTGTGTCACGTATAACTCTGTTGGATTAATAGCTGTTCAGCTCAAAATCGGCGAACATATCAGAAATTTTTGTAATCATTAAGATATTTTAATTTTTAGGGAGACAACACGAAGTCCTTGTAACATTTACAAAGTTTTCGGGGAATTCGACACAGGCTTTTTCTATACATTTTGGTCGAATAGTGGAATGTGCATTTATAAACAAGGCATATTTATGAATTTTGTTAAAAGAACTGAAATGTTCAAAATGACGAAAATTCAAATATTTTTCCAACGTTCACACTACTACATATTTTTCCAACGTTACATCACTAATATGAAAACGAGATTTTAAAGTTTAAAATTTTAAAATCTCGTTTTTATAATTTTAAAATTCTAATATGAAAACGAGATTTCTTATTCGATTTATTTATCAATTTTATATCTTTAAATGACGTGATGTACAATTAAAAAAGTAAAGAGTAGTTCAGTAATTTTCACAGAAATGTGACATTCTAAAAATACGTAAGCACTCATTGTAAAAATACTAGCATCCTTATCAATTCACGTGGTAATGCAATCTATTCAATCTACTTTCCGGTCGAGTAAAGAGTTGTCACCACCAGTTCTTTTAATATTAAATAGAGAATTCTAATTATGCATTTAGTAACACTAAGTTGAAAAATAGTTTCGTAACGCCGCGTATTCCAATCAGTTTATTTTGTAAACGTAATATTTTGTAAAAAATCGCTAAACAATTTCCAAGTTACCAAATGTCACAAAAAAGCTCTTGTAACACAATTTATTTTCGGGATATTATTTATTTAAGATATTAATAAAGGTAATTTTACCTCTCAAGGTGACTAGTAAGTTCAACCTATGAAAGAAAACAAAACATAATATTCTCATGTCATCTGTGATTTTAAATAAAATATATTAAATCTATCGTGTTTCTGAACAATAAAATTATGTTGTTTAAAATAGAGTTGGTTGTTATATTTATACCATTTCATCTGACATATTTTACAAACTAGGCGTCCGTAAATGTACACAACTGCGTCATTCTGCACAGGAAGCAAGATATTAAATCGTTTTCATGGAATATGTTAACTAAAAATCCTGCATACTCTACGGAGATGTACGAGTATTATTGGCGTGATGCATGTCGAAAAAAAGAAATTAAAAATTATGACGATCATATATGGTCGGACAATTCTCTCCAGCAAAAATCAAACAACTTGTGCGAATATCAAATGAGAACTCCTCGAATAATATAGGTACTTTTTTGTAGAAATTATACATAAAAATGTAATAATTATAAGATAAGTATGTAAAAATGTAATGTAATGTAAGTATGTAAAAATTTGAATGAAATGAAAATATTTCATCTCGGATGTCAGATAACTATTATAGAGTATTTTTCTTTAAGACCTTTTGAGTGTAACAGATCACAGAACATATGTTATGGCAAAAAAGATTTTCTGCCTGTTAGTTTTGACTGATGTCAGTCAATAGTGTTTGTGATCGTAGATTGCGCTATTAGGAAACCGTTGCTTGGGATGTCCCATCATGTACGCTCCATTTAGCACAACCCCGTGATTCGCCGGGGGTAAGCTTTCAGCGATCTTCGTCTCCCATTCTGGAATCCCGTCCCGTGGTTGTCATCCCCCCTCCGCTTTTACTCTGTGCGTAATGTCACCTCCGTCGCCCCCGGCACCGCTTCCATTCTCGGTGTCCTCTCCGTCGTCGCGGCGGCCTCGTACCTGTCGCTCACGCCGCTGTCGCCACCCAAGCCGCCACCCAAACCGCCCTCTCGCCAACACCGCCCCCGTCGTCGCCGTCGTCCACGTCGCCCACATCACCTCTGCCGCTCCTGCTACCCACGTCGCCCCCTCGCCTACGCCGTCCCCGTCGTCCACACCGACCCATCCCCCACGCTTGTCACGCCGCCCCCGCCGAACATGCCGCCCACTCACCTTGGCCCCTCCCATCGTCCACGTCGCCCCATCACCTACGGCGCTCCCTCGCCTACACCGCCCCATCATCCACGCTTCTCACGCCACCCCCGCCGATCATGCCGCCCCTCCGCCCCGCCACCCCTCTGCCCCTCCGCCCCGCCCCCTCCGCCCCGCCCCCTCCGCCCCCCTCCGCCCCGCCCCTCCGCCCCGCCCCCTCCGCCCCGCCCTCCGCCCCGCCCCTCCGCCCCCGCCCCCTCCGCCCCGCCCCCTCCGCCCCGCCCCGCCCCCGCCCCCTCCGCCCCGCCCCCCTCCGCCCCGCCTCTCCTCCGCCCTGCCACCCTTCGCTTCACCGCCCCTTCTCCCCACCGCCCCTCCGCCCCACCGCCCCACCGCCCCATCGCCCCGCCGCCCCTCCGCCCCTCCGCCTCTCCACCCCTCCGCCCCACCGCCCCACCACCCCTTCACCTCGCCGACCCTCCTCCCCTCCTCTCCTCCCCACCCCTACCGTCCTCGCTGTCCCTCTGTCGCCGCCCTTGCGCCCACGTCGCTGTGGCCGCCCACGCTGTTCTCATCGTTCGCGCCGCTCCCGCCGCCATTACTCCTGACGCCACTGCCGCACTCAATATTAACCGCTCCACCTATCTCCAGTCCATATCCATCCACCTCCCACCGTCGCAACTGCCCCCGTCGCCTATGCACTTGTCACGTCCGCCACTACCACTATCTTCACAGCCTCCGTCTCCACCAGGGTCCTCTTCATCCCTCCTTCCGCGCTAGCACTGACGCCGCATCTCAAAGCACGGCTGCCTTCTCCGCACCTCATCTTTCCTCCCCTCCCATCTTCGCCCTGCCCTCTCCCACAGCTCGTCTCTCTTTGTTCTGTCCTGCCTCTCCCTCGCCCGCCCCCTCGCGCCCCCCCGCTCTCCGGGAGCAGGTATCCGCTGGGGCTGGCGCCAATTGCGCGGCAAGTCATGTTGATTGATTATTGTGTTTGGTGAGCCGCGAGGGAGCGTCCCGCCGCCGCCGCCACCGGGCTCTCGCTGGTGCACTGAATGTGCGATTCCGCCACAACGTACCCTAACCTGCGATTCGGGAGCAGAGAACGAAGGTGAACGCATGCCATTCACGAACCATTATCCCTTTGGTCCTGAGACGCAGCCAGGATTGTTCTCGAGAAGGAGGATTGTTACTAACTTATAGTTAATGTTTATAAAGTTAACAGTGAGTGTGAGGTCTACCTGAGAATAAGGAAAAATCGTGATTTTTCGTGTTTTAAAATTTTTATTGGGTGTTATACTCTGTTTTATTAAATGCTTCAAATTGTTTCTTGCTAGGTTTTCTTCGTTTTTGAGGGGGAAAAGTCGAAGCGAGCGTCGAAGCGAGCAAGAAAAGTCGAACTGTCAAGCCCTTAGCGAGTGAACTTCTGATACATTTTCCGGAATTGGAATTTGTCATCTCCTCACTTGAGTGGACCACTACTTCGTTCCATTAGATTAAAGTCCCTCTTTTCTTCATTATTTGTTAATTTACGTCGTGAATGTAAAAAATGTTTCTAATGTTAGGAGAGAATAGCATTAATTTTATTTGTAACTTACTAAATTTTGAAATCATGTTTACTTTTTTACATTAAAACTGCTTACAGGCCAAATTCAAATACTAAATCTCTAAGTATGAGTGTATCAGTGTGCAAAAGCGCTTGATATTCTAGGACTTTTGTCTTGTTACAAAAATTAAACATTAAACTATAATGCAAATTAAATGGACCACAACACAAAATTGTGTGCTAATAAAGCATTGTCACGTTTCTGTGATATTTTAAATGCGTGTTTTTAAGTAAATAATGAATTCATCATTAAATAATCCACAAATGGTTCATAAAAGTGAAACTTTTACTTTGCAAGCTTGAAGAAAGTTCGTAGAGCTCAGGAGATTTCTCAAGTAGGTACTTTCATTTTAGGGCTGTTCTAATAAGACGCGCGAAGCACTGAAGCCTCGAAATTTGTGAGACAATATATGCTTAGGATGACTACGGTGAGTATTGCAATTTGTAGCAAATGTACAGGAGGAAGAAGAATTTTTAAAAGATAATTACGAGGCAGTATAAAACCATAAGTGAAAAACGTAAAAATAATTAAGCATACATTAAAGGAAATTGTCAAGTTTTGAAGAAAGACGAATGAGTAAAATGTTCACAACACTTATTTAATTTATGTTAAGTAGTCCACAACTGAGATGCAAGTCTTTATCTCCGATAAAACAACTCAGTTATTTGCCAACCAACGTTTCGACTATATTTATTACATCATAAGAGCTACAAAATGACGAATACTCAGAATGAGCATTGACAAGCTATGTTGTGATGATAGTGATTTACAGAATGTGGGGTAAAATTAAGATTATAAAGCGAGATGTTAGAGAATTTGTGATATCTGCAGCACTGATGGCGCAATTTACAACCGTAACTTTGGTCAGTAGATAGTAGTTATTTTAACTGCCTTAAACTCAAGATAAACATCGTAATTTCAAATCAAGAGTTCAAAATACACAGCACAGTTGTACAAAACTAAACATAAATATAATTTTTATACATAAAGTGACAATTCCACTTATAAAAGTAACACCAGTAGCGTTCAACAACAGTACTTCTGGTATGCTCCAATCAGAACTTTGTATAAAAAATATTGCTTTTTCTGTCCGATTATTCTTACGCCATCTCTCCACTGGCCAATCACAAGCAGCGGTACACGAGTCATAATGATACTGCAGATGGCGGTTGTTGAACTAACGATATAAGACAGTTTGACGCAACGAAAGAAAGTTTGACGCATTTTTAAATTCTGTTAAAAATAACTTCAGGGGATTTTTCTGAGAATTTCCAAAATGCTAGTGGAATTTAGTAGGACTATTTTACGAAAGAAATTTGAATTTAAGTAGCCGGTTCGTTACGTAAGTTATTCTTGAATCTCTAGTGAGCCTTAAGGTTTTGGACGGTTTGCGTTCGGCTCCTCATATTAAAGGTAATTTCCTGATTTCAAGTAAAGAACTGACTGTTGAAGGAGTATCATCTCTTTCTTTGAGTGATTTACTACATTTTGCCAAACATTTAAGATGATTTTTCTGTCAAGATGATACACATCCATTTATGATGTGGTGTCACTCTTCTTTAACATTTTTAAAGCAATATTTCGGTTCCACTATTAGGAAACCGAAAAGTTGAGAAAATTTCAAAACAAATGTACTTTGGGCGGCGATAGATGACAGCTAGCTACATGATGCGGCAAGACCGTAAAGACAGTTCACGCCAAGGAAATTAGAAAACTTTGTTACGAGAAATTTGTGCCATTCTGAAGCACCACTAGTTTTCTTTTGTTTAGATGATAAAATACTTGCGCAGGATTCTACTTACTTAGGATATTTTTGATGTCATATTTTTATATCGGGCAGAAAAAATTAAACAAAACATACAATGTACTTCATTAAGAAGCATTTTTATTTCAATTATTGCTCCCGCAAAGTAAGTTAGGTTATATTATGTTTGCACAAAAATATATCTTTATATCTCAGGCATGCTTGTCATGAATTTTATCGAGATAGGTTTATACAGATAATGAAATATTAATAATTTTTAATTGCATATTAAAGTTCATATTTCAGACTTTTTAGGTCATAAATGCATATTTTTGAAAGCATATTTCAAGATATTTTAGGTCATAATAATCCTCTCCCTAATAATATTCTTATTTAACTAACATGCAAAACATTGAAATTCCAAGACTTACTTGATATAAATAATGTCTGAAAAGCGATAGGCGCCGTTGGCCGCAGTTGGCAACTGCGGTGAATAGTGGGATTTGTAAATAATGGATGCAAAAAAAAAAAAATCTCAAAGTCTCAAGTCTTGGGTAGAAAGTCACTCATCTCACGCTGGAAAGAATCGAAGAAAGAAGGATTAAAGTATTTTTTTTAAAGAGCAACGTTCGACGTTTTTCAGGCAAGGCACGTTTTATGATTAGTAATTAGCAATTACCTTTAAAATGAATACGTAATTATTATTGCATTTTCGGTGAAATAGCCTCTGCACATCCGTTACTACTATCGTTAGTTCAGGTAAGGGTACATCGTTGGGCGAATGCGCGACGCTGATGGTCATATGGAGGTACGTGCTCAGAATAGTGTTAGGCACAGAGTTAGTTAATTTCAAGGTAGTACAAACACCACCGAATTCTAATAATATCTAACTAATGCCAATAAAATCTGGAGCTGATGGATTCCGTTCACTACAGTTTTATCGTCTGTCCAAGGCTCATGTTTGCTCGATCCTCTAGGCAGCGGGGTAAAACTGTCACTTGTCTGGAGTATGTGTCTTGTTTATCCAACAGGTAGTGGCCACAGACGCTCGATGATTGATTTATTTAGTATTTCCCCCGCACGACAACTGTTTGGGTCATTAGTCCTATAGATGCAGTACATGTTTTAAGATGGGAGATGGCGGTGTTCTTCCCTCGCTGTATGGTGAGATCCGGCGCCGAAATACACGTCGGCTTGAGGGATTTCTCATCCAAGTATCCCCCCCCAACTGCTATAGCGAGTACTAGCTCTAAACTTCCGACTTATCTGCCGATAGTACATGTAAGTGTAAAGGTGTAAGTAAGGGATGAATATAGGATAAGGAAGAGGAAGGAAAGATCGCGCGCGGTCGGTGGCCCCTTACGCTACTGCTCCGATATTCGCCTGATATTGATCTACCGATCAGAGCGGCCGTCCGTTAAAATTCTCCTCCAGACAGCGGCTGAATCCATGCCCCCTACCTAGCTAGTGTCGAAAAACCTCCCATTGTCGGGACTCGAACCCCGGGAACTCCCTTGCACTTACAGGAACTCCCGGTGCACTGCAGCCACATGAGTTGATGCCCTGAGCTACTGCAGCCGCTTATAGACGCCCATGTTTGCATGGAGTAGACGGGACGGGCAAAACGGTCACTTTGTCTCGAGCGTGTGCAACCCTTTAGTGCCATTCGCCGGAGCTGGCGTTGGGGCCTACCCCGTAAAGCGTCCCGCAGGGGATTCCCCGGCACCGGCGAGTCGAGGCCATTAGCGACGCCCCACCGCCACGGGACGTATGTTTCTGTATTTGAATATTATAGACGCTAAATGGAATATATATCCCCGAAATGGTGTTTACCTGCAGGTCGGAGGCAGGATGGGCACTGCGCTTTTAAATTATGCATTATTACTGGCGAGGAAGTGGGCGACGGAGACATTTTATTGCTAGCCATCCACGCTTACAGTCGACCTTTACCATCGGGAGAACACTTTAAGAATCTCATTCATTTCGCTCTCTGCATTTTCTCTTGTCTTTTGTTGTCTCGATTTGCTTTTCTTCCTGGCAAAAATCATACTCTTTTGGAACATGTAGTCTCTTTTCATCTTGCAATTCATTCATCCCTTTGCGTCGCCTTCCCTCTGCCTACGTTATTTAACCTGATGAATTCGTTTCATTCATACAGCCGTAAAATTGTTTCCATAATGTCACATGGTTTTGTAGTTCCTCGATCCTCCACATGCATCGATATAACGGTGTTTTGCTTATCGACATTGCATTCTTCATTTCCCCTTTCCCCTTGTCCATTCCCCTTCTCATTTTTCTTCCTTTTTTTGCCTTTCTCTTCAGTCTTTGGGCACAATCATACCATTCTTTAAACCTCTCACTTCCTGTCATCCAACACAATCTCTTCTTCTCTCTTTGTGTCGCCGTGATTCTGCCTTCTTTTTTTACTCAAATGCATTCTTCAATAAGACCGCAGAACTTTGCTTCGCAGAAAAACGCAGAGTTCGTTTTCCGCCCAGGTGCTGCAAGGTATGTACGATCCAGTTTGCTTACACATCTGATATACTATTTAAACTCATATTTTCAAAATAATTTGTACATATTTTCAATTTATACAGCAATGAATACTTCTCAATTTTATATATTCGTTTCAATTCTATGTACTCAATTTCCTTCACTTTTATGTTTTTATTTGTATTTTTATAAATCCTGTTCATATTTTCAGATTAGCTCTTATGGTGATTGCTACGCGATCGAAAAATTCTTAAGAAATATTATTGATACAACAATCTTTTTCTCAAATCTCGTACATTACTCTCGTCTGTTGCCTTAATTTCATTTCTTGTCACTTTCACATTGTTATATTTATCTTTGCGTCTCATCACTGGACAGATTTTAGGCACTAAAACCTCCCACGCAGCACCATAGACACCTTCAGTTGGCTCTTCAAAATCAAAAATACACGTTCTAATTTCACCAAGCAGTTATTTGGCACTGATGACTGCATTATGATTTCATTTTTATTGGTACAATTATTTGAATAGAACTTTTTGTCGTATGAGATCGGGAAGCAAAGAGAAATGTATCGTCATTCGATCCAGATAATTGGAATTTGTATTGTGTTAATTTCTATTTAGATTAGTTTAATGAAAATAACGTGTGGTTACCAGTGTCGATCACTGTTGATAAAAAAACGTCTTAATCCATGTGCTGCAAAACAATAGAATTCGCTTATCCATTGTTGTATAAGAGCGCTTTTATTGCTGATTTTCGGACACCTTTAAATTAAATGACTCACATCACGATTAAAAACTATTTTAGACTAGATGGGAATATACTAGAGTGGTTGATATAATTTTCTGGAATCGCAGATCGATGTCAGCATGAACACCCAACTTTAATTTCTAAAAAGTAAACTTAATTGATTAGGCGAGTAGCGATAATAAGCGTTGATACTACTTACGATGAACTATCATTAAGAACACAGGTTTCCCTCGGAAACGATTTCCTTACGAAATAAGTCTGAAAATATCCAAGCTATACCTAAAATGCATACGAATAGGCATTGTAACTTCTAATGCGGACTTAGGTATTTTTTATACAAATTCCCGCAAAGTTATGGATTTTTTAAAAGTGAATAAAATAATTGACTCTTAGAAAACGCTTAAAATTAACTGACGGCGCCAAAACAGTAAAATACCCATTTGCCTAAAAAATTCGATGAGTACTGAATTCACATGCGTATCTCCTCAAACAGTGTTGCACCTCGTCAGTGCATTCTTATAACATCCTCTCACTTCATTACGTAAAGAAACACCTCATCACAATGTGGTCTCTTTACTGTCCTGTTTCAAAACGATACTATTGTACACTCTCTGGGTCTTGAACCGAACTTCATGCTACCATTCAGTATTCTGCATCATATCAATTGACTCCTCAATTAGATTTTAAATCATCAACTTGGGACAAATCGCCATCGACGTCGTCTAGGGACCGCTGTAACACCCCTGCGGTAGAGGTTCGGGATAAAGGAGCCTGACAAATACAGAGTAGTTTGGTGCCACTCACGCCACGGTGACGGCATGTTCGGTTGCATTAAAAGGCGCCCAACGTGAGGCTCAAGAATAAATTAATGCAACTGAACACGCCATCACCCGCCGCCGCCATATTCCCTCGGTGCTGATTGGAGAAACCACCTGGGTGTTCGCAAACCTCTCCAGACTCGCAAATTCAAAACCTACGAATCATCTGCAAGGGCCCGCGAGACATGAGAGCCAAGTGAGGTTAGGTGCAAAGAAGTTACGCTGAAGTAATCGAGGAGTTGATTTTGGGCTTCGCCGTGGATCGGACGGAGTTTTAGGTTTCATCTCCGACCACGCAGTTCCTGATCCCAGGTGCCGTGCAGCGATGTCTAAAGCAATTCTGATATCCGCCAAGCACGGTATCATCCGCAACGGTTAACGCTCCGACCGCCGCCATAAAATTGAGTTGGTACTCAGAATGTTTGCTGTTTTCAATTTTGTTACTTGCGAAAGAGCGTTCCCTTTTGTCGTTGGACACGAGGAGTAATTCTCCTTGAACACATTATTAAATCAATCTTACACCAAGACAAGGGTGTCATTGTCTTTTATCCATATCGATCAGGGGCTCAGCGTCGTTAGTATCCGGGGTTCCCGGACGATCATCAAATTGGAAACCTGTGATGACTGGAGCTACTTAATGTTCATGACTTCATCAAGCTTGATTCGTGATAAGAATTTCGGCTACCGGCGCCGACGCATTCTCCGGCACTTTCCACTGGCACATCCCGACCTGGTGTAGTCGGATGATTCACTATGCAACAAAAAGTTACGAGAGGGTGAGAGGCCTCTCTCAGGCCACTTCGCGCGCAAAACGTAAGTTGTGGCGATCGTGAACAATCTGAATTGTGTTCGCCGATGACCGCATTTTTGGGCACGCTTCGAGTGAACTCTGACCGAGCGAGAGCAGTTGCGCGCACGTAGGTCAGCGTCGAATGTCTTGTTTCAGTGGAGTGGAAAACCGTACCTCGGAGAACACTGCTCATAATAGTAGTGACCATAGTTATTGACGCGCCTGGAAACAGTAAATATTATCAATCCTCACCCTCGACCTCTCGCTCCAGTGCGTATGGCTCACCGTACACTAAATATGCTAATGCGTCCTAGCCGGCAAAGGGTAGGTCGGGCGCGACCGGATGGGATCTCGGGTCCGCGGGCTACCCGCCGCCGCCCCCGCCGCTCCCGCCGCCCCGGCCGCCCCCGCCGCCCCCGCCGCCCCCGCCGCCCCCGCCGCCCCCGCCGCCCCCGCCGCCCCCGCCGCCCCCGCCGCCCCCGCCGCCCCGCCCCCGCCGCCCCCGCCGCCGCCCCCCGCCGCCCCCCGCCCCCGCCGCCGCCCCGCCGCCCCCGCCGCCCCCCCGCCCCCGCCGCCCCCCCGCCCCCTCCGCCGCCCCCGCCGCCCCGCCGCCCCCGCCGCCCCCGCCGCCCCCGCCGCCCCCGCCGCCCCCGCCGCCCCCGCCGCCCCCGCCGCCCCCGCCGCCCCCGCCGCCCCCGCCGCCCCCTGCTCTGTCGCTCTCGCAGAGGGGATTACGTGCGGTGTGCAGGTCAACGCGGCGAGTTGCAGTGAGCGGAACGTATCATGCGCAGGGATGTACGGGCGACGGCATCAAATATCCACTAGGATTTTGTGATGGGGTCCGTTCTAATCAAATCGGTGGTCTTAAGCTTATTTGGTTATCAATTTAATAAGCACACGTGTCTTGCGCTGTGAGTAAATGTGGAACGACAATATTTTTCTTATGCATCGTACTATTTATATTACATAATTGTAAGCCACTTTTCTTAAATAAGCCAGTTTCATAGATTTCTTTAGATTTTCAAAACTACAATTTTTTCAATAACACGTACGCATATGCGTATCACATTGAATGATTTTTATGTGCTGTGCTGCGCGTGGTGGACTCGAGACAAAGACTAAACCCATAAGCGTCCGCATTCTAAAAAACGAGGGGAGTACATTTCTGGGTCCCAGTAGACCCCCTTCTCCAATGAAGTTTTAAGTAAGAAATATTACATCCTCTAACATGTTGTGTAGGTCACAATCCATGTTTTGTGGGTTCTTGAAAACGAAAAATCGTTTGACTTCGACGGAAAGGGTCTGTCAGTCCATTTGTCCGTCTTTTTTCAAAGCTAGCGCGTAAACCGTTCAGCCGAGTTTCTCCAGTATTGATTTTCCTCGATCGATTTAATTGAACTCGAGGCCCTCTGAGTTTGAAACTGATGTTTTGATTTGGGGGAATTATTTTCAAGAAGCCTCAATAAAATTTTCAAAAACTTCTTGAAAAGGCACCAATTTTTTTTATTAAACTTTGTCCTCGGATAGCGCAAAGGACGCATAAGAGAATGATGTAGATCTCATGATCGATGAATCACTGATTTTTCGAAAATTGCCAAAGTTCAAAATTGGTTTTGGCGTCTTCCTACAACTATAATATTGATCATTTTTTAAAATGAAATCTGTTGTTGGTAGACAAATTTTTAATTAATGTCATACACAATTTCTCGAAAATAAGAGTAGTTTTCGCGTAATTTTGCAGGAGATACTGCCAATTTTTACACATTTTTTTCAAAAACGGCTCCAATTTTTCTCTCTAAATTTTCTCCTTGTATCTATCAAAAGGCGGTACAAAAAGTATTGCTAGTCACATTTCTGCCGAACTTTGCATTTTCGAAAATTTAACATTTCAATACTACAAAATTGAAGATAGAAATTTTAGGCTGAGACAAAATCTGTGCTAAACAAGCAGATCTTTAAAAAAGGTCGAGTACATTGTTTTGAAAACACGAGTAATGTTCGCGTAATTTCTGCTGGAAATTAATGCAATAAAAATTTCTCAAAAACCACTAAAATTTTTTTCTTAATTTTTTTCTACGGTTGAAGCAAAGGGTGCTTAAAAAAGCGCAGGTCTCATATTCGTTTAACATTCTCAATTTTCGAAAATTGCGTATTGGAATTAATGTAAGTGACAAACAGATTTTCAAGCGTAGCTCACGTGGGTATGTCAAACCAACGTTGTGATGTAGTTTGAGTCTCGGCGCAGAAAAAAAAATCTCTTTGAAAACACTTTTGTTGATTTATGTAGTATGTAGAATAACATTGCGGAACTGTTGCAAATAATGGAGAAAGTATGTGCTGTTGTGGCACCACTTGTATACATTTTACAGAACACATTGTACAAGGAAGTAAATAAAAATATAAAGAGAATGGAATAACATCTATGATTTAATTAATTAAATTAATGATTTTATATTGAACCATAAACATGATTATCGGATGGTTTGGCGAGCCTCTTTCCTAATTGGTGTACCAATTCTCCCAATCATTACTTTACACAAGGGGAAAACAAGAAAATAAACCTATTACAGAAATACAATGTTTTATGACCTATCCCCTTTACAATTTTTCATGGGAGGGAGGCACGGCCCCCATGGCCCGTCTGATGACTAGCCGTACAAGATCCTTTCTAGAAGCTGTAAGCTGTTACAGGAAGCTACTTGTATAAAAGAAAACCATCTTACCACAGTGGTATTGATAATCGAGAAGAAGAACTTCGTATCTTGTTTTGGTTAAATGGTACGAAACGAAGATGAAAACCTATAATTACGTATATTACAGAAGAGTAGCTCACAAGAAGAAATGCGAAAAGTAAGGACACAGATATGCTGAAATTTTGACGTATCATTCACTTATGAAGCTCTGACGATCTATTTTGTAGATGAATATAAGCAATAAAATAGCAAACTATTAATATGCCTTATGTACGGCACAGCTCTGTATACCAAGTAACGACTCCCGTTATTCTTCAGTCCTACAATCTTCCATAATTTTTTCTATCAATATAATCCTCTCAATAAGTATACCCCCTCTCACGTTCAACCCAGTTGTTTTCAAATGACGTATCCCTTAGCAGTCCTCGGCTGTCAAGTCTCTATTACTGTATCAACTAAATTAGCGTTCAGCTATTTCACAAGATTTAACATTCATTATTCTCGCATGGTAATGCGCAGATTTCAATGTTACTAAAATCTGTTTTGCGTTGCCCTGAAACATTTCTGTGGCGAATGAGGATAAGCATGCAACCCACGGCTCTCTCGCGCATGGGCACTGCTCTCGTTCTCGTCCGATCGGGGTATAATAACGAGATCGCACGCGTAAACAATATGCGTGACGGAGCCCATGCTCGCCGGCGCCATGTCCGCTTCTGTGCGTGCAAACACACAGTGGGCCGGCTCTACAAAGCTCAAGGTACTACATAAAAATCTACACGACTTATAAGGATGTATATTAGTACATATAAGAATCTAAAATATACAAGGTATAGTACATTAATATCTACAAAACAAACAAGGATGTAAAATATATACAATTATGTACAATACACAAGAATTACAATATAGAATGGTACGTAATACACAAAGATTTACAATTCATAAAATAATGTAATATACACAAATTCAATATACAAGTGATAAAATACACAAGTGGGGCTACAATGCCACATATATTGCATAGTCCGTAACAGATACGTAAGATTATAATATGGCAACGCACCTATTAATGCTTCAATCATCTTGTGAAACACTTTCAGCGAAAGAAACGGCGTTTTCGTAATCTCTAATCTATATTACAAACGGGTAATGCTGAAAAGTATCGCAGGATTGAATAATATTGAGGTTTATCTCTGTATTGCTTAGACTGAGATGTTTTCTTGAAAATATCAAGAATTTCATATTCTTAACCGTGAAGAATTATCATAAAACTCCTTGTAACTTTTTGATTTTACAAAAATAACCTTAATGTAATATTTTATAATATACAACAAGTCGTTAATATTTACATTACAGTGTTTTTTTTGCAGTTGTGAGTAAAAGTGCTTCAAATGATTTTGTGCCACGTTTCTCGAAAACTACGATTTCTGGTCAAAATCTGTTGAAAATTGCGAATTTTGAAAACTCCTAAACGGCATTTTCTCATTAACGATTGCAATAAAAAATGTGCCTGTGGAACTAGGTCTTACATGCGGTTTTCTATGACATGCTTTAAGTCGTATTTGGATTTTTCTGTATTAGGTGGTCGAAAGACAAATAAAATATTAAAAACGCTTTCTGCCTTTTAATAACACATAAATGTCGTTACGTGAAACAATCTAAATCATTGTTTTAATTCAAATGATATATAAATACTCTGTTCTGTAGTTTTTTATTCTTATTCCACACTAGTTAATTCTGAGACAATTGTTCATTACTGAGTTCAACGTTGATGAATTTTATAAATGATGCATTACTGTAAGTTTATTTGCATTGTTTCTGTGGAAAAGACTGGTGTCAAAAGCATTCAAATGTATATATTAAATGCTACAAAGCTCATTAAAGGCACAATATGCGTAAAAATGTCGCAAGTTATATTATTAATTTTGCCAAATTATTATTATGTTTCATAATATGCAACACGTTTGGAAAATCGGTGGTGATTCGAACTCGTGGGAGAAGGGCTCGGGGAAGGTGAGGCCAAATACGTGGACACTGCTGGCTGTGGGTCCGAAACCCATGTAAGACTTGAATGTTAAGGTTGTGTTTGTGATGTATGGGCATTCCGAGTTCCTCTTGTATTTCAGCTCTGCCATAATCCTTCATAATCTCTTGCCCTATCAAGCAGTTGTGTTTGAGAGGTCCAAGTAGGACTTTCAAGCGCCATAGATATCCGCTAGCAAGAGTGTGGAAAAAACCGAAAAGCTACGCCACACTAAAGAGAATAGAAAATTAGTGTACAAAACAAAAATAGTAATTTACGTAACAAGGGTTCGAAACAGGTGATTCACGCACGAGTTGTGTTTGTCGTCCGAGCTTAGCGAGGACCACAGAGACGAGTGCGGGAATGACCTCGCGCCCGTGTGGCGTATAATACACGCCGGGAGCGAAACGCGCTGCGTCAAGTAATAGTTATTTACGATATAAGTATCGTAACGCATCTTATTGTAATGATACGAGATTGAAAAATTATCAAACAAGGCCGTTAGGCAGAGTTTGATAACTAGACATCGGATGTTTAGGGAAATGCCTATTTTTTTCTAGAGAACTTATTCAAAGGCAGATAATACATGTCCACGAATCATGACAAATGATGACATATGACGAAGTTTTATAATGCTTATTTTTGCTTATTTTAGCATAAATGCCTATTTTTTGCATAAATACCTTTTTTAGGACTTTTTTTGCCTTTTATTTATTATATTTATATACAATGCTAAGATATTGGAAAATCGGTGATGGTCCAACGTGACCATTCATTATGAAATCTTCTATTCACGTCTTGAAATTTAAAATTACGAGTGAATTCCTGAAAGTATACCAACTGATTTTTCTCAATTTCCCTATTTCATAAATACCAGCCATGATCTCAGAAAGTGGACGATACACCAAGAGAACCGAAATTTCAAGTGGAAATAAAGATAAATTCCCAGAAGGTTTCAGTGGTGCTAGTGTTATATTGCTAAAATATATGCCAGTCACATCGTTCAGATATCCTTCTCTGCATTCAAACTGATTTTGTCTCTCTGTCGTCGCAAATTTGAAATTGTAATCCTCGAAAAAGTTACTGGTAATATGTAAATATTACAGGTTAATGGAAACTATTAAGAATAAAATGTATAAGAGTTGTAAATATGTAAATCTAGTTTTACATTAAAATATACGAACTGGTTTTGTGCATTTAAGTTTACAAAATAATATAGACAAAAAATACAATTTTTCCATTTTATTGTGTATGACTCTTATGACAGTGCCTTTTTTCTCCTTATTCTTGACTTTTTCAGTGCCTTTTTAGGCGCCTAAAAGACGATTTTTTGGTGCCTAAACATCCGATGTCTATTGATAACCAATCGAGTATTGTAATAAGATGTTACGATACGCATATCGTACAACGTTTTATCCTCTTTGTAAAAAGTCCAATATATGAAATATTGACTATTTTCTCTTCTGAGAAATGTGGCCAACTCATGTGATGTATATTGTTGATCTAGGTTAGTGGGAGGCTATGGATGATTTCAGCATTAAAGACAAAAGAACGAGAAAAAGAGCCGTATAAAAAAGCAAAAGGTATACGCATGCGAATTATTTGTTGCTTCAGAACATATTAATATATTAATAAGCGTGGATGATGAAATTGAAAGAAGAGCAACTTATGCTCTGAACTTTTTAATACCAGAAATGTCAAGAATGTCTTACGAGAAAGAATATAGAATTTTTGAAAAATGGTGAAGAGAAAAAAAAATGTTTCCGATATTTCTGAAAAAGTTATGCTGATATATTTCACTTTTAAAGCTGAGAAAGAGAAGTCCAGTTGAATGTTATGTCACTTTTTTGTAGTAAAATAGTATAATTAATTTCAATAATTGTACAAATGTTATAATCAATGTTTATAATAAATAGATGTTCTTTGAAGTATTGACTTTTGTTAATAGTAGGCCTTGGAATATTACAACATTGAGTGCTCTTATAACTTCTATTAGGACCCTTTTCAGTTTTCTAATGTTTCACGTTAGAACATCAAAGTGGATAAAGGAATAAAAATTAAATATCAAATAACTAGAAATACTCAAGATTGTAAGTAGCCTAGATATTTCATTTTCCTATTACTTTTCAGTATTGTCATTAACAATAATATTAATCGAACAATTATTAAATTGAAAGATAAAACGGTCATTGCTCAAAGAATTTATGGAAATACATTGGGAATCTGAACACTTTTACATATCAGGTACGAAGGGAGTAGAAAATATTTCTTCTAATACATGTACACCAAGAGAATCAACGCGTTCAGTATAAAAATTTGTTTTTTGTTCTTCACAAGGTTGTTAATTAATTATGGATTATAATATAGAGTAACAAGCCCATAATCTTGATCGAGCTAAATTCTTCAACAGATCTAGATAAATTAAAATTATCGCTTCGTCAACAAAACTGGTTATTATTACGTTGCACCACATTTTAAATTCATTGTATGCTGAGGTGTTCTGCGTCTTGATTTCTCTGGCAGCAAATTTACTTTCATATTATTTGCTACTTCAAGCAAAATCCTTCGGCGGCACCATTTTTTCAAAATCCATTTCCAAATCATTTTCTGGTCATATTTCACCTTACTTGTACAAACGTAAATGGATTCGTCAGTGTCGTAACAATATTGTTTGTAAATAATAAAGAAAAACGTTGTCAAGGCGAAAGACAATTGCGAGTTGTTGCAGATGTTTCGCTCACGCATCGCGGTGTTTCGCACCATGGAGCTATGATTATAGGCAGATGGCATGACCTCACAAACTTGAATCCACTTTCGCCATATTGGTGAGTCCAGAAAGCTTGTAGCATAGACAAACTGCGCGTGAGTGATCTGTGCCTTGTAGATGTGTTCGTGTTCAGTTGTACTGTTTGGCATCGTTTTTAATGTTTAAAAACCTTGTTCAGGACAGATAGCTTTTTGTAACAGTTCGTTACGGTCACTTGTGTGGCTAACGTCTGTACAAACCGTACGGGATAGTCGGAAATTACTCTCCACAAGTAAGTAGCTACTCCTAGTAATTTGGAACATTTAGTAACTTTGAAAGCTATTCGTTAACTTTCATAATTTTTTTCTTAAAGTTTTCCTTCAGGTCCAAAGCAGAGAGCATTCGCGCTATACGAAGAGACAATTGGCAGCCTAGCAATTACAGCAGGTTATGTTTGGCTCGCTTTCAAGAACACGATTTTCATAGAACTTCTTTATCGTGTGTACTTTTTCGGGAATTTGCAGTTCCATCAAATATTCCAGTTTGAAGGTTAGATCTGCAGTACAAAAGACATTGGTTTGACATATATGTTTTGGACCCACTAATATGGCAGACTGGCTTTACTTGCTGAATACCGAAGAGACTGGTAAAGGCATCTCCATGTATTCATAGCTCCATGTTTTGCACATTGCGAAAAAATTAACTGCTTTGCACACGTAAAACAAGCACGAGAAACTGCGCTTCGCGCACGGCGTGTTAAAAAGGCTTTACGACTTCCTGAAAACATTAGTTTTACATTTCAGTTTCACACGTTTTTACTTCGCAGTCTTACCAAAGTTTCGGACGAAGCCATTCTCCACGTAGATTATTATTTCTAGCTTCAGAGTCACTCACGCGCCAGAGCGGGAAAAGAATTTTTACGAGAATTACCATCAACGTGGCAACGTAAGCAAAGGGCTCTAGCTCGCTTTGTGAAGAGTGCATGCCCTACCATTTACGATTTTCCAAGAAGATAATATTAAAGCACGACGTTGATAGAAGTTATTCCCTGGAAACGCAAAATGTTGTAGGGTAAAAAATACGTTTAGCATGAATTTTAAGGCTGTTACACCGAAAACGAGCTTGCACTGAAGCTTTGCAGATGTTTGTACCAAAAATTTCTCTTGGTTTAGCACGAAACCTGTCTCTATACATGGTTTACGTTAAGATATTTTTGTTCAATTAATTCCCAATGTGATAATGTATTTGCTAAAAAATTTCGGTAATTTACTTAATTCATGAGTGCAAAATCTTAGTTTTACTTCATGATCTGTTTATATCTAATTATTATTAGATTTGTAAAATATAGAAAAGTAACAAGAACTAGTGGTGTTACAACAGCTCATACGTTGTATTGTTTGTTTCGATCCCGTAATAATACTATTTTTAGTATGTACGAGACGCATCCAGCAAGTTCCTCAAGGTACTTAAAGAAAGAAAAACATAAATGAATGGAGAAACTTTATTTAAGCTGATAGAGAACATATTGCCCTATCTTTTCACATAATTACCATCACATTTGCCATACCATGGGATCAACTATGGTGCCTCTATGGTGCAGAAGTTTGCCGCCTGGGTTAGGTATCAGTGTTTGTCAGCTACCTACAATTGAAGGGCTCAGTAGAACAAGAGGCTATCCCACATTGGCATAGTTTTGAGATAATCAGAATTTTATCTAAACTTCCCTCATATAATTCAGTACATATTTAAACTTTTAAACACAGAACACTTGCATATAAACCCGTACTGGATGAGTAATGATAACTCAATTTCACAAAAGTGTGGGATAGCCCCTTGTTCTACTGAGCCCTTCAAATCAGCGTCACTGTGATAAGTATAATGCTGTCAGAACAGAAATTTCTTGAAATGTTGAGCAGAAATTTGGGAAATCGCTGGGGGGGGCGAGATTTGGACTATATGGTGGTTGATCAAAAACCTCCCAATGAAACTGATGTAATAGCAAAGGGCTCTAGCTCGCTTTGTCAAGAGTGCATGCCTATTGTAGGGCGAGATGTGTTCATTTCGGAACCCAGGAAAATGGGATCCAGGAACTCGAAAAAAATACAAAAACAATGAAACATTTTCATTTTGACTGAAAATTTAAGATATTTGATTGCAATACTTCGCTTATTCTCACAATGTGCGTACGGACTCTATATTTTACTGTGCGTGCACCTTTTTGAAAGACGATTCCGGGTAGTTTCTTCAGCAGCATTTTTGCTGATGCAGGTCACCAGTTTTCAGTGTTCATAAATAGTAAATTCCCATAGAAATAACTACTAAAAAGTAAATTATAAACTAATAAAAAATAAAATTAATAACACAAAATCCCAAAGAAATAAAAATTGAAAGAATGCCATAAATACAACATGGAAACAATCGAAGATACAAATATGGATGAAAAAGAAATGCACCGCAATCGAGAGCACCAAATGACTCCGGATCACTCTCGTCCACTCTCGTCCACTCTCGTCCACTCTCGTCCACTCTCGTCCACTCTCGTCCACTCTCGTCCACTCTCGTCCACTCTCGTCCACTCTCGTCCACTCTCGTCCACTCTCGTCCACTCTCGTCCACTCTCGTCCACTCTCGTCCACTCTCGTCCCCTCTCGTCCAC